>OZ026614.1:18956756-19374256 GCA_964020975.1 Hermodice carunculata
CACTAACATATCACACAGAAACAGGCGTGATATTATATTCGCGTTCCAGCATGCAATCATCCTTTTCTTCCAAGTAGCCACTGCATGGTAAGGGAGGGGACCTTGGGACGGGGTGTGTGTGTGTGTGTGTGTGTGTCATAGCCTTCTACCTAGAAATATGTAACCATCAAGTATAATCGTCAATCAATGTACATCACAGTTTCCTGATACATAATATGTAATAGATTTAAAATGGGCTCAGACGTTTTTGTGTGAATCTTAAAAAGTACTTGGTCAAAACATTTTTAACCTTGAGCGAAACGGTAATTAATGTACTTTAAAGTCTCCTGCTAAAACTATTGTGAGATTGGCAGTGACCAGATATTATTTGCACTTTAGTGGAGCTATGTGGTTGTATTCCATGCAAAAGGTTAATATGATTACAGAACGCGCATTTTTTGCGCTTAAAGACATTTTTAATACAATGAGAAAAACTGATTGATTCGGACCTCTTACAAAAGCCACATGACAGGCAAAGCACTGCACCGCTACCGTAACACTTGATAGTACTTTTACCCTGACATGTATTTTAGAGCTGATATATGACTGTGTTAAGGGTTAACAAGCAGAGTCAAAGGCCAAACTTGTCACAATTGGAGCAAATATATGTACATGTATAAGCAAATACTTGTTTAAGCCTGTGTGAGGTTTCGTAAGATAAAGTAAAAGAAGAAAGAATTATTTCTCGTAGATGAATAGTACAAACATGTATATTTATCAAGGTAACCCATGCAGGACAGTGTGACCAAGCTTTGCCATATGCAATATGTATGGGTTCTGATGCATGTTTGTCTAAAGTTCCATTAAACTAATTCGACCTTCCAAGTAGTTATAACCTCAATTTGTGCACTCGTACATACGATGTTTTGTGGATGGATACTTAGGAAGGGTATGTCAGCGTTGAACATTCCCAATTAAGTTTTCATCACTGCTTAGCGTAGCAGTGGTGCATAATTCAAATAAATGATCTTGACCTACAAGTAAACGTCACAGACTATCATATCGAACTGTGGTGGTAAGGCACTTTGTGCTTGCATTTCTTGGCCAGTCATAGTGTCACTGCCTTTTGCTATCAAGAGGCACTCTGAACAGAAAACAAAATCTGTTGCTAGGACGGTAAGACTAAAAAAAAAAATGTGTCACTGAGGGTCATCCATCAATTGGATTGTATTTTGGTTGCTTAAAGAAGCCTTTGAGCATGTATATGGTCAGTTTGTGAACATTTCAAGCACATTTGTGATTCAAGACAAACCTGTTATGTGACTTGTCACTGCATTTAGATACATACTTCATGGTCATGTGCGTGAAGTACGATGAGGTTTTATCTCAAAAAACATTATTTTCTTTTTGCAATTCAAGTGACTCTTTGGTCTGGATTTCACAAATGGTTTTAATTTATAGCATCCTTTTGGCGGAATGTTCTCCATTAGAATAGTGCCAGTGAAACACATTTGATGGTACGTCCCTTCACGTACTACCTGTAAGTCCTCTTGCTGTAAGACATGTACAATATTTAAGCATGCCGAAACCACCATGGGTAATGTCAAAAGTAACTTACTTTTGTTGAACAAGTAACTGTGCCCATATGTCTCTGAAAGATAACGGATTGTCTGTTGAGGCCTGCTATTGTACAGGTACAGACAAGGTCCGTTTTACAAAAAGCTGCTCATCACCAAGACCAGCCATACAGACAATTAATTAGCCCACGATAAGCTGTATAAAGCAGAGAGATAAAATGCATTACTTTATTGACATCATTTTTCATATTAATATAAGTCCAAATGTCATCACATTTTGGGGGATCCAAAATTCACGTTTTAACACATGAATTTAACCCCTTGGCGTCTGGAAAATCGCATTGAGCTGCCTTTAAAAAATGAAATGGCTATGTGTTCCGTTTTGTACTTCACATAATTTCCATCTTCATGAGTATAATGAGTATGCTAACACGATATCATACTTAGCAATATCATCATAATGCAACAACATATCCAGCATTTTGTTCTGTCTACGTTTACATGTGTGGTTACATTGTTTCGTGATTGCTTACCTGATCATGGACTTGCCTGTCAAACATCTTTACGTAAAAAAATAACCAGTATTTTATGCTACTTTTTGCATGAATCTTAAACCTAAAACCTTTGGTCAGAATAGCAAAGCCACTGATCTCAATGTTTTCCCGTACGTTATATTTTCCTGGTCACACAGGGCAAGCCATTGAGTTCAGTGGAATATCATGTTGGTTGCATATCATTATGAATGCTACCTAGGAGTACTTAAAGACCAACTCGGATACAAATAGGATCCCCGTTCTATTCATTGAGATTACCTTTCCTAATTTATCAGATAAGCACGGTCTTTTTCCATGGTGGGGACACTTAAGAGTCGTGGTCCATCTGGAACACAATTAAAATGCATTGTTCACGTAGACTAAAGCACTTTCTTGCATCGTTCGTTTAACTTTGCATCAGAAATATGATAGTCCCACAGCAAAATAAACATTGAATCTAAAATAAGCAAAGATATGGTAAAGTAAACATAACAGGAGGCGGCATTGGCTGTCCAGTTGCTTTTTGTATTGTTTCCATAAAAATCTACACAAATATGTAACTTCCTATTAAAAATCTGTATATTTGTCACATGAAAGAATGTAAACATATCAAAAGATTGCTGCCTGCCCTTTGTTTGCAACGATTGTCGTTCTTGTCATGCTAACCAACATTACTGCTTAATGTCGTCAGTCAGTGGCTATGTAGCTTGAGTGCAAGAGCTTAAATGCAACTTGTCATTGACGGTGAAAATAAAATCATTTTTTGAAGAGGCAAACTAGCTATAATGAATATCAGGAACAGCAGGGCGCATCATGGTAGAAATAAAAGATGCGCTCGCTGCACCCACTATCATCTTGGGAATGACAAGCTGCCGAAAAGCAGAGAAATTGAACTCATTTGAGAGTTAAGAGTCAATAATAGAGGTATTGCGATGTGAAATAGACATTAACAATACTAATGTTTGACATTTTTGAAGACAAAACATGTTACCGATTGCTATATTCCAAAAAATCTATGCTACTATTGCTATACATTTTACGAAGATTTGCGCACACAGACCCGCATATATCCATGCCAGTTATTGATGACATTTTATATTTTGTATAAAAAAAATCTTGATTTTTTTTGGCCGTGAGTACTCATAGAGCAGACGAAAAGTTTAGTCATACGACTTGATGATTGGTCATGTGGGGTGTGGTTTGAACTCTGCAGACCATTGTTGCATCATGTTTTGGCTCGGGTTGGATACCTTATCATATATATGTATATATATATCTATATATATATATATATATATATATATATATATATATATATATATATATATATATATATATATATATATATATATATATATATACATATACATGGATGTGATTGTGTGTATGTATGTATTTCCTTGGTGTACTTCGTGAAAGCATAGCTTTGACAGCCTTTAGTTGTTTCTTGCTTCCAGAACATGGCATAGAGAACAAATGTGTATTCGATTCATATTCGCATTCACATGCAAACATAAACTGCCTTGATCTGTGAAGTCCGTTGTCGTAAAACTAAAAGACCCTTTGGTGTATTCTGTTGAACTGTATTGTAATAGTAGTATCCATTTTGCCCGCATGGAGATAGGATTATATACCAAGATTCTTTAATGGTCATGCAATTCAAGCTGCACTGACGGTATCATTCCAGTCACGTTTGGTCTTCCCAAAAAGAAACAAAAGTGGCAGCCTGACTTGGCCGAAGATGATGGCAATATGGCATGCACATGCACATTGATACTCCAGAGCCCAAGGCTGAAATACACCCACTAACGTATCTGTTTGTCATATCAACGTGAAAGAAGGAGGACCTTCTTACAAATATATAACTCTGCATTGATTACTGTAGGCATGTTGAAATGTGTCTCATAATACCACCCATCAAGGTATAATCCTAATATGCTCACCTGTTTCGGTACTGTGATTCATGGACGATTATCCATTTTATTTGAAGGGAAACACCGGTTGAAGTACCGCAGCTTTTGGTCCAAGAAATTAGAGAATGTATGTAAATGTTTCAAGTAGATTAATGGGAATATAAAAGGCCAAACATTGTGTTTACGGTGGAGAAATGGGGCAATAGTTTAATTTATATTCACAGCAACACTCACTCTCTTGTAAAAAATGTAATAAATGGCTTAATTTACGTTTGGTACAAGGTGCAACAATACCTGGTACGGAATTTGAAAGACATACATAGCTTCGACAGATTCAGTTCAGCGTTCATTTCCTAACAACTCCCATGCTTCTACAGTCGTTTTTATTATTATTGTCCTTTATAGTGCTGCATTTACTAGTAACAAGCAGGCATCCTGCCTTTCGAGATTCGTGACATAAAGAGAAATAAGCGCACTAACACACTTCGGGTAGTGAGCGCAGTGAGATATTGGGCCATTAGCGCGCTAGGTAATTGTGTAATATGCTGGGTTGCTCAAGTTTTGTATCATTGCAACAATCAAAGGCTGGATTGTGATGGACAACATGAAATAAAAATGCACTTGATTTTGTTTCAAATTTAATTATTAGCACCTATTTATAGCAGATTGCCCTTTTTGTCCTGTTCTTCCAAAAGGTCCTTTTATAAATTCAAATTAATGCAAGGTGAAATACAAGAAAAGTTATATAGATAAAACTGAAATTCAAAATACATGGCGCCAGGTATAATTGTTCTATGTTTCTTCTGTCTTAACAATCATACATGGAATGTACTTCTTTTAAAATTATTGGGTTTTTTGCGTCGTGTTTTTACGCTATTTGTATTCATGTTGTCTCCTATAAAGCTAGGATGGTTGATCCAGACACTAGAACCATAGTATAAATTGCTTAAATTATGGAAGGCCTTGAGAGCATCCTCTGCTCAGCTGGCTTTGTGCTTGTAATGGAAGCATTGATTTTTGGTTTAAAAACATATTGTACAAGTTATAAGGGAATTTGGTGGTGATTTGTGGTGTAACAACATGATGTACAAATTAGAAGCAAATTTAGCAATACTTTGTGGCGGGCTGTCTTCTGCATATAAGAAGGTAATTAAATACTCCCATCCAAGTAAGCAGCCATGTGACGATGGCCAAGGTCTCCGAAGTGCAGTCCAAATTTAACTAATATTAAGCATCATAAGCGCGTGCAATATCAACCTTAGCTCATAAAGTGTCTATAATATTAATACTGAAGTGTCCTGTAACCTGCGGTCACTTATGTTAGGTCCAAGTCTACCCCTTGTAAGTGACCGTTATAACCGCCAACATTAAAATTTTAGCTAAAATAGTGCTGTAATTATATTGAAAGGTAATTTTATCAAGGTGTCCTTTGTACCAGTTGTCCAGCACAATTCCGTCAGGGTCAGCCAAGGACCAGTTTCCAGGTGTAGATGACTATAACCTTTTATTCCAAGCGGTATCTCCGTAATATTGTAAGCCTTTACCCTAAGCCAAAATAAAAACTGCAATGACCTTGGGAATTAGGTCAAAGTTCACCATGTGAATAAACTTAGACCCTAGATGTGTTTCTGTGCTATTTGAAAACAATTGGTCTGAACACGTTTAGCTAGAAAGTCTTGTTTACATCGAAAATGAATGAACATGAAATACGATACGCAAACAATATCTATTAAAGGTGACAAATGAACCCATCGAAAGAATACACCACATTCACCTTATTTAGAACCAATTGCGACACACAAGTTGGTGTGCTCTATGTTAACATGTTGATGTAAGGCCCATATTCTTTGATTCAACAGATTCCCTCCAAGCATTTTGCCTGCATGGCACCCAAAGCAAGACAGTTGTTACCTGAGTAAATAAAAAATGCTTAAATTTTAGAAGTAGCAGCACTTTTACCTACCTTTGTAACAAGACGTTTGTTTGTTGACAACTTGAATATAAGTTAAAGAACGTACATACCCATATAGTTTTGAATTAAATCATTTTCACAGTTTTTGAGAACATGTCAAGAACCATAAACACACACACTGACTACACAAACACACACACACACACACACACACACACACACACACACACACACACACACACACACTCATACATACATACATACATACATACATATACACACACACACACGTATATATATATATATATATATATATATATATATATATATATATATATATATATATATATATATATATATATATATATATATATATATATATATGTATGTATGTATAAACTTGACAAGTAGCAGAGCACCACATGTTAAAATATAAACTGTTAACTCTGGACGGATTATTTGCTATATTCCAAGGGATGCACAACAAAATCATAACCACCAAAAACAGTGTCTTGAATAACCCTTGCACAAATGTATCCACTGTATATTCTCATTATGTTTGATGTTCAACCGATGTACGTTTTTGGAAAAACCAGCATGAGCATGCAAATACATACCATGCATACATTTGCTCTTACCAGTCAGTGCGATATATATATATATGTAAAGACATCTTTGCTGATTGAAGCAATAAAAGCGTTACATTAATGTGAGTGTTGATTAAAGGTCGTGGGGCTAAACTGTCATATATATTTATCAATTATTACTTTATTGTCATACAGCTGCCTATATCACTTTTCCTTAAATAGGGGCTGATACAAATTTCCGTGCGCAGTTTCTTTGCTATCGTTGGGAAGAACGCAAAAGAAGGCAACCTGCAAGAGTCTTATTTATACTTGTCGTTTGCAGTGCATCATACACCTCCGGTGATCATTTCAAAAGGCAAACCAGAGGCAAGCAAGCCATAAGGTGATTTAATTAGCTTCAGTTGAAATAGCGGATGGTTTTTTTTTTTAAATCTCATTTGACTTGAACTGCCATTCACAATTTTTTATCACTTTTTCAGAATGTATGTGTCTTGTTAATGTTTTAAACATTCACAATCCTGTCATTTTACATTGATGATTTTGTGGAAATTCGTCTCAAGTCTGTCCCCTCTAAAGTTGTTCAGCCAATTCATTTGAACTGTTGTGGACACCCCTGAACCATAATTTGTTCAAGAAAAGATACTGCTATTTATCTATTCCTTGCTTGCCCACCTAACAGAGAGATACTGTTCTTATTTTGTCGGTCTGTGTAGTCAAGCTTTCATCCGTCATAAATATATATATATATATATATATATATTGGAACGCCCGTTTGTGATGAGATGAACAGATATTTATATCTATTCAGAAGACTAAATATTTAATCACATGATAAAAAAAGAACAGTATTTTTGTTCTGATTAAATTGAGTTCATGAGAAGAACTAACTGATTTAATCATAAGATAAAATAGATTTGTTCAGAGGAACATATGAAATGAATTTGACCACATGAACAAATGCGATTGTTCAGATGAATAAATCGATTTGTTCCTCTGATAAAAAAGAAAAAAGGTATATCCCAATTTGTTCACCTGAACAAATATATTAGTTCCCGTGATCGAATATATTTGATCTGCAGAATAAATACATGTTTCTCTACCACCATATAATTATCACTCCCTCTTTTATTGGCGCTTCTCTCCTTTTTGAACGGACCTGGGACAGTAAATGCCGTCGCATAGCACAAAATAATTTTATTCAATGACCGAGTAGTATACACGTATTTGTTCCCGGCGTCAAATACTATTTGTTGCGCGGATCAAATTATTTACTGGCGGAAGTAGTTTATTCCGAAGTATAAATATTTGATCCACGGAACAAATAAGACAGGGAGCGTCAATTTAATTCATTTGGAGGATATTTGATGACATGATGAAAATCAATTTGATCAGAAGATGAACAATTCGATTTTATCACATGATCAAATACCATATATTTATTCTTCTGACCAAATCTATTTAATCATCTGATCATATTTGTTCATATGTGATCAAATAACAGTCGAGTATATTTGTTCCTGTACTGAAGTTGATTTGATCACAAGAACAAATCAATTAAATAAATTTATTCGTCTCATCAAATACTGAATAGAAGAAGAAACAGCGTTCCATAATATATGTATATATATATATATATTTTATACATATACACATATATAATGCAGTTTGGAAAAAAAATGGTGCCCATATACATAACACTAAGGGAACCCACCAAACGCGGATGCAAGAACCACAAACTCTGTGTTTGACCAATCAACGCACAGTGCAAATAAAGGGATTCAATTTCAGCACTTCTCGGCGTTTCTGGACGTTTTTGCTGAAGTCGGATAAGTGAACAACATGAAAAGCTGCTTTGACTCACACCAAAAAGACATCTAAGTGATTGCATATGGAGATAGATTTCTGTGATGTATACTGGATAAAAAAAGCATAAAAAGGAACTGAAGTTTAAATTTGTCTCCTTCAATTATTGTTACAAATATATTCAATATTTAACTTGTGCCTCTCTGATCGGACATTTTTGTTGATAAATTGGCAGCTGTATGATTATGTATGAAAGATTACTTTTCTGTGTCATTCTTACCTTGCAGTTTCTAGGCGTTTATGTCGATAATATCTTCGAGACGCTTTATCTCATAGTGGCGTTTCTCAACAAAACGGCGAAAATGTGTCCGATCTTAGGCGTATGGCTTCTCCTAGTGTGATAAAAAACTTGAATGAACGGATTCTATTTCTGTTTATTCTTTACTGTGGCCTATTGAGTGACAAGCATTTAGCAGTCCTGTTTATTGGGCGCTTGATCAAAGTACGATTTGACCAAACAATTGTTCTTGCATCAAAATAATTATAAACCGACAGTGAGGTTGGAGACGTGACATTTTATTAATGTCTACATAATCATATAATGCTGTGGCTTAAACGACACCAGATGATATCCAAAAATCAAAGAACACTTGCAGCACGAGTGTATTATTTTGCTTTATTATAATAAGTCATTGAATGCACAGTAGGTAAAACTCACATACAATGAATTTCTTTCAATATCGTATACCGTAGAGCATAATTGGGACTGGCCTCTACTTGTAACCTGCATTACTGACATTTTAAAAATGTTCAGGAACATGAGTACTTACCAAGTATAGGACAATATTCACAATAAAATCGCCTTTTTTCATCTGGGAACTAACTATTGTAAAGAGGAATACATTCTAAATTAATCATAAATTCACTGGTCTTAAAAGATGAGGAAAAAACAATACATTAATATTAAAGGAGCCCAATTGAGAGAATAAAGAAAGATCTTCTGCTGAGAATGATTTACTGTTACAATAGTAACGAAAGCATAAAAGATGCATGTTTATTGCTTCAGCAGAATTGTCTATAATTCACGCATATGTCGTCCAAAAAACATAAAAGGCAGATATTCTGATAATTTAGAAGTTCCAGTTTGATCCTAAACATATGTGTAACTGCACAAATAATTATATCTAGAATGCCTCAGTCTTCGCCGCCCCCGACAATACCTCAGGAAACATTCGTAATTGTGTATCGTACTTCAAATGTTAAGGTGTCCAAATTGTATGAGGGCTCATGCCAAGACACCTACATTACTTTCATGTAGCATTTCAAAGTAAAAATGTTGAGTGACAAGAACAATGCAATAATGTTAAATTAAAAGGCTTTGTAGTACATAAAGATAAGAAATGTCTCTTATATGTGCAGTCAGGAAAAATACAGATACATGTATTTTGTGCAGTGTTAAAAGTGTGAGACAGATGTCACAATCAAGCATTGAAAACTCATGTTCCTGTAAACGCACGTAGCATGTTATCTAAAATAGTAATTATTACGAGGCAAGGGACAGTGGGACTCATTGCCCATTAGCAGTAATTTTGTCTTTTGTATCCTCAAATTACACCTGATATGTCTGTCCCACTGTTAGACATCGTAAAAATATAAATATGGTTGGTGCAACAGTATTTTAATGAAAATGGAAATAAAAGGGTTCCTGAGAGGCAATTTAAAAATCCCATACTAATGCTTTCTCGATGCAGGAAGGGTTGCCTGAACTGCAATATGCATGTAGATATCAAGGCCGCATCTTTATTGCAAAAATGGTGGCTTGTCATCGGTGATTTAATTGCAGTTTAAAAATATTCAAGCTCACTGAATATGTCGTTATAATTGCCACAAAAGGTGATGCGCCAAGGTCTCATACTATTGACCTTTATGTGCTTAATGAATGTTAATTTAATTCACCTTTACATGAAAACTGAGAGTTCATATAGGTTTGGGCACTGACACTCCTTTGGCAGTTAACCAACAATTATTTCATGAAGATACGAAGTAAAAGAGCAACCTACTTTTTTCTAACTGACATTCCCTCCAAGCACATACATTAATGTGCTTCGTACGATGCAGAAGCTAAAAAGTCACACAGCTTATCAAGCAGATTGTTCTATGTATATGCACTCGCATACTTTCGATTCTTGCAACATCTGTCTGGGCGCAAAAGGATGCTGGTTGAAATGTCCGGATCAAAGGGATAAAATAATATACTATTCAGCCCAGGACTGTAACTCCTTTGTTCTGACTTATTTACCCGAAAACTCAGAGAGAAATATGTCAGGACGAAAGTACATGCCAAGAATTAATTATTTCAGTCTTAAACCGGCCGGAATCGGCTGATGCTCAAATGTCGTCTGCTTCACTGTTTGCATCTAATTTCAACAGAAATGGAAAATATATAGTTTTACTGAAAATTGTAGATGAGACCTATAATGATAATATGACCCAGATCAACAGCTTCTTTTAGTGAGTCCAACACATGCAGATGAAGGCTGTTGACTCAGTCTTAATTCAAAGGTTAAAGGGTTAAGATAAGACACTGGATCAAGTGTCTGCGCCAGATTCACGTAAACATAACACTATTCATGGCAAAACCAGAATTTCCTTCCCCTTTGACACTGTGTCATTCAGCCTCTCATGGATATATGACATGCACATGTCACGTGCCTGGGCAATCATGTTATATATCTATGAACTGTTCTGTCCGTGCAGAAACTATTGCGCTACAACGACGACGACCTAGGGCACTCTATAATAAAACATTTTTTCCCCTTGATTCACTTCTTAAAGGTTTATTCTATCAAAAATTAAGGTTAAAACATGCAAGGGATGCTTCAACATTTTAAGAGCAAAGTCAATCCCGATATAGAGGGAATTTGACTCGAACTTGTTTGAAATTCAGAATACCTTGACATATCAATGAATTCGTCATTCTGAAAAGTGTGTATGAAGGCGTCCGTTGGGATGATGGAAATAAATATCAAGACAGTCTGAAATATGAAAATATCAAATGCTGATTTGGCATGGATTCATAAAACACAGAAAGTTAAAATCACCACCAGGTGATTATCAAACCTTTTAACACAGAGGTCATTCAAGATGGAATATTATCACCCAGGAAATAAATTGGAAAAATGTATTATTTTGAAGCAGTCTGTTGTGTATTGCATACGTCACCAAAGCCCTTAACAAATAGGAATAATTGAATCATATCTGACGCATATTAAAATAAACACCTGAAGTAGATAGAAGGAGGGTTATGAGCTTTAAGGCCTGTTACAGTATAAGGCTTCATAATTCAGCAGACGGATAGCAAGTGATTCTGTCATATGACCCGCATGACGTCATACACCTGATGCATTTCTCAATAAATCAACATTCACGTTAACGTAACAGATTTACTGAAACAGAAACACGTTGTCTTAATGCGTGTGCAACGTGGTATTGTCGGGATGCGCTTACCAGCTTAAATTGTTATGACTGAATTTGTTTGTAATGTTTGAAGTGCATAACAGACACATATCACAATAAATTACGTTGGACCAGAGCACTTATGACTAAGGTCAAGGGACCTCAATCACCAGAAGACCCTAATGGTCAGGACGGATGTTTCTTGACTGGTGGCGCCCTACAGTGCTTTATATCTTCGAAGCTTACGCCATTAATCCAAAAAGGAATGCTAGGAATGCTGTCATTCCTAGCAGAGCGGGACATTTAAGCACCACACGCAGATTTGGAATCTAAGCAGTACCAAGGACCCGAATCTCTGACTAAACATCGATGACATTCCCGTAAAAATGTGGGGGTCCTGGTGTGGGGTGTGGGGTACCAAATGCTTCACACGAAGGAAGACACGACAACACGTAAAAACCTCCGGACCCTAACGCTTTCGTGGGCCACCCATTTGCTTTAGCTGCACGGCTTATCCAAAATAATTTCTTTTGCACTTTTTGCGAAATTGATGTTCCATAGGGTTCCATAAATAACTCTAGATACAATAATTACAGGAAATGAAGTGGAAGAGGTAGGTGTTTCTACTCTCATGATAGAACGGCAGTTGTTTGGGGGAGATGGAGTTGACTGACCTGAAATGGAACTTTTTTCAGTGCCCCTGAACGAAAACAATTTAGCACGGTGTCAAAACAGTGCAGCAGTACATACATGTTGATTCCGATGAGAATGTGACAAAAAAAGTTTGTCTCCTTATCTATACACTAGTCTGGCGTTTTTAAACGAAGACTGTACACTTGTCTAAAGTAGATGAAATAATTTGTAAGCATGTGGCTAATTTAGGATGTAGAGTGCAGGTTATATCTGTACTTTTGTTACCGCGTGGGCGCACCATGCACGTACAACGCTCAGTTATTGTTCTGTAATAAGAGAGGTGTAAGAGGTACCCGAGTTTGAAAAACAGGAAACCGTACATGTATAGTATTTCAGGCCCAAATACGATATTAAGCATTAATAATTCAGCTGTCTTCATTCTTTACAGGTGTAAGTGCAATATCCAAAGGAAAAAACAGGCAAAGAAAACAAAAATCCTGTGATATCCCTGTTGTTTAATGCTAAAATTTAACTGATATTAATCATGAAATGACCACCTTTGTAGAGAATGCAGGAGGTAGTTTGGAAAATGTTCAATCAAAATCAGGAGATGACAACAGCGTCCCATAGAGACCAACATCCATAGAGATCAAGTCAATACTTTTCGTGTCATAACTTAAGAGAAGTCGGCTATTTTAGAGAAAGCAGGAAAATGATTTAATTATAAAAATCCACGTGGCCTCTAACAGTTGATGTTTAAATTAGAGTTGTGAAATAACCTGGAGTGTTTGTGCACATTTTAGGACAGCCGGTCAAGCATTTTTAGAAAATCCTTTAAATATTTTCTTCTGAAATAAAAACACTTCAGAATGTATTAAAAATGTAAATGCTTTTCGGCACGCTACCTTTCCTGCAAACCTGATTGGGACCTGCTTAAGGTAGTTTGAAGAAAACCTGCCAAGTGATTTCGACAGACCTTAAGAAAGGAACGGACAGACAATGGACAAAAGTCCCACGAACAGCAATCCTTTGTGTACGCTCAGGTGACTGACAAGTCAGCTCAGCAAAGTTCTGTAATAGGCATGTTGGAATAAATGAAAATGGTCACGTGAAATACTGCATGAAAGTGGCACTTCCCAAATAAAGTAACCTAAGTTGTAAAATTGCGTAGAATTAATATATATATATATATATATATATATATATATATATATATATATATATATATATATATATATATATATATATATATATATATATATATATATATATATATATATATGTATATATATACTTAGTGCTTAATACTTAACCATTTCTTGAATTTCAAACGTGTTGATCAAGGATCCGTATTGAGATCGCTGATATTGGTTGTGTACATGAACGTTAATTATATAGCTTTATTTAAGGCAGGTTTTGCCTCCTGTAGCAGAGGGAATACTATCTTACTTTTATCCAAGGAGGAGGAGGACAAATCGACATTAAACGCGCCTTTTTCTTCCACATGGGCCAGTTAATGATTCTATGAACATATTTCAGCTTTGTAAATTTAGAGTCAATTTTGAGAAGTCAATTGATGAATTTATCTTGTTCGCATTTTGATAGAAGTCTACAAAATCTGTCAGAATGATAATAATACTCTTGTTCTCGTATTAGCGCAGACAAATTCACTGGTCACTGTACGTGGCACAGTAATATATAAATAAGAGCAATTATTCCTTTATAAAGTCTCGATTTCTTGATCCTGCTCGGATATATACCTTAGTATCATTGTTATTTAGGAACTTGCCATATAGAAGTTCAAACACAAAACAAACACAAAAATAAACAAAACAAAAAATATGACCAAAATATTCGGATGTGTTGGCGGGAATGCAACATTTGGTCTTGAAAGTTTGTATTCATCGTTCATTGTCTCTTTTCCTCACCCTCCTTCTTGGAACCTAGAAAATTACACATTTTTAAATGGCACGACCGCGTTTTCTTTCGCAATGAAGCACTAACGCTTTTGAAGCTGAATATTTTGTCTTCATGTGTCAATGATTCACATAGTGTAGCCAACATTTCTGTTCTAAAATTTCATTTTTGTACATTTTAGCAAGTAGCCTGCACGGAGCCCCTTTATTTCCACAGTGTTAATAAAAATGCACTATTTACAAAGCTATTGAATTTAAATTGTTTTTCATGGTTATTAAAGCTAAACTCTTGACAACAAGTCCTTTTTTATTTCCATATATGTTGATTTAGATCTAGAAAAATGGCACCTTAAGTACAGATCAAAAATCAAGGATTCCATAAATATGCAACATTTGTGGGGACATCTCATGAGATCTTAATTATTTATATGCACAGGGAACGATAGTATGATGGACGTTTTAAAATGTCAAGTTCTACATAATTTGGTGAACAAGTGATGTTGCAATTATGTCATTTTTTATGATTTAAAAAGGGTGATTGTCAGTGAGTGTATATTTAGCTTTGACAACTACATATATCCGTAAGAGTGGTAATGCTACAGCATGTACTAGAGGTTAGAAAGATGTTTCCCAATTAACTTCAAACTTGGTGGGTGTTTATTGCCTACGTTTCCACCAAGTGCGTACGATATACATATCCTAACCACAGTTTCAATTTTTGTTATAATTTGTTATCTATCATTTCGGCGGCAAATGTGAAATTGTCAAATCACTTAAAGTTACTGAAAAATTGCATAAGTACACTTGTTGGTACCCTCAAATTAAATTTCTTCAACGGTTAGTATTGTCATTAATATTTTTTGACGTTTTTTCTTATTTTTAGTTATTCACTTCTCCAAATCCGCTGACCGAATTCTTCCCCTCAAACTTGGTGCGATATGACCTGATTTAGTTTTTGTGAAAGCTGTTGACTAAGTATGTGTGCTATCGTTCCTGATTTGTAAGAACTTTATTGAATTATGCCAATGTTTTAAAGTGTGTATATTAGCGTTGTTAGTATAGATATGGTAACGTAAGTGCCTGTTGGTATATGTAGTTTTACCTAGATTTGGTTTCTTTGAAATCCGTGTGAAAAGTAAGTTGGCTATGGTTTCTGATTATTGACAAATTTGTGAAATTACATCATGATCGACAAATCGTTGAATGCACATGTCAGCGCTGTTAGCATATTATTTCAAACATATTTTTATTTCCGCAAGGACAACATTGGGAAACAGGGCAAGGCCCTATATAAATCCCTCTTGCTGGCAAGTTAAATAAGTGTTAGTGAGTGAATATATGTAGTTTTTTTATTCAAAACCATTTAGCCAGATTCTCTTTAAAGTGTTATATATATATAAACAAAGACTAAAATGATATCAATTTCTTTAATTTGTTAAATGGGTATTTTTCAATTATGTGGGGGAATCGTTTCGAATTTCCGGTTAATTGTTTTTGGCATTTCTTTCAGAGGTTTGTTATGGCAAACGTTTTAATAGTGCGTTGTTGTGGAATTTGGTGCAATTCAACGAACCGAAACGCTTTAATATGTTATATCCACCACAGTTTGTAATAAAACAATAGCAGTGATTTGTAATTAAATAGGTGCATTGATTTGCAATTATCTTATACAGGAGGTGTATCGGGGGTTTGCATCGGAAGATGGAAAATGCATGTACTTTGGCGACTTTTTCAAATTGAGCACATTAGGTCAAATACAGAAAATACATGCTGGCAGGGATCAATAAATCACACACACACACACACACACACACACACACACACACATACATACATACATATATACATATATATGAATGTGTTTGTGTGTGTGTGTGTGTGTGCCTATAAGATGTGTCTATGTAAGACCATTAACATTAACAATGCATCTATAGTGTTTCCAATGAATTACTTAATTTATCGATGGGCTAGTGGGTATGCTTTCCTGCTAGTTTAATAAATTTGGTACGTTTTTATGAAGATCTGTTTGTTTGACAGAGGAAATAACAAAATGTATTGAAAGTCAAATGATTGAAAAAAAAAGAGGTAGCGAAAACGAATGTCTATTTTTCCAAACTGTACTACCAGGGAAAAGTTGGAAAATAAACATCTCGAAAAAAAGTTAATCAGTAGTATGTTAGCAATATGTTTTTTTATTCAAGTATTAATAAGAGATGTGTATTTTCAAAACCTCTATTGGCAAGATTGTTACAATTCTTTTGTATCGTTCACTGCAATATTGCATCCTATTACAAATTACCGTTCTATTACATAGTCGTTACACATTAAGGCGCTACAGTGCCTCGAACTGTGATCAATTGCAAAAGAACGCGTTTTTACATTCCTAGCTATGGCTCGCCCGCTTCTTTGAAGCTGCGTAGTAAGGTGCCTTGACATCCCAACGGAACACATACAAGGCCGAATAATTTAATGCGTTCACATGGATAATCTTCACATACCAAGGTCGTATGCACGTTGATACGTGCATGTGCAAGCAAACACATGCAGAATTACCCTTCATGATAACCGAGATCAAACCTTCTCAATCTCTAGACTGAGTCTATTTAACTGAAATTCACATCCAACAGCTTAGTTGATCCATACAAAAGGAAAGAGAGCTTGTCAAAAGAATCACAAGAAGTCAGGGCCACAAGTTTCTCATGCGTGGCTGCAAACAAATTGGCACAAACGCTAAATCTGTCCCATACTTTGGAGATTTACAATTCTGATCTGCAACAGTAATAATCTGCAGGTTCAACATAGAATTGACAAGGTATTAATATATGGACTCCAATTGCATATTTTTTTCAGGTTAATAACCCATTCACGAATGCGACATTTTCTTTTTCCTTCGTTTTTTTCTAGTGTCGGTCCTTAGCGACGCTAAACGCCTCCTAATCCCTCAATGTGTCCTCATGCGTGTCTGCTGAAGAAATGTTTCAAGTAAACGTGCTCGCAGACGATGTAATTTGTAAATCAGGTTGAATTGCGATTATGCTCATGGTTGACAGATATCTGAAAAGTAAGTCAGTAAAGGTGGCATATACCAAAAAATAAAAGGGTACTGATGTGACATGTGGTGGGCGATGATGTGACATGTGGTGGGTACTGATGTGACACGTGGTGGGTACTGATGTGACATGTGGTCAGCGTTTGTATTTTTTCTGATTTATGAATAAAGGCTGTATGACATATATAGCCTCATTGATATCAATCTATTACAGTCACGTGCATGGTATGTTGTCAGTCTGATAATGCGTGACACGCTTACAAGGGATTACATTCAACAGCCAGTCCCGTGGAGGAACATACACATGCATGTTATGACTGAGTGATTGGGATTTTCAATTTCACGTGGCCCACACTGGTTTAAAATTTCAATTCGTGTGAAACGAGCTTGAAGTTCTCACGTTTTGTTGATGCATACCGACAAACCCCTGAATCTCCACAGCTTTAGAAATAACTCCATCTTGCATCTTTTTACGAATTTCAAAATTCGGTATGCAAAGTATCCTTGGGAAAGCAGCAAGCATAATAGTGGTAGGAGTAGTTAATTGTTCAGATGAGCGCTACACTCTTTTAAAGGACTGAGACAGTGAGTGATAATATCGATAGCCAATATAACATTTCTTCTTATTCCGTTTGAAATATGTCTCCAGTATATGTTGTTCATTCTTCTTAATATTTTCATTCGGGAAATGTGATGGTGACACTTCCACGAAGATCACATTGTAAAATGACCCAAAAGCTTCCAGCGGTATGTGATTGAGTGCGTGTCAGTTTTCACATGTCATCGGCAGTGAATAAGTGGGTAAAAGCACTAGGGAAATGAAATCTGTCAATTTGGGATCATGAGGTACCGCAGTGTTTTAATCTCTCATATGTTATAACTGGCGTTGAATGTACAGCGACATCAAGTAAGGAAAGAATCTGTATAACCAGGCGAAGATAAAGACTTTGCATTCATGAATACCCAGATAAATGGCTCATCTGCAATATAATATATTGCCACGATGACCTAGCAGGGAAGATGATTGAGCCGTGTTGGCATTTTTGCAGGTATATCGGTCTAACAATAACCATTCATTTATCAGAAATGTCGTCTGCTGTGTCTTTTCCTTTAATATTGCGCCTTCACAAAACCTTATGAATGAAAGTGTAGAAAGCCGCATGAGTAATAGCTGACCACATGCGCTTTGAGCGCAACGACGAGGATATGAGCGGGAACAGGTTGTCAATGAGGAACATGATGACAGGACGTGCCATTAGTGTGTCTCCTGTGTGTTTGTATCGCTTTGGGATTAACGGTATCATATGTCGTTCAACAAACATTGTCGCCTGACAAATGAATCGACATTATTAATTTATTCCGCATCGGTTACCCTAAAGATAATAACTCAGTTTAAAAAAAAAAATATTTTACTGCTTACTTTTGCAAATTGAACGTTTCCAGTTGAATCATTTTTACTTTTGAATAAATGAAATGAGCGAGCCTATTCCCATAACAAATACGAACGCTTTTACGATATCACTGAACATTGCAACCATGTGTATCGTCAACGTTTGGTTAAGTTGACTTGTGAGTGACCTGAATTTGTCTCATGGATCTTCCATCTTCTGTTTGTCAACAACTGGCATTCGCAAGTTGCAACAAACATTATCTGAATTCTTTTCAAAACCCGAAGCGGATGAAGCGGGTAGGTGTCTTTCGCGTTTGTTTCATAGGTCACTCTTACTATTTTTTAGAATTATATTTATTTATCTTTATTCGTACAAAGTACAATTGTATTGTAAAAAATAAACAAAACCCAGTTATTCAGTGCACAGTGTCACCATAATGTCCTGCAACTCGCTGAAAGAGAAAAAGGAGAATTGTCTCCAATCTCTGACATAAATTAAATCAGCAATAACAGTAGCAGAGTCAGTGAAATCAATGAGCAATTCCATCTGTTCAGATTGAATTTTGTCGATAATGTCAATAATGCTGCAATTGCTGATATCATATTTCAATAAACTATACATACTGCATATCGTTGTAAGAGAGTTACTTAAATGCGACCGACTTCCTTGTGGGGCTAACTTACTGCATATTTGAACACATTCATTAGAGCTTAATATACAACGTCTAAAAAATATGAGAAATCTGTTATGCAATTGCGATTCGATAGATATGTCCTCACATATTAGGCTTAACAAGTAACAATGGGTATTACAAGGAATGTCATAGAGACGGCGAATACATTTTTTCCATGCGGTATAAAAAGTCGAGACGTATGGGTGTGAAAAATCCCACAGTGCACTATGATTGAGTGACATGCCAAAGGATTAAAATATTTGTATTTGATATCCGAAAAAGCATTGCCAAACTGAGCGAGCTTCAAGTTACATGTGCTGTATAATACCCCGACCAGCATGATCAATTTGATTTTTCACTTCAATACCAACTATGGAACCGAGATGAACATCGGTCAGAACGCATTCAATACTCTCTCCATCGTGACAAAACTGTTCACGACAAGCTGACTCCCCGAAAACTTAATAATTTACTTTTGTCAAAGTTAAAGACAACCTTATACTCTTCACTAAATACTCTGAAAATGTCCATCATTTTGCATAATGCTAACGTTGTAGGAGCCAATAATGTTAAATCATCGGCATCGCTTAAAGCACCCATAAACGTATTACCTACATAACCCGACATATTCCACATTCAACCGTCTAAGTGGTTCATCATGATATAATACAAATAAAATAGGCGAAAGAACTCCGCCCTGTTTTACTCCGATACTGACAGGGAATGTGTGACTAATGTAATCACACCAGCGCACTCTGATGGTTTGTTGAGGTGTAGAATAGAGCTAAGAATCGTACTATTAATGGACATAAACCTTTTTTATAAGTAGTCTGAAACGTTTGGTATACTCAACACGATCCAAGCCTTTGTTGCATCAAGCAACACGGGATATGCATTGCCACCAGCATTGTTATAACACTGTAGCAGATCATTAACTACAAAGGTACATTTAACTGTGGAGTGGTGATTTTTGTATGAGAACTGCAAGTCTGTGCTCTTCAGTATGTCAAAGTTCTGGTTAAGAATCACGAAGTCGAGCATTTTCCCGATCGCACTACCAAGTGCTATTCCTCTATAGTTATCCGAAGTATGTAGTGACTTTCTATTATTTTTAGAAATAAGTATAATAGTAGATATACATAATCCCTGTGGAGAGAAACCATAATAGGCCTCGGCAAATCTCAGAAAAGGGCCTTATTTAAGGAGTTTGGTCTACCCGTCTGCCTTATAGCTGTAACATACCTCATTCTTTTGCAAATCTTCTGCAGATTTCAAATATACCTGTTGTGGAGCTTTCATGTGGTCCAGTTTTACGGTATATGCAAATTAAAAAACCTATATAGTAGAGCAGCTAAATTTTCAACAAAGGCTTATTTTCAGTTTCGTTCAACCGGAAAAATACCCGGCTGGATTTGGTATCAATCAAAAGATAAGAACCTGACGTTTAAAGTTAGGTAAGGTGTACTATCAATTTCATGGTCAATTTGTATTTACATTGGTTACCATGGCAACGAAATTAAATTTTCATGAAATGAAGGGAGAATCACCTTATTAACCACAACTTTATACGCATACAAGATACCACCTCACGACTTTACATCAACATACCTTTTATACAGATGTTTCATAAGCAACCAGTTTGAGATAGTAAGTGTCAACAGTTGGTTGCCATGGCGACAGAATGTTTGTAAAAATCATTTAAATTTGCATGTAAACACTACAACTTATTTATAGTTTTAAATATCGGGAATAATTTTCATAACATTTGATGTTAAAGTGTAAAAAGATTCTTTCTGCACTAACAATGAGGTCAATTGAGTGTAGGAAGACTGTTTTGGGTAGCCTAGCAACGTTCTTGCAAATGTTAACATTACTCAAAATGAGCAGATCTTCGTGGATATTGCAAAAATTGGTCATATATGGCCAGTGCTGCGCATTGCTGAGAAATGATGCATACAAGTGATAATATTGCCAGAAAATCTGTCCTTAAACAAAAAAATTCTTTGCTAAATTTGGTATTAATTGAAAGATAAGAACCTGTAATTAAAGGTTACGTAAAATGTACCATCGATTTAATGGGCAACATATGTTTTTATTGGTTGCCATGGTAACGGCATTTTTTTTAGTAGTCCAGGGAAAAACACATTTTTAACTATTACGTTATGAAAATGCAACTTAAGGTACCACTTCACAACTTTACATCAGCATACCTACTATACAGGCATTTCCTAAGAAACCAGTTTGAGATTGTAAGTGTCAAAGTTGGTTGCCATGGCAACGGAATGTTACTAAAAATCACATAAATTTGCAATCAAACATCAGAAGCTTGTTTATAGCATCAAACTTTAGGAATACGTTTTATCAAATGCGCTGTTAAAATGTTAAGAGACTCTTTCTCCACTAAATTTGATGTAAATTGAGTGAAGTAGGAGTGTTTTATGGTCACCTAGCAACGTTCCTCCAAGTATCATGATTATTCAAAAGCAGATTTTTGTTGATATTAGACACGCATTATCAACCATGTTGAAACTGCTGAGCAATGATACATGTGATAATACTACCAGTAGATGTTTTTATAAACTTTCCATATTTCCGTGCAAGAACTCCTGTCCTAAAGCAACATTATTATGTCTTTTTAACAATCGAATTAAAGTATTTGTTCCAAATGTTGTGCCTTTTTCAAATTTTTTTTTTTTCATTTAACTCTAATTTAAGGTATCCATGACACTGAGCGCATACTTATCAAGCATATGTATTACCTATCATATCCAGCAAATAGATGGTAAAATTGTCAGAGCTCCCGAAGAACGTCCTTACCGCATGCGCACCTAATCAGCGCAATTTTGTCTGAATCATTTTGTGTCAATGTAAGAAACCATTTTGTATTCAACACAATGTGCCTCCCTTTTCCCCTTCCTCAAGAAATATTCAGACAATTAACATGGCAAAAAAGTCTCAAAATTGCCACATTTAGTTGCACTTCTAGAACTTTTGTCACTGCACATTGGCAGATGTCTCAAACCTACATGTGATAGGTAGAACTCTGTGTCTGTCTGCAATAGTTTGGAAGATATGGAGCTTTTAAAATTTTAATTGTCCCTAATTTGCATAATTTTAAACACCATGACTATTCCAAGTCAGGTGCTTAATTTCACCGGTAGGTGAGTCACCATGGCAAGTTTTGTGATTGTCGTATAACAGTGTCCAAGAAAAACTCCATACAAATTTGGTCGTAAAGAAGAAAGTAGGAAGGAAAGAAAGAAAGAAAGAAAGAAAGAAAGAAAGAAAAGAGGACGGAAAGAAAGAAGAATGGAAAGAAGGAAGGAAAGAAAAAAAATAATTCTTTGAAAAACAAAATGTCTGGGTTTGCACCCAGACATAAAAAAGCCAATGACGCGTGTCCTCTAGAACAAAACGTGCTGGAGATCTATCCAAGGTACATCTGCAGCAGTGGCAAGTCTACAGTGGATCCAGTAAACTGTGTTGGGAACATTACGTATACATGTATTCACAGCAGCCTATCACTGTACCAATGGCAATGTGCTCTCTCTTTTATAATCACGATTTTTTGTGAAAAATCCGGGGCCGGGAGGAAGCATCGCCTAGCTGCTTTGATGGACACCAAGTCAAAGTAATACCCACCACCTTTGACTAGAGTTCAGTCAGTGATTTTAGAGAAGTCGGAAACAAAAAATGACTCGAAAAGATTTGCCTCACAGCAAATCTGTCTGGGTACCTTCAAAATGAGAACAATTTGAAATGCTACACTTTGCCATTGTTCAGCATAGTCTAAATTTTGTGTATTATGCTAATTTACATAAATTAGAATGCTATAACTCTCTGGTTCTTGGTTCATTCGATGTGGCCATGTCACAAAACTTACAAGGTAAAGTTTGAATGACACTACTATCTGTAATAGTTTTGATAGCTATTCAAAGACTTTCATTTTGTGTATTTGCCAATTTTGCATAAATTAAAATCCTACAACTTTGGTTTATGGTTCATAGGATGCAGCTTTGCCATATACCTAAAAACTGAGGTCGGAATGGCACCTCTATGTATAATAGTTTTGAAGTTATTCAAGATTTAAATTTCTTGTATTTATCTTATTCGCATCAATAAAAATTGTACAATTTTGGATGATGGGTCATTGTATGCAGCTATGTCACAAACCCCAAAATTGAAGTTAATATAGCATCTCTATCTATAATAGTTATGAAGCTATTCAACATTTAAAATTGTGCATATCCACCTAATTTGCATCAATTAAAAATCCTATAACTTTGGTTCATGGTTCATTGGATTTGGCTTTGCCCCAAACCCTTACATTTACCTTAGAATTTCATCTCTGTCTATAATAGTTTTGGAGATGTTCAACTTTTAAATTTTTAAATGCCCCTCATTAACATAAATTGAAATTCTACAACTTTCATTTACTGTCCATTATATTGGCATGTGTCACAAAACTAGACGTGCCCATTAAAATTTTGTGTTTATCTGCAAAAGTTTGAAAGCTATGGAGCTTTAAAATTTTAGGAAGGCCCTAATTTGCAAAATTTTAAACATGTCGATTTTTCCAAATTATATAAGTCAACTTCCTTACTAGCTCCGTTACCATGCCAAGTTTAAACATTGTAGCTTGCACATTGTCTGCCAAAAGCTCCAGACTAAATGTGTGGTGGAAATAAGAAGAAAGAAAGAATGAAAGAAAGGAGAAATTTTGAAAAAACAATGTCTGGGATGACACTAACATATATATATATATATATATATATATATATATATATATATATATATATATATATATTATATATATATATATATATATATATATATATATATATATATATATATATACTTCTATATATATTCAGTTGCCCACTCTGTGTAAGTAAAGACAAAATGTTTTGAAAAACGAAGTGATTTGTTGTAACTGAACATTTAACAATACTGAAATCGGAAATGGCGATTTTGGTCTTTTTGCATGTGCCAAAAAGACTTGTATAATGCAAATATATGCATATGACATTATTCTACAGACACAGCTTTATTTGTAAGATAGTTTTGGTGCCTCAAGGAACCTAAAAGGTACGGCTCTGTAATTTAAAATAATAAACCTATATTGAAGAAATCTATTCGATTTAATTTAGCTGATGGTTTTGCTTTTCAGACGTAGGTATCTATTTTTGCTCATAGCATAAAACTGGACCACCTGAGAGCTCCACAACAGGCATTTTCTGAAAGTAAACAAAATTTTACATCAGGTAGGCTATTTTGTAGCTATAGGGCAGGCGGGTAGACCAAATCCATATTTTAGCCTCAAATGCCGCAGGCCTATAACGAACTATACTACTGGACAGAAGAGCTAGATACAAGAGGAGTTTATTAGTACCATACTTTGTATGGTCTGTATACTGACCAACATCACAATCAGCTTTACCATATTTCAGCCGTATTTATGAATTGCCGGCGGAGTTTTATAAGTGTTTAATGCTCCAAAATCACTGTCTGGATTCACTCTAAACGTAGTTGTGATGCGTCTTTCTTAAGTAAGTAAGTAAGTAAGTAAGTTTATTTCAAGACGGGTTTACAACAAGTATAAAACATGAGCCATGGCTCCTTGCCGTCACATATATAAATATAACTACACAGTCATGTAACATCGAGATAGCTAAAATAATGAATATAACCTGGATGTTGAGATTATATCCTTATGACGCACCAAAAATAGTATTGATTAAATTATTACAGAAATATTTTTATCCTCAGTAAACTGATAACTTTAAATAAACACCAGTAAAATATGAGAGATGTGTGAAGAGGATACCAGAGCCTGTAGCCAAGGGTGGCTTGACGCAGCCCCGGGTCTACAGTAACAATGGGTCTGAATTTAACTTCGACACATTACGCACCTACAATCTATTCCGTTCCACATCTTGAGTAGTGACTTGAATTCATTTAGAGACACGGTGTTTCTAATTCCATGTGGCAAATGGTTCCATACATAAGCACCTTTGTAACGAAATGATCTCTTTCCAAAACGAATTCGATTAAAAGTTGGAAGGGAGAGAGTCACACCGCCTCTCAAATGGGCTACTGAGCTTTTTATATTGAACAGGTCAGTAAGATACTCTGGTGCCATGTTATGGATGACCTTAAAAACCTCAATAGCCAATGCGCGGAGATGGCACAGACTGAGAGATGGGATACCATCTCTCTTCAATAGATCCTCGTATGGAGACTTGAAGTCTCTATACAAATATCTCAGTGCTCTCAGTTGAAGTTTTTCAAGCCTCTTGTAGTCTGTCTCTGAGCACAAGCACCATACTAGTGGACAGTATGTAAAATTTGATTTGATAAAAGCGTAAAAAACCTGTTTCCTGGTTTGAAAGTCTAAAAGGTGTGATATTCTGCTATATGCATTTATTTGTCTTGCAGCCTTCTCACACACGTTGGATATATGGGAGCTAAAAGAAAGATTGTCATCTAAAAGCACACCAAGTAATTTCACATTTTGGTCGCATTTTATTTGCACACCAGGTAATTCTAAATAAGTGTTGGAACAGTCTTCTAAAATCGGGGAGATGATAACTCCTTTAAACTTTTCTGGATTGGCCGTCATTTTGTTTGAGCTAAACCAGTTCATTGGTAATATTGAGCCGTTTCTCAGCTTTGCAGATAAAGTTTCTTTGTCGCTGGCTACATCGCTTATAGTATTATCATCTGCAAAATTATATAATTTGCAATCCTTCACAATATGGAATAAATCGTTTAGGAACACATTAAATAATAGGGGCCCGAGTATTGATCCTTGTGGTACTCCTCTTATAACAGACATCCAGTTACTTCGGACTGAGCCAATCTTTACTCTCTGTTTCCGGTTAGAGAGATAACTCTGGAGGAAGGCAACAGCTTGCTCACTTAGTCCATAAGCTCTGCACTTGGCCAGTAGCAGGCCATGGGGCAAGGCATCGAATGCCTTTGAAAGGTCCATTAGTACAGCACCTACATATTTTCGCTGGTCAAGGGCTGAGCGCCAGTCTTCAATGAGGCGTATTAAAACAGATTGGCAGCTGTATCCTTTCCTAAAGGCAGAGAGGTATTTCGAGAAGATGGAATCAAAATATGGAAGTTGATCACATACAATTCTTTCCATCACTTTTGGCAGACAAGGGAGTATATTTACAGGCCTAAAATTTATTTTTGATAGATTGTCTCCCTTTTTATACTGAGGGTTCACTTCAGCAAATTTCATATCCTGTGGAAAGGAGGAGGTTTGAACACCATGGTTTACTATAGTTGTAAACGTTGGTGCTAGAAGGTCCGCGGCAGGTTTAATGAATTTATGACCAATGTGATCAAAACCTACTGCCTTCTTTACATTAAGTGTAGACATGATTTTCTGCACATTTTCGGCTTTTACAGGGCTAAAGGCAAATGTCTTACCAATATTCATTTGATTGATTGCTCTTATACTGGGGTGGTTTTCAAAATTTGCATTCGGGCTAAAATCGGAATCCTTTGCGACATTTACATAGTAGTCATTCAGAATATTAGACATATGTAGCATCTTTAACTATTTTGTCATTTTCTAGAAGCATTATATTATCAGTATTTGCCTGGCATTTATGAGACAGCAATGGTTTTACCGTATTCCAGAATTTTTGTGAGTTTGCCTCAGAGGTACATTTATCTTGGAAATACGTTTTTATAGCTTGCTTTCGCAAATTTGTACACAAGTTGCGTTGATTTGTATAAAGCGACCACTTTGATTTTGATCTGTCATAATTGTAGGAATTTCTGAGCATCCGCTTTTTGTATATTGCCCTCTTCCATTCCTGTGTCATGTAAGTCATTTAGTAAAGCAGTTTACCGGGTGCTGCTTTTATTGATTTTGACGAATTTTTGAAATTATATAATGATCAATAAGCGTAAATGTTGGTAAGGTTGAACTACTTGATATAGTAGGCTGTCTTCGTCTGGGTATAAAAGTAAGACGTGGATACTATCATTGAAAACGGTCTCTGTAAAAACTATGTGTACTTGAATGAAGTGACCTTGAATTTAATATCAGCTTCAGCAAATTGAAATCAACTGTCTGCGGCCCCACTGCATTTAATGCCCAACGACATAGATTGTTTTAAACTGAATGATTAAAAAATCTTTTATGGTCAAGGTAAGTGTTACTTCAACCGATGTGCACGCGCGCGCTTGCGCACACACATACACAAGCACACAGACATACACGCATACGCCAGTACACACATACACACACAAACACGCAAACACCTACACACACAGACACACAGACACATCCACACACAAATCATTTATGCGTCAGCTGAGCACAGAACTGTTGTTACCAGTTACAGTCCTCATGTAGGTTTTGATCACATGTTTCGAAAGCTGGTAAAAAGATTCGTAAACAAGACATATGGGCAAATTTTGGCATGGTATGCAAGGTTCATGTGGGCAATGAATCAAGTGAATTGATAGCTTGCATCTCCCACAATCCAAATATTCCCAACCCAGCTTGCTCGTTTTGTCCTTTATTTTACGTCAATGGTCACCAGAGCAACCCTCATCTTGGTAAAGGGCCGGAGCTTGGAGAAAGGAGGAAGACGAGCTGTGGGTAAAAGCCTTGCTTACCAGACGTAAGCGTTCGCTTTTGTTTGTTATTATCAATGGACTTTATTGTCTTCATTGTTTATAAAACTAGTCCACCAAGGTGATTGAAAAAAAAACAACAACAACAACAAACAATTCTGATTCCGCTTAACAAAGATATTCAACAGAGCTCTGTCGTTACGCATAACGTCTGTGGCTAGTTTTGCCGACCGATTGAAATTCAACAATTCGAATGACATTAGTAGAAATAGTCGTGCATACTTCCCTCAAACACGTCAAATCGAGCAGTTGCATTTACAGCATTTAGAATGGTACTGGGTTCTACAGCGGAGGCGGGCTAAACGTGCTCTGGTGTACCTGTATCCTGTCAGTTCCACGGAGTGCAACAGTGCCGCTAAAAATATTTTACTCGACAAGTAAAGGTATAAGTTGAATTACACTAAACCAATATGATAACAAAGGTATGACCCACCTTGTCATCATATTTGCCGTTACTTTGGCCCTGCACTAAAAATGCTAATGTTTTTATTGATTTAATAATTATTGCAGTGTTATTCTAAGATAAACGCGAAGTGCTTTTGATTTATATTGATAACCACGCGATAAGGTACGCACAAATTTCAACGGAACGCTCCATGAGAATCAAACAACATATGTTAATTTATATTATGATATCCGTTTGTAGACTTTGTCACACCTGATCCAATAGTGAATGACCACTGCACGTTGTTGATGCCCTTTCCGACAGGGGTAGGTCTTGCAAGGTGATAAAATGCCCATTGACTGAATATTTTCGTATTCCAACATGACTAATTTATCCTTCGGTAACTTGATAAGTTATAATAAGGTCTAACATGTATTATCTGATATTACATCACTTGTCATTCGTAATACATGCAGGTGAATGACATTATCACTATACAAATATCAGCTTTTGAAGCTCTTTTTCTATCCATTTGTATGTGAGAAGACTCGTTTTCTCGCCGAAAAATATGTAAAAATTCAAAGTCCATCGTTACGAGGTATTACAATGAAAAGTGTATCAAATCTATACCGCCGCTGTTTAGTATTTTAATTGCGTACTTGTATGGATCCATGCCTTTATATGCAATTACATTTTAATATCGGCCAGGGTTCTTTTTTTTTTTTTTTTATTAAACAAAGTCTTATTTGAGCCATCACAAGTTATGACGCTATCATTTTGTTAACAACGTGTTTCAGTCGCACTAAGCATTATGCATTGATGGTGTGGACAAAAATGCCTAGTACTTTTTGCGAAGCCATGGTTTGAACCTAATCTCTTCTCATAGACACGACAACCGCATATTTGCTTATGACACTTTGATTCAAACTGGTGCCAACATAATGCGTTTCGTCTACGTAATTGATGTATATTCAGACTGAAGTCCTGTAAAGGTTCCTTATGTTGACGTAAAGGCTATATCTAAGTTTTTGTTTCATGCTTGGGTGAAGAGGCGTAGCAAACTCTACTATACGGTTTAGCCCTGCAGGCGCTTGACGGTGGTCGGTTGAGGGTCCGCTGGTGGGTCATGAATCCCAAACGTGGTCCTCCGTCTGCCCACGGGCAAATGTTTGCGCAGTTGAATGTTTTTACCTCATTCTCATTTTGGTATTTTGTGAGAGCAGCATGCATGCGCATGATAGTTTCATCAGAGTGCAATGTCCAAATTGTGACTTTCAAGCCCAAGAGGGCTGGGTACAATCTTACATGGGCAATGAATGACGTATTATTTGTGTATGTTCAAGTCACTGAAATAAAAAATCACCTACCTACCATATACAACAATCTTACCAGCACATTTTGTGCACGTTATACTAAACAGGGTACGTTTATACACCACTTCGAAACTGTTAAAATATTGGGAGAATGGTGAAACCACTATCATTGGTTAAATTACAGTAGCTTTATTTGGTATATGAGGAGGTTATTACAAAAAAGATCACTTTGCAACGGTCAACTACTCTCGCCAGTGCATCGCTCTGAAAACGTAAGTAAGCTAGTGTGGCGCATCACAATAATTTGAATGAAATTAAACCAATTAATTATTTAAAAAGTCCGTTAATGTTCGTCAGCAAACAAAACCATTATTTGTCGTAATGTTGCTCAAACATGGAATCTATGTATGTTAGTTTCCAGTTAATATGGCCTTCGCCCTAATATGCATCAACAAACCACAAATGAGATGGACTTTTTATCAGGTTGATGAGCACAAGCGCTAAATCTTTTCAACTGGCGTTGTTTGCTCTCCCCGCTGCCATTATGGTCGACCGGGGTCAACATCAATAATTTTTACTGTCAAAAGATGAAGCTTGCAGTGTTGAAGTGTAGGCTTATGTCTCATACACATGTCAAACTATAATTAGAAATTGACAATCTCATTTTGAGATCTCATTTGTTCCCACAACTGAACGAGGAAAATAATACATGCACAACCGTATCCACCACAACAGGCTCAGCAGACCACAAACGTATTGTGCTTAAATGGTACGAGTTGCAACGGAAAGATACAATCTGTTTGCACGACGAAGGTTAATCGCTTTAATTTCTATTCACGACGCAAAACAAGATAAAAAAGTGACTTTTTTGTTTTTTGAAATTAGAAAGGGTGAAAGGATCTGCGATTTAAAATGAATAAAAGATTACTAAAGGTTTTAAACCTCAAAGCATAAGTTTAAGGAAAACCACAAAAGATTGATGGACCTGCAGTTGATGAAAATATGACCTGTGTGAATCATACTTATGTAGAGCGGAAAGAAATGGAAAGGCGACCAGGAAGTTTCGCAAAGTTTTTTTTTTTTTTTTTTGATTTAGCTTATCTCACTATACCTTTGCATTCTCGTTATTATGTAGCCACTGCTTTGCTGACATTAGTTAAAAGGGGTGCAGAGATATTACAGCACGCATTGAGAACGTGAATGCGGTCGCGAATAAAGGTGTCTCGGCATGTACGCCAATAATTCACACTCCGCATAACAAGGTTTGACAAAATATGAAGACTGGGGTTACAGCATAACAGTCAAAACGGATGGGATTATGAAGCATTTACCTTAGTTTATTCATACTCATAATAAGCTGATAATACTGTTGTGTAGTTCTCAGGTGTAGAGTAGGGAAGTGACGCAAATGCTTTGTGTCATGTCTCTGTCTATATGACTTTATGCTTATTTCAATGATGCACTCACTGTAACGTGCAGTATAATTCTTACAAATGAGACGTAGACCATGGCAGAATTGTTAATCTGTCAATGATAGCATTCTTGCTCGGAAACTAGTGCTGAAAAAACAACAAGAAAATAATACCTTATTGCTCACTTTTAAAAACACATATAGTGCATTAATACTTCTCTTTTGTCTACCTAGAAAAAGAAATCGTGTTATTTTTAATATTTTACGAAAACGCAAGACAGACCACGCTTACCTACACATTCAATTGGGTGCAACAAGCGGATAAATCCTTATCTAATTGTTGGCAGCTTTACACAGTTAACCTGCCGTAGTGAACAGATAATTCCTTCTTTATTTGTCGCTAGTTTATTTCTTTGAAGGCAGAAATAACAAAAGTTTCATGTAAGCCGCCTACTCAACGCTATCCTACGCAAGCATCGCAGGACGGCACGTTTTGTTGCTTGATTTTTTGAGTGGCATTCAATGTTTGTTTGTGGGAGAATCGTCAAAACAAAAACATTCGAAATCTGCTTCGACTGGTATAGTCAAAAGAGTAAATGTTTTGCTATCTATAAATTTGAGCCACTGATATACAGTCATATGATATATTTTCCACAGAGATTAAGTTTATTTGCAATGTTTGAATGTTCACATTTGCACAAGGATCCTGATATGACAATCACATCACATTATTCAACACTCGTACCGTTTAAAATACAACTGCAGCGCTGTCATGTTTTCCTGTCTTTTATCATTCTTTTGAATATTCACACACAACCATATGTATCGGAATACATGGGTATATCATGTAATTAAACAAGGTCACAGTGATATATGCATGAAATAGAATTCCCTCCCTCCCCCCGCCAACATCTGCAATCTTTCACAAAATCTAAAACAGAAACAAATCAAGGGTACAGGCCACGAGCTAAAATTAGGCCCAGTGACTGGGTCATTCATACGCATGTACCATCAGCTCCGCTCATCCGTTTATCTTAGCTCACATGCAGCTGAAGCTAAGCTCAGCTCACAATGAGATTTATTTGTAGGTAAATATATCTGGGTCAGCTGAGCATGGGCTATTCAAACAGCCCTCTTGTTTATGACCGCCTCCTCGCTTTTTAAATAACTCGAGCGTGGGCTATTCAACCAAATTAGTATATCCCCAACGCGCGTGTTAAGGATCTTAGCAAATTTGTAAAACGACACGTATTCAGATTCAGATTCATATGCAGATTTTCACTTTATTTGACCATATCAGTACATAGGAACTGTAGATAATCGTTTATTAACCCAACCGGTCAAGGATACCCATGCTGGAACATTGAAATGATGTTGTAGTCGCATGGGCCACCTTGTTACAAAGTATATTCTATTTAAATTTACAAAATAAAAAGGTATTGACTATATTTGCTTTTTAGACAACTACATTATATCTTCACACTTCACATCAATCTTCTTTACATATATAACAGTTTGGTACATAACAGGTATATTCATAGCTGTTTAGAAAATAAGATTTTATATATTTTGAAAAACCATGTAGACTATGTGTGTTAATTTTTTCAGTGATAATCTGATCCGTGCTATTTATAAGTTTCGGAATGTCAAAACTAAGACTTTGCTGAGCGAAAGTGCATCTTATTCGGTGAATGTACAATTTTTTAAAGTTTCCTGTATTGTAGTTATGTGTACCATTACTCTCAGTGAAGGGAAGTGCTACTAATCTATCTGGTAGAAGGCCATGTACAAACTTATAACAGAATTTTAGTCTGTTTAGTGTGGAAATATCTTTCACTTTGAGTAATTTAATTTCTTTTAATAAGGGTTCACTATGGGAATTAAATTTACTACAAGTAATGCATCTAACAGCCCTTTTTCGCAGCTTTTCAATTTGAATGTGTTTGAAACCACAGGCGAGTATACCAAAATTTATATGTGGTAAAATCAGTGAATTGTATATTGTTATTTTGACATTTATTGTACACTAGTATCCGAATATTGTTTATGGTTTTATGTATCCTTACAGTTTATTATATATAATTTCAAAAGTCCATATGGCGGCCAAGCTTGCAAAACACACACACACACACACACACACACACACACACACACAGATACACACGGGCAGACAGACAGACAGACAGACAGACAGACAGACAGACAGACAGACAGACAGACACACACACACACACACACACACACACACACAAATCCGGTTTGTAGTATAGTAGGCGAACAAAGTCGATATTTACAAATGAAGGAGAAATGAAAGATAGAACAACACTTCTCACTAAAAGTTTAAGCATCCCTCTGCATGTTGAAAGCATAAGCCAAAGAGTTTCATACATGGTTATTGGGGATAGACCCCTCCCCCTCAGGTAAATGAACAAAAATGACTGGAGTGTGACCATTTGAAAACATTTAAAGAAAAAAAAAACTCAAGTGGCGTTTGGCCAGTAAAACGTACGCTAGAACCCCCCCCCCCCACTTCCACACAATTATAAGCAAAAGAGTCCAACAGAAGAAGAAAATGTAATTAATTGCAAACAGACGGATGAGCACTCATCTTCTTAAGTCTTGTCACTGACATATCAGGTGAACAAAAGACTAAGACCTTAAACGTCAAGTCATGGGTGATGCTAGTGTAGGGCCTTCGCTTCAGAGGCAATTGTGCTTTTTGATATTTACATAAAGGGCGTTATGTTATATGGCAGTGAAATTTCATCAGAAGCAAAAATTCAGAATTGTTTTCTTGCCCTTAACAACCCACGCTCTCAAATTCATAGCAAACTCTGTTTCGGCTGCCTAGTAATTCCATTGCTGCCTCACCGCAGACAATATATTGGTAATTTGATAGATATGCGTAAAGATGAGATGCAAAGAAATTTTATAACAACATTTCTCAAGAGGACTCCTCTCAAGCTCTTCTGTTCTGAATACCCAAATTACACATGAAGCCTTTCAAATCAAGATCCATAGCTGGTGCCACAAAATACAGAACAAAACTACCATCAACGGGAAATAAAACTGTGTTCGACTGCAATTAGGAATGATTTCCATGAATACTGTGATGCTATTTCTAGAAACTGTGTAATGCATTACTTTTGGAGTATTAGCAATTCTTCAGAGTTTGTATCAAGAAAATAAAAGCAAAACGAATCAAATATTTTTTATTTTTCTATACTTTATGTTAATGTACCCAGAGATAAGGTCAAAAGTTCTGTTTTAGAATTAATCTGCAAAATGTTTAAAAATAATGGTAAACCATACATAAATATTTATTCACATGGGAATAAGGCATGGTGGCCGCATAATGAATATTCAAAAGGTAACGCTAAATCTTCCACTGGTGAAACTTTGATAGATGCTATAAAATTGGGTAATACTTTTGTTCAATGTGGACCATTCGTGTTTTAACAAATAAATGGCATTCCAATGGGTAGCAGCTCTTCCTTTTTACTTGCTGATTTATATTTAACCTGGCTTCAATTTAAGCATATGGATAAATTGATGAAAAAGAATTTTGCATTTAACATAAAGAGAAACTTAACAAACCTAAATCTGTAAGTCCATGTACCCTTGAACACTACAAAGCCCTACATTCTAAGAGCAAAGTCACATTCCGTACTATTTGTATGGCTACAAAACTATCAAACAACGCAAGATATATTGGTGACATTGCTTGTGTGAATGTGTCATAAATTTCAGTAAAACTGTTAAAGAAAACTGCCCAAAAGATATCCCTTTGGAAGATAACAATTAAGACAGTTTCAGAGATGTGTTTCTGGGCTTGATATTCAGGTAACTAATGGCATGTTTTCCATTAAAATCCATAACAAAATTGATGAGTTTAACTTTGAATTAGTAGGCTATTCTTTCCCTGACAGTATTATTTGGGGGAACTGTTGGATATGATACATTTTGTCTCAAAGTTAGATATTTGGTTGTATTTGTTCTAAATTTCAGGACTTTGTATCTGGAACCAGATTTATTTACAAAAAGCTCGAGTAAAGAGGATTCAAAGATGTACTTTGGATCAAATATGTACACAGATTGTGCTGTAAATATGCAAAGAGTGTTGAAAAAGTTTGGCTGCAATAATTCTAGATATTTTAGACTTGCCAGTTTTGTTACTCAATTTTTTTTTGGCATCATCCTGTTTAAATATTTATCCTTCAAACATTTCAGGTTTACATATTTTTGTCAGGTTACCTGTTGGGGGGAAGGGGGGGGGGGCTTTCGATAGCAAGCAGTGGGCTACGACACTGACAAGTTTGCCTTGTTGTGAGTAGAATCTCGTAATGAAAAAATATTCGTGGATAACTTTTTATTGATTTAAATGGTAATGACTTTCATTCTTTTCTGAAATGGCCCAGAACACATTAATTGGTTTTGTCCAACCCCCCCCCCCCACTCAAAATTGATTGTTTATTATTTGGAGACTTTCAAAGTGAGGACAATGTGTCATCATTGGGTTTGTTTTCATTTTTGGTGCAGGATGTCCATTGTTAAAATACTTGTTAGGATTTCCCTCATCTTGTACAGGTGGCCTAGCCGTAACTTTTTATTTTATTATCACTGGGACTGAATATAGTACCCCAGTTGGTTTCTGCTTCAGTTTTACACTGGCAGGTGGTTAACCTAAGGTGAGCTATCCAGCTTGATAGGGTACATACTGGTTCAGGGGTAAGCCAAATTATTCTTGTCTGCACAGATACTCTATAAATTTAGTAATCATGCTTGGTTTTACAGGTATTATTTAGTTATATTGAAACTCTGTATTTATAAGCTTTAGGTATTAAGCTAATGCATCACTTGACACATCCATGTTTTTTCATCACTATGTTTGATTGTCTTTGCTGAATATTTAGCTTAGACACGGAGCAGCTACTCAGAGAGACATGTACGGGTACAGGCCCCGAAACATATTCTGGGTAGCAACCCGCTGAAGGTCCTTTAATATATTTGGGCTAAAGCAGCCTAGGTCAAAATTCTACAGAGGAACATGAGGAATATATACAACAGTACTTCCATATTTATGTCCTTTAGACAGGGACAGGTTAGCTTATGGGGGTATAGAGTTTGGACTCAAGAATAGGGTAACAAGTACCAGGACGTAGCTCTAGACATAAAGACTCTAGTACAATAATCAATATATATATATATATATATATATATATATATATATATATATATATATATATATATATATATATATATATATATATATATATGTGTGTGTGTGTGTGTGTGTGTGTGTGTATGTGTATAATGGGTATGTGTAGTTGTAAAATTGTATTCTGCAATGTACCAGATCTTTTTGGGCGCAAGGATGCAATAAAGTTATTTAAATGCACCCACTAGCTTTTAAGACGCTTTTCCATTTGTCAGGCCCACTTTTTTCAGAAAACATTATACATTATATAACCATCAAGCGAGGCACTATTGGATTGTCATAAAAATGCAGGTGGAAAAACAACATCTGCAATCCAGCTGCAGTCCGCTATCTGCTCTTAAAGATTTTCCAACTGAAGTGCACTAAACTCATACACAGTAAGTGATGGCTCCCTTCAGCCCACCAATCAGGTCCATGAATGGGGAATGTTAACAACCCCTACTGAGGTGTAGATAGTCATATCGTATAATTGTAATTTCTGCTCTTATTTAACGACTTTTCGATTGAAGCATGACTCATACTGTGTGTGGTATACTAACATACAATTATCTAATTAATCTAAATGTTCAGCCTTGTTGTCAATAGATGGCTCTGTTGTTGCTTTTATTCATTTTTGTTACCAAATAATATAGCGGTCAAAAAGTGCATATTCAGCGTGGTGAGTGACGGAAAACTAGATATACATGTAATAACAAAAATAATCCCGTGGCACTACTCTTATGGGCCGCGGTCCTGTATCATATCTGATACAGGTGGCCACAAAGAAAAACAAAAGAAAACAACAACACAAAAAAAAAACCAAAAACCAAAAAAAAAAAAAAAAAAAAACCCCCCCAAAAAAACAAAAAACAAAACAAAACAAAACAAAACAAAACCAGAAACAAAGACACACCCCCAAACGAAAACAAAAAACAAAAACAAAACCCCCCAAAAAGCTAAACAAAAAAGCAAAAACAAAAACAAAAACTAAAACCAAAAGCAAAACAAAACAAAAACACACACACACACACACACACACACACACACACACACACACACACACACACACAAAAACCAACAAAATCCCCCCCCAAAAACAACCCCCCCCAAAAAGCTAAACAAAAAAAAGCAAAAACAAAAAAAAAAAAAAACAAAAAAAAAAACAACAACAAAAAAAAAAACAAAAAAAAAAAAAACAAACAAAAAAAAAAACACACACAAAAAAAGGAAAAAAAGACAAAAAAACAAACAAACTTTCCCTCTGACCCTATCCCCGTCCCTAAGGCTCATGTATACCCCATGTCCTGTGATGGGAACCCTGATCAGAGTTGCCACCTTTCCCCTTCCTGTCCGAAACTTTGTCTTCTAATTAATTCTAACCTTCCATTTTTCATCTCAGCACCCTAACAGGAAGTCCTGTGCAATTCTGACCCTTTATGGTCCTCCTGGTAAACCCCCTGTCAAACCTAAAAATCCATGCAATGCGCCCTACTTCTCCTAAGCTACACATTTCCTATAAGCCCTACAACTATAATCCTAATTCGGTCATTCCCTAAACATATTTTGTCATCTCTTGCTATGAATCAAAACATACCAACCATTGGTCTACCGTCCCATCTTCCTCATGGAAACAAAAAGTGTACATGCATGTGCATGATTTTTCTCCAAAAGCGTTCATGGAATCCTTTTCACACTTGGTAGTGATGCATCTGGGTGAGTCTCTATCTTGTGTTTGTAATAGATTACCTTTCAGTAATCAATGTTTTTCTTCATTTTCCAATAGGATCTTCAAAAGTCTTCTTTGAATTGGCTAGGTCAATTGCCTAAAAACGATAGGTGCATATCACAGGCCAGTAGTTCTAATTTTGCTTACATACTTCACCTTGATTCAATTGCTAGATTACCAAGACAAGTAAAGTGAATATGTTTCGACAGTCATAAGTTTTTATTCTTTCTACCTGGCATGGTGATAGCCCTCTATAAGATCTGAGTTGAAAATTCATTTGGCCGACCTTGGTATATTCTTCAAGGTCCCACGGAAAATTTATACAATTTCATGTAAGTATAACACTCCAACTTAGACTTTAAAAAATTGCGTATGACCTTGGCCAATTATAAGGGCCGCGTTGGGACTGTCCCTGCATGCCCTAGATCTACTTGCCAACACATCACAGATACTTTACTGAATCTGAAGTTAAGGGATCTATACAGGGGAAATTCATAGTCGGCGAAAGACACAAATATGCTTTTGACATACTTTTGTATGAAACAGATAATTTGCCATTAGCCCATTAGCATTAAGGAAAAAGGCAAAGAAAACTTATAGAAACCTGATTTTTTATGGGAAAGGTGCATAAATTAATCCTGAAGCCAACTGTGCAAAGTTCATCAAGTTCACCCTTGTTGCAACTTCAGAATTCAAGACGGCCAGCAGACCAGTCAAAAATGAAGGAGAAGCCCCGCCAAATCAGCTGAATATGTTGAGTAGAAATCTGTAAACAGTCGTTGTTTGCACACCAGTTTATTTTTAAATGTTCTAGTCCATAAAATGTGATAGACTGATTAACCATTTGAGAATTTTTTTAACTTTGGAGTTCTTTGCTAATTACATCCAATACCCGCCCATACTTTAAGACATGTATCCACTATCTGAGCATACCTCTCCTCGTAGCTCTGTCTTTGAGTCCGCAGGGGTTTTTGGCTCCTGTGCCCAGTGCCAATACTTATTTCATAGTCTGCAGGCGACTTAAGTGTCTGATACAATATTCCTATTCTGGGGCCTACCGCCGCCCACAACTGGTAACTTCAAGGGATTGTATTTATATTTTAAGGCAATCCTCACACTGGAAAAGTCCCATTATATTGTATATTACATTTATATGACGAATCAACCTTTTGTTAACACTAATCATAAATACATTTTGGGTCCTACTTCTTCAAAATATCCAATCAGGACTAGCCCATGGACCTGGCAGCCATTTTGAATTGTAGATTATACATCTAATGGTTTGTAAAAGAGGATAGTAATAGGATAGGAAATATTTTTGGATGGGCAGGGGTATAGTGTATGAAACCAAAAGTACATATTTTGCCAATATTTCAGAGAATCAATAATGGTATGATATCTGCATTTATGGTCCACATTCTTTATTGGGACTCTTACTTCCACAATGCATTGCGCCAAGTTCAAAGTTCCCTCGCTAATACGCGTATGATATTGCTAACGCATCGTGTCACATTTAGATTTGTAATTTAAAATGTTAACTGCTTCGAACACAACCGAGCTGGCAGATTAAAATTGAGATAGTAAGCTATATTTTAAAAGCTCTTTACCAACTGTTTGCCCTGGTAACTCGGTGAATTGACATCTGCACTCTAGCAAAATATGACGATAATGATCACCAAACAGCCGTGGCTATGCAGCTATGCTACTTCACTGAATAACTGTGGCCCTTACCTTTTAGACTAAGTTGAAATAAAATGCTGTGTTTGAATTGACTTAATTGCAAATTAAGGGGCACAAATAAAGTTTCTTGGTCGATCATTTTTATTAAGAAAGAGTGGTTTGATTTTTTTTATGTGTAATAAAATTCATTAGGATCGGGTCTTTTCAGTAGGCTCAGTCGGGTTACTGAAACCACACATATATTTTTGTTGGGCCTAAGGTAACTTGGGTATTTAATGAAATATGTTTTAAAATTGATGCCCTTTCCCTTTAACACATTACCCCCTTTGGCGTCAGTATATCACCTGGGCACAGCCAGAGGCACTTGTGATTTATAAACATTGCTCCATAATGACCTGTCTTTTTTCTTGTCTTAGGCCATCTTAAAAATGAAGTAACGCACCTGCCAATAAATGGATTCAATAAAATTTGGATTTCATACGTGAAATGTACCGTTAAATTATTTGGGTTACAACTAATTTCATGAACATGATGACTACTCAGACATTTCACTAAATTTAGAGACCATTACTGCAGGTACAAGGTTGCAATTAGAGGTAACATAAAGCCATTTGTAAACACTAATTTCTATATTATGGAAATCATGTAAAATTTTGTGAAAACAACATGTTTCAATATGGAAGCTCTTATATTGACACCTCTTATAATGAAGGAAGATAGACCAATCTACAAAGAAGCGCATTATTGTTTCTTTGGATCATTTCAAAGACTGGCCACTATTCACCATAATCAGGGAGTTTCAGGGTCCATTATACATTTCAAAGATGCAAGATGTCAAAACCACAACATCACGTGGCACAGGTCTACAGTCTGAATGCCCAAACAATGTACCGAAACATACAAATGTTCCCAATATCTGCAAAGTTCACTTACTTTGACGTTGGTTTTATATATAAGTCAATCTGTACATAAATGTGAGATGAGTAATCACATATATGTACAGAGTACACAGTGCACAACAAAGAACACTCTAAGCGAGCCTTGAAGCCCCGCATGCTCTCCTACATCCTGTCTTGCAGCCATGGGGTATCATCTTCTGGAGTTTATATGGGGCCACTGGCTTGTCAGTTTCAACTGCAACCAGAAGTCGATCCTCATGTTGCAATCCCCAGTCATTTGGCGGAAGTTCGTTCCCATGCCAGTGTTGAAATGTGCAGTTTGTTCTAAAGCAGTGGAACTTCGCAGCTGCAGATACAGGTTGGATTTTAACTTGAAGCTTAAAGGTATGGATGCTCGATGGACAGAACAAAAATGCATTGTAAAACTGTGGTTGTCTAGAAACTTTGATTTCCCAGTTCCATACAGTTTAAGATGAAAAGGTTCACCTGCCTGTGCTACTTGGTCATGCGTACTGTCTACTTCAGAGAATACATTCAAGAACGCCCAGTTGTGACAATCTTTTAAGACAGCACTAGCTTTCTTCTTCTCTTGGTTGTAAAGGGCAGACATCGTGTAACACGCCGTCACTGCGGGTAAAAAAAGCAAGTGTTGTTTGAGACTATCAAACACTTCTTGAATGAATCGAACCAACAAATTTGTTTTTTTTTTGTCTTTTAGCCTGCACGTATCATATTGCTGTATGTAAATATTTCTAAATTATTCACTATGCGCAAGCACTTATGTACGTCCATACTCCCCTAGGAAGGTTTGTGCAGAATTACAAATACGATTACAAAGAAGAAGAAGAAGAAGAAGAAGAAGAAGAAGAAGAAGAAGATTGTGGATAGATCATTTGATTGCATGTATGCGTGAATGATCACCAACAATCCGCTGTGACCCTTATTCTATACATAGACTTCATGAAATCAAGGAGTGTTTGGAAACTTTTTGCCTAACTATTTTATTCAAAACGTTTGCTTTGTATTGTATATATCTTTATTATACTGACTTGTACTATACATAGTCACAATCATTTGTGTATCATTATAAAGAATATTTTAAAGCACCCAGCCCTTTGGGCTTATAAGTCAGTTTTAAAGAATATAAATAATAAATACATGTATGTGCAACACAATATCAAAACAGGGATAATATCGTATTAAAAAATGTATACACATCAATTTGGCTTATAAAGAGTTTCTGACCTTCGACACCAACAATTTTCAATAAATTTACCGAATAAGAAGATATTATATTCCATAACGTATTTAAGTTTCTGTACGTCGGGAAACTGAAAGAAATCCGGATAGCGTAATATAATACTTCGTACAAAAGTATCTCTCACGTCATTATATAGAGGGCACGAAAACACAAAATGTAACTCATCCTCAATATTATGAGTACATAAATCACATTATGCGGTCCTCTATTGCCAGCCTTCTGTACCGACCAGTTTCAATTTTAAGTTGCAGTATCCCTAAACGTAACTGAGCAATTAGGGACCGTTGCCTCCTACTAATTGGGACTTGAACATACTTTTCTGTAGTAAATGTCTCTTGAAATAAAATATAGGTCCGTAATTTTGGTTTTGACACTTTTGACAATTTCCAGTTATTTTCCTCTAAAAAGTTTATTTTTTGATCTCATACTTTAAGATCACAGATGCTCTTTGAATATATTATCATATCCCGCCTGATCTAATATATACTGAACTTCAGCAGACCAGTTTCGATTACACAAATTATAGTCCCAATAAAACACCTTTTTAGTGAGACGGTCATCTTCCATATTTAAAAGTCTGTTCCACAGCTTCATGATACAAACAAAATTTCTATACTTTATACTTCTCCATCCCATATCTCCACGTAGTCCAGGTATTGGGGCTTTACTGTGAATTCCTAAGAAATATCTTATTGCCCGATTTTGAACCCGATCTATTTCTTCAAAATCTTTCCCACCCCAAACTCCTGAACAATACTGTAAAATAGGTAAAAAAACATATAGACACGTGAATGTCTGAAAACCAATATTTTTTACAGGTTTAAATTTATTAATAACAGCACCTAAAGCCCGTCCACCTGAACTTGCCAAGACATCGGCATTTTCTTTATACTCTAAATATTCATCAAAGATGACCCCTAAATATTTGTACTTTGCGACCAGGTCAACTGTTTTACCATACATATGGAAATTGTAATAGTTTTTCTGGCCCTTTTCCGTCTAAAATGCATTACATTTGATTTTGAGAGATTTGCCTTCAATAAGCATTTATCACACCAATTCTGCATGAATGTTAACATCTGTTGTAAATTATCCTCATGTATTACATAATGATAATATCCGCTCTCCAGCTTGCTATTGTATGAGTGAACACCAACTTATTATGCAAAGTTCACGGTCAGCGTGGTGAAAGAGTATATTTAGATGCAACATTTGAATTTGGGGGCTTTAATAAAATGATTTCATATCTTTTTAAACACTAACTGCAGGTTTAAATCATGCTTTATGGTAATAAGCCGATCTTAATCGGCATATATGCAGCGGGACATTGATGATGGTAAGTGCTGTGGAATCTTATTCTTGGACCTGAAGAAGGCCTTCGACACTGTGGACCACCAAATTCTTATTGAGAAGACGGAGAGCTACGGTGTCGGAGGTCTTGAACTAAAGTGGTTCTCTTCATATTTAAAAGATAGACAGCAGCGGACCCTTATTAATGATGCTTTATCGGAACCTAATATTATCACCTGTGGTGTTTCTCAAGGTTCAATTATAGGTCCGCTGCTGTTTATATTATATATCAATGACCTGCCGGATACAGTTATGCATTGTGATATTTTTCTTTATGCTGACGATACAGCACTTTGTTTTGCTGACAGAGATGCATCTCATATTGAACATACACTTAATGCTAAGATGCAAAACGTATCCTACTGGTTCAAGGCAAATAAGCTAACTTTAAATACAAAGAAAACCAAAGTCATGACTTTCGGCACTCCTCAGCGGCTCAAAAAGGTACCCCCACTCAACATACATTGCGACGGGGATATCATCGAGCAAATGTCAACTTTTAAATATTTGGGTGTATTGCTTGACTCTTCCTTGTCCTTCTCAGCGCACATTGATTATATTTGTAAAAAGGTAAATTGCCGGTTATCTGCTCTGGGAAGGACAAGGAAGTTCCTATCTGCCAAGACTAGTCTGATGTTTTATAAGTCATTAATACTACCATATTTTGATTATTGTGATATAGTATAGGACTCCTGCTCTTGCCGCCTAAAGCAGAAACTCCAAATTTTACAAAATAGTGCCCTCCGGATTGTTACAAAATCTCATAGACGTACACATGTTTCGGATCTGCTTAATACCACTAAAACCCTTACTATCCAAAAAAGACGAGATTTTCATACTGATGTTTTTATGTTCAAAGCAGTAAACAACCTACTCCCAGGCTATATTTCTTCCAAATTTATAGATAGCTCTGAGATAAATGCTCGTGTAACTAGGTCCACTTCAACCAATGCCCTCTTTGTTCCCCGGTGTAAGCTCAATGTCGGCAGGAGCAGGATATCCTACAGGGGCGCCACTAAATGGAACTCCCTCCCTTACCGGTTAAGGAGTGCCCCAAATATAAATTTATTTAAATCGTGGTGCTACCCTCCCACAACTATATGTATGCTCTAATTTTGTTTGTATTATCCTGCCTATTTTGGACTCTGTCCGCCACTTGTGTTTCGACGTATCTTTCATTTTTATTGAGAGTTTTATATTTTATCTTGTTTCAATAATTTATGTATTATTATGTAATTTATATGTTCATCGTGCCTCATGTTTTCAACAACCCATTGTATCTTCCAGGGCCTGGCGGGAGATCAAAGCTGCAGCACTGAGCCAGTAACCTTGGTAAAATAATAAATAAATAAATAAATAAATATATTTGATCCAGTAAAGAGTAAGATCACTTTTGCATCAAATTCAATTTAAAAGTCTTGAAAGTTTCTTTTCGAAAATATTACACACGTTTTGAAATAGGCGTAATTGGTATTTGTTGTGGCGACCATCTTGAATTGTGAACTTTCAGGGAGAGGTATCGATAAATGTTCCTAAACCTCTCTGGAAAAATTCAGCTTTCTATTACATTTCTTCCATACTTTGCCTATTTATTTAATAATGCTCCTGGACTAATGTATTAAACAGGTAACAAATGTTCCGGACATTTGTTCAAAAGTCATGGCCACCACATTTGGAAAGTTTTTGTTTCCTGTATACATGTTTTTAATGATAGCCATGTCAGCAACATGTGCTGCAATTGATCTGTATCTTGATGAAAAACCCTGAGCTAAATTTTTCGTCATGGAAGCTAGGACTAACTTTGCTAGACACAAAGTTAAAGGCCATGCAGCGGATTTTTAGAATGGGCCCATGATGGACCCGTGTAGATTGCCCACTGGTAATATTACCATGAAGAGCTCGGGCAAATTGAGAATCAATTTCCAATTTTCATGGAGAATAAGGAGGCATTGTTATCATCATAATTGTCAGGGATCTTCGTGAAGCACGTAGGAACAAATAGTCATGACTTTTCTTATGGCAAGTGACCGATAAATATGTTTTTCTTTTTCAACAAATCACCCAAAACCAGTTGAACTTTTTAATGTTTGACTTGATTGGCAGGTTGCATATTATAATCGGTGTCTGTTCCAACAGAGACAGACAGTTACAAATGAGATTCTGCTGGACATTAAGCAAGTGTGCTCAGCATGTTAGCCGATGCTACGCAGTGACACCCTGGCGTGCATTGTCCATGAGGCAGTCCGTGTTGTGTTTGGTAGCATCACGGTTTGAAAGGGCCCACAAGGAAATGTTTCACCAGTGAGATCTATATACATTTAGCGTGCTTTTGGTTGTTTTAGCTTTGGGATATATAACAAATGAACTAGCTAAATACTCACAATAACAATCTGACCTTAGAGACTATCAGTAGCATGGTGACTTAGTGATGGTTTTGATGACATGATAAGTGATCTGTTTATCTTGCAGCAGCAGCAGCAGCTGCTGTTGGTGATGATGATGGTGGTAGTGACAGCAGTGATGTAACCCGTAAGATTTGATTGGCTTTTTTTAAAAGATAAGCAATTTTATTTTACATGAATTGGGAAACAGACATGGACTATATTAATCCCTCTCCATGGCACAGATTAGCATTTGTTCCAACTTTTTTTTTTTATTCCGGCCAGCCATAGAAACTCATAAAGGAGAGATGTAGAGCAACGGAATATTAAGTTTACGCAAAATGTAAACGATACATTTTGTCTTGACTGCACACTGTGTGGCTCTACAAGGCATCCATAATTCTGCTTCCAAAATTTAATTGGCAAAAGCAGAGAACATATTGGTACTTCATAAGCAGGGTTACCAATATGAACGAGTTGAAGGACAGAAGTGTTACTGGTCAAAAACAGATGTACAATGTGATTTTCACTGTCACCATATACTGATGCGTGTGTGTATGTGAGGTTTTATGATACAAAATGAAAAGATATGGAAGTTATGGGCCAGAAATGACTGATCATGGATATAGCTCCGTGGCCCAGATACATTGCCTGGAGTCTAGGTAATCATGTCAGGTATGTTAAGACTCCCATATGTTCCTGTTTGGTTTCTTAATTATATTAAAGTACAATTTAGCTCATCATTGATGAATATAGCTTGATTACGTTGCCTACAGAGATTACTCGGCGGAATAGCGCTTAAATGTTAAATTGATCCCCGCGGTAACTTAACAATAGTTCTATTGTTTTCATTTAGTAAATTATTATTGATGATTACATGGATTGCATAGGGTTCAACAGGAGGATAAGTGTTGAAATCCGATCTGCTTTGGCGCACTAAAGTAATGGACAGTTTACACTTTTCCTTGTATTCGCGAAAGCTCGATCAACACTGAAGAAACGCAAAGATTTCATAAAAGAATGAGCAGAAAGCTCCACTTTTCACAAAGTTAGCTTATGTTTTGAGGCAGTCCAATTTTAATATCTGATATCTCCTTTCATCTGTACTAATCCAGTCATTCAATTTGATGAAATAGATACGTTTTGCGAATGCTGATTAAAGTAGTCGGATATCAAGATTGAGTTTCAAAATTTTGTACTGGTTCTCTCTTGACAATATAGAAATCACTTGTTTCTCGGTATTGACTGGCCAATTGCTGGGTTTAATTTTTCTTGCAGACTTGTTGCAGCTAACGGCAAACAATATTACCTTTTCATAAGAGTACACAACGTGCTCATCATTGCAATTAGATTAGTCGCTTGATAGTTTTTCTATAAGGCGCCAACTACCAGTTACCCTGCCGCGTAACGAGCCAGCAACACGCATTGTCCTGCAACGAAAAACATGTATTGGCATACCATAGTGCCGTGCATTTTACTATCGTCAGATCTAAAGAAGCCAAACCTCACTTTGTTGACTTTGATTTCACTGACTGCTTGGTTATTTCTACATTGATGGATGATTGTATACACCTTGTGTAAGGCTGTGGCATTCTTTATTATACAGTCAGATTTAAGCATTACCAAACTGCATAGAATAAATGTCAAATATTTCCTTGAAACTTTCAAGCCTATCCATTTTGCTGAGTTCTGAACAATATGCAAGTGATAGATTTAAGTATGGCTATTGTGCAGTTTATAAGTTGTTGGTTTCCACCACGGGGATTGGATATGAAGTGATATCAACAATTGCGACATGTAAAAACTAAAACGCGAAATTCTTTTATGATTTTCGTCCGTTTGCCTTTGCGAATGAGGTCCAGAAGAAGATGTGCCACTTAGCCAGTAAGGGCACACTCTGAAAGGGTTTGTCAGCTCATTATTGATAATTTCACAAACAATGTACTTGGTCCCTTTTCCCATACTATACTAACATGTGTCAAAGAAAATATCACTAAACACTAATGTTGACGAGGCATTAAATTTATTTTGAGGGTTCTCATGTGTCGAAGAAATTAAACGGCGTTGCCTTTTTTGCATGTGGTTTCTCAAGATGCATTTATCTACCAAGTACAGCCCTCATATCTGGGTAACTGCTGGTGGCTATATATTTATGTTAAAGCATTATTTTAAAAATCAGTCGATTAGTTAGCTCTTAGCATTTACAAAGGGAAATTAATACAGTAAATACATAGATACTCCTGATACACATGTCCATTTTAGTTGTGCTTTTTGTTCCATATTTATTCACGATGAAAACTTTATCACTTCCTTCGATTTATTAATTATGAATGTTAACACCTTTCTTCGATTCCAGAAAAGAAACGTGGTTATTGTTCTTGGCCTCTTTCGCAATGCGCTAATAATTTTGAAGGTTTTATGCATTTTAGCCGTTTGTACTGGCAAATCCGTGTACATAATTTAGATTAAAATAATGAGTATAAAATATGCTACCATATTTTGTGATTTATAAATTCATAGCGTTAAAGTAGCAAAATCACAATTTTTGCTCACGTGGACAGTCAACTTCATTTTTTCCTGCTGGTTAGGTAAATTGGTTTCGCTATTTTCAAAAGTCTCACTGAACACATTTATCGTGTTTCAACATGAATATCGTTTTTTATTTTCATTTGCAAACTAAATATACTCATATTGCTAGGAATGGAAACAATCTGATACAAGTTTTTGAGAACAGAAATCAGCAGTAATCTTATATATGTTCTTGCCAAAGCACGGTTCATCTCATGGCAGGGTTTCGAATCAGACAAAAAAGAGATAGGAAGATACAGGATACAAATATACATCAAGCGCAGACCTGACAGTTGTGCTTAACAAGTCTGAGATATTAGCCTTGTTAAGACACGGAGCTCAAATTTGAAGTGACAAAGACACCAACAAGATCTGTACATGCTCACTCTATCCCTTGTCACTTGTCCTGTAGAAATCTGCCATGCCAGTAATTACACTCATTTTCGCCATACAAGCCCGTTTATAAATCATTTTCTGTCACACTTTTTGGCTCTCAGATAGCTGTGTCGATGCTAAGGAGAGCTCTAATCTGAAAATGGAAGGAATTAAATTAAAAACATAGGCATGAAATATGCAAAACTAGCAAAAAGAGCAAAGGTATAATACTAAGAATTGCAATGGTTTCTCTGTGTCTGACATCAATGCAAACATAATCCGCCTGGCCCACAATATTAATCGGGCACGAATTAAGGGAAATCAGTGAACATGGTTGTACCTCTCTTATGCTCGATACCTGTTTGCCAGCAACATTTGGAAATTGAAATTGATTTGCTATGGTGAGCAGTAGGATACAATATCTGAGTGGCATTAGTCAAATGAATCATGTTGTGACCACAGCAAATGGCCTTTTGGCTGTCCGACTTGTTGTGTGCATGATGGATTAAACATGAACAGGGCATCCTATTGCTATTGATCTGCCCAATATATTGTTGAAGTATCACTTGTGTGGTGTCATGAACAAATCATGGGCTGGCTGCGTGTGGTTTAAGTATTCACATCCGCTTTTACTTATCCTCTCTTGAGGTCTGCACGATACCATGCATATGTTTAAGTGGTTGGTATGTGTTTGCAAAGCACAATACTGGTGATGAGTATATCGGGGAGAATGAGGTACTTATTAATAGTGATAATTCAGAATGATATATCTTTTTAGATTGGCTCTGTACTCTGAACCAAGCCTGTACGAGCATGCTTTTTCTGAAAGCAACATTGCTCATATTGTGTCTCAATTCAAAGTCACGTTTACCATTCAGAGTAACCGCTGAAAGTTGCCTTGTTGCTATTTTATCAATTGTATGCACTGGTACCCCAGATAAACATTCACAATATCATAACCATGAGGTCATAAGCCAGCATTAGAACAAAACAACGTAAATTTTCATCTAGCTTCAGCATAATCAGTTTTGAAGTTGAAAAAAACCCAAACCACACAAACATACGTAAATTCAAAATAAAATCACTGTACCAATTGTTGAACACAGGAAGGTCTCGGAATGCACAGAAGTGTCCGTATGCAATTTGGAAGAAAGTGGCCAAGGGGTTTCAAAGAAGAAAAAATTTAAAGATATATAGGTACCTCCGGCTGTGCCCAGGTAACAAATTCAACTGACGTCAAAAGGTAATGTATAAAAGGGGAACAAAATTGTTAATTATCATGGCGATCCACACTGTCTCTCATTGTAACCAATAGGAATGTGTGCATAACCGACAAGTAACCGAATAAAAACAAACCATTGAATATCCGGCGAATTAAAATAATCATTGAGAGTATCTGTTAACCTACAAGTAGCCGATTTAAAAAAAAAAATGTTGAACATCAGGGATCTATAGTGGTGCCACCTAGTGAACAGCTTTGTTTGACCATTCCACACAGCACATTTTCAACAAGTTTTAGCAATATCTGAGTCGCTATTTTGGAGAAAGTCAAAAAAAACCCAAACACACTCAAAAACCTATTAATTTTTTTAAAAACCTTGCAGCGTCAACTGTTGAATAAATTAAGGTCAATGGTTTCCCCAAATTGTGCCTGTGCAACAGTTAATTGGCCTGTTAAATAACGTCTAATAAATCAGGACAAATGCAACATGAAAAAAGTGTTTGCAAATTGACATTGGTACAAATCAAAGAATGCGATGACACCTGATGTCCCTAGTTTGTGCAAAGGACTCATCAGTGATGTTGCATATAGGAATATCCGGCAAGGGGCGCCGGCTAGTTCACAATGCTTGAGCTTTTTAGAAAAAAAAATCAAAATTCTTTTAGTTATAATTCATTTAGAAATTTGGTTTCCAATGCTTCCATAAGCATTTGTTTGGTATCTTACCTCTAGCCAATGCTTGTCTGGTAATGTATCTCTTATGTTATTATTATTATTATCATTATTATTATTATTATTATTATTATTATTATTATTATTATTATTATTATTATTGTTATTGTTATTGTTGTTATTATTATTATTATTATTATCATTATTATTATTCATTTATTTTTTTATTTATTTCGCACGTAGATGAACAAATAAACTTTCGAATGCTTGTTTCGTTGCGTGATAATGAGTCAAATGTGCATTCTTCCGCATGCAAATAGCAAGTGCCAGTCTGACAAATATTTCTTCAAACGCATATTATTAGGAACCATATCACAAACATCTCACTGATATACGCAAATACGTGGCATACAAATGCAGCAATCGGGAGGTGAAATGTTTCAGGCAAACATGACTCTTGAAAGGAAAGCAACCGATGGTCACGTGGGGGTGGACAGCAGGTTATTACCGAGCCTTCAGATGCCAGACTCGTTTCATTGTTTGAGTTATGTGACAACAGTATAGATACTTATAATCAACCAACTGTAAAAGCAATACGGACGGTAGCGGCAGAATGTTATGAAAACTAATTAGTGAACTAATCTTGTTATCAAATATAAGTTCAAGCGATGCATGCCCCATTTGAAACCACAGTGTACGATATAAAATATCCTTTGGCAAAGTTTACACATGTAAATAGTTGTTCATGTGACGCTTTGATTTCCCTAGGGACGATTGCATCATTATTTTTCATGAGTTTTTGTGTTTTCCCTCTTTTTTTTTTTAATTCTTCTCCAAAACCGTAAGGCAAATTTTGCTAAATACTGGTGAAAATATGCCTTGTGGAAGGGCAAAATACAGTTTTTACTTGGTGTTGATGCTGTGGGTACCTGATGTTTAACAAATTTAGAACTCGGCTAATGCGTTAATTGCAATGTACGCCAATGGGGGCTGCAACGATAATCCTCATTTGCGACTTCCTTTCCAACACCTTTACAGATAATCACTTCAAATTTTGTGGAGATGAACCTTTTGTGGGGCATTACGGAGTTATTCGTATGGGCACGCTCAAATATCTTTGGCTGTTCCTCCAAAACCATTTGTCATTTCGTGCAAAGTTATGCTGAAAGTTGAAAACGTGCCTTGTGGGAGGGTCAAACGGAGTTGCTTACTAGGCAGTGATGCTCTGGATTCTTGATTCTTAACCTAATTTTTCGTTTCGGGTGCTTATGGTCCAATCCATACATTCGTATTGATTATAATGTATGTCAATGGGGATTGTTATCGTTAATCACAGTTTGACTTCTCCAGAACAATCAGCAGCCGGATTCACTTCAAACTTGAAGGGGATGGTTCCTTGGATAGATATCTACAATCACGATATTTTCAAATTGTCACGATCCAGTGATCTTAGGACCTTTATCTTATTTTGTTAGTGACAGCTTAGAGAATCCCTGAAATGGCATGCTCACTTGCTTCAAACTTTGGTGCAATTTTGGTTACCTCCCAGATCTTAACTTGTTCAACATATGGCAATATTATTTTTTAACTTTCTTTGCACATTTGTTTGCATTTCGCTATATTGATATCTTCTGTGAAACCTTATATCAGATTATCTTCAAATTTTGTGGGGATATACTTGAACTCAATCTCCATAAGATTTGTACACTTCAAGGTGCCACCACCATTTCATGGTTTTTATTGATTCATTGATATTAGGATTGTCTGTAAGGGTACATTTACATTTAGTATACTTGCTAAAGAGAAAGCAGTAAATCTGACATATTGTCATATATTTCAGTCACGATAAATGGTTCCATGGGTTATTATTTTACAGTAATACGGAATTACCTAATGACATTTGTTTTTGAGTCGTTTAATTTCGAGCCTGAGTAGCATCGAAAGGTCAAACTGACATATTGACCCATATCTTGGTAAAAGTGGACCATGTCACTCTTCATTAAAATGATGTCCCAAGACCTGTTCGAGTGACAATTTTGATACTCAGAAACAGCGATGATGGTTTGAAACAAAAGTGAGCTTGGTATCATTCCGAAGGCCAGTCTTCAGTCTGAGCATCCAACGTCTCCTGAGCACAAAATTTTCACAGTCGTGTTTTCTTTTAATTTTCCACACCTCCAAAATAACTACCTTCTCTTCAAACCTCGATTAGGTTTTCATCAAGACTTCACACAGCCGCAATGCTCCTATTTCCTTAGTTTTAAAGAAGTTTTGAAACTTTGCAATGAGTTACGAGTCCCTTCAGACTAAGCGGGGACGTACCCTGCGTATGCGGAAAGTTACACAATTCCATGTACACTTTATGGTTTGCAGGTCATTAACCCCAACTCAACACAACCCAGACCGATGACAGTCCACATGTTCGGATTGACCATATGGACTTCTTCTACAAATAAAACCACAAAGTACTATCGTAATTTGTTTCAACAGTCAAGGTATCTTGAGAACTCAATTTTAATAAAGTTCCCACCCTAATTGCATACCTAATTGTGTAGTCTCGCTTGGTGAGATGTGGCGAGATACAGGTCGGTACCTGTGGGGGACAAGTGGGATATTACTAATATTTTGGAAAAACAAAATACTTCTTGAAGGCATATAGAATTTTTTCTTATATATGGCTCAAGAAGTACTAGAAGAACAGCAGTTTGGCATTTGTGATCTTAAATTTCTCGAAAAGTGCTAATTTTGTGAGAAATGAGCATGTGACCTGTCTGTGACAGTGATGCGACCCGCACGTCCCCCGTGATCGCCAGGCGTCAAACCCGTGCTTTGTCGCGGGAAATTAATGTACCTACTGCGTATTAAAATTTTGGTAAATATAAAGGTATAGTATGTTCGTCCTCAAGGAGTGCATCTATTGCAACAACAGTTATAAACATTTTTTATAGAAGATAAAAGCCCAAAAGAACATACAGTTCAATTCATCCATGATAATCAATTGTCTGGTGAGAATGCTCTATGACTGAAAATAATTGTTGGAAGGTAAGGAGCGTAGACCTACGAGCCAGTAAATATAATCTGGTGCAAAGTTTATCTTTGTGCTTCGTAGGTTCCTTTCTGGTCAGAATAGTCCATGCTTTGTGCCAGGGGTCTGAGTGTCATCGTCTGGCTAGAATGAAGCCCGAAGAAGCAAATTACTTTGAAACTGAAACGTAAATAACCCTAAGACAATATATATTTGCGTACGTCATACTTTGGAAAATGAAATTTAGTGAATTACGGCCAGGTGAACAAAATGTAGATCCGACTTATTAGGGCAAAGTCTTCAGAAATTTAGGTCACAAATTCAAAACAAGTCAAGAATATCTATAAATATCAGATGTTCATCGATACATGCTTCACTGCTTCAATGGCTCTCCTTATCTCTGGCAGGCTTCTCTAATAAAATCAAAGTCTGCTCTTTGAGACAACCCACGTGGTAATTTCTTGATAATAAGATTATTATCTTTTCACAATAATCACGCTAATTAACGCCTTTCACCTCAATCAGCCAGACTTCCTCCCTGCTGTGCTACTACGTTTATATCAAAGTGAGTCTAAGACTTCCAGGGTAGAAAATATTTGTGAGAATAAAGTCCAATTGCATATCAAAAGAACTCAAAATGTCTTCCAGGGCCCATTGTCCCAGGTAGAATTACATGTAGTGAATCATTACGGTGGAAGGGACAGGGGTAGGGTTGAAAAACATTCTTATATTTCGTTTTTTTTCATCAAAGGCACGTGAGTCATTAACTTTAAATTTTTAGGGATAAAGTATAATGGGCAGATGATGTTCTTGCCTACATGCTCTCCGTAGACCTGCATTGCTTAAAATTCGGAAGCAGAAATTTTATAGATATTAGTGTTGGTGCGTTTAGGAGTGAGTAGGACATCATCTGAGAAAGATAGGCTAGTGACACCGATACAATGTAATGTGGTTAACGTCAGTGTAGGTTTTTCTAACTTCGACGTAAGAACATATTTGTGGGTCACACATCTGAGCATTGTAACAATTGTTGATGTTTGCTCGTAACTAAATGGGTACATACCTCCAAGTTACTGTGAAATTACGAGATATTAGTCACGAAATTTAAGCAAAATATTTTTTTTATATATGTTATGGTGCCAAACATTGCCCTTGCAGATGGAAGAATAGACAGGCACACAAAAGACAGAGAACACTAAAACGTTGTATTTCTGTTAAATAGGGACAAGTGACAGGCACGAGAAATCTACAATATATATGCTGTTCGTGTCTCTCTGTGTATGTGTGTACGGGCTTTTGAAATTATGCAATGTGAATTATCAGTTACCTCTACGTACTACGAATGTGTCTTTGCTATGTATTCCGAATCATTTTCTTTGAATATTTATTTCTAATAAATCCTTTATGTTTATGTTGTTATATTATATTACACACAAAACCTTGTATACATTTTCTAATGCGCATGACAAGGTTAATATTCCATAGCATCGCGATAGATAAAGATTAAGCATATCAATATAGGGAGAACATATGAATGTTGGGATACACGGAGGCTAAAAATAAATGAAAGTTTATGCTTGCAACTAGTAAAGCCTGTATTTTTTATTAGAATAGTGGCTTAAAATGAAAATGCTTCACAATCGTAGAGATAAGATAGCTTGATGTACTTTTGACAAAAAATGTTCCAGAATGGAGACAAAGCCCGACAGGTACAGCTGACACGCTGTATCCGGTTTCACCACACATGTACCTGGTAAAATCATGTCACAGCAGTAACAACACCTAAAGGCACTACAATGCAAAGCATTGACGAATGGGTCAACCTTTGCAAATACATAGCTCTAGTGTTATTGAACACAAGATCAAATTTACCGAAATGTAATCACAAATAAGTTTTATGACTGATTAGTCGACCTTTACATTGGTCCTATGATCTGATTAGTCGACGTTTACGTAGCTCCTATGATCTGGAAATGAGGTCAGGTTCGCCAAATATAAGCCAACAAATGGTATTAAGGTACAATTAAGTTACATTTGAGTTCAGGTGACCGGTAAATATATAGAAATGGTGCCTACTAACAAATACAGGGAGAATACACTCTTGGATGATGTGTGTGATAAGCGAAGTGATGAATTTCGAGATGGGTCCAATGACAGTGATGATGTTGAGACTGAGTGTGTCGAAACACTGGAGGCAAAGATCAAGACACCGACTGATGCTTTAACTTGGACAAAGGAACTCAAGACTTTCTGTTTGGATCGTGGATTCGATAACATATAGAGCGTGTGTAATGCACTGGAGGATAAAATGCAGTGTAGAGCGGTCAGTTTTTGTCAAAAGCAAAGGAAACAAGCCTATCATTTAAAAATTATACACCCAGAGACGAAGAAATGATTTTACTCAAGTAAAGTAAGTGGATGGAAGTTTAATGATGCAAAATAGGATTTGCATGTGTATTACATTGATTATATTGACGATTTGTATTCGGTGAACAAAGGACAATGGACAGTGCACGTATCAAGAGCAGAACTGTATCAAATGCAATGTGATTATTTTTGGTGTCAAATGCAAATGCATAATGTCAATGTGTACAGTAACGATTGTTTCTTCCTTTATTTTGGCTTTTTATAACATGCACTATTTAATTTTAATTGCACATATTTTTGAAAAATCTGTCTATCTAAATTGCACAAATCCAGTCTCATTTAAATTCAAAATTGAAATGTAATTGTTGACAACACCCCTCACTGGCATAATATATCTTGCACTCATGCAATCTGTTATGATTGTATCCGCCCCGACCTTGTTCTACAGGAAGACCACTCCACTATTTAAACCACTTAATGCCAGTCCCTAGGGTGGTTTTAATAGGGAGATTCCACTGTATTGTGACAAGCGGGACAACTGGGCATATGGCTCCCATGACCTTGACACAAGGTCCAGGTCATCGAAATGTAGTCGAGCCAAAAAGTGCTGTCAAGGTACAAAGAAAGTAGTTGTGATAATGAAGAACATAATAATTATTTGTCAGCCTCCTGTGGGAGGAAAGGATTGCAGTGAAAATATTTGATTTAAAAGTGCAACATGTGCTGCAAGATCAGAGGAGGGTTAATTTGAAAACCAAAAACCAAAAACAAATACCCCCCCCAAAAAAAAATGTTAGTTAATGTGTTGTGAATTATTTGCTGGTTACAATGGGCCTCTCGGATTGAGAGCATTTAAGCAAGTATAGTACACTGAAGTCAGCATGCTTAAAAGGACATTGCATGCGCAGGCGCGCCTCTTATATCGACCATTATTGGCATGATATTTCTTCAGTGATAGCCATAATAATGTGATCACAAGGAACTTTTGTGCCCGGGGATGTGCCATGAGCAGTTCCAATTTCGTATCTGAGTAAAGGGTGGTGGGCGTTTTTGACTTATGGTGCCACTAGTCAATATTAACAAGTCATGAATTTTTACTTTTGTATGTGGGAGTATCGTTAACGGGAAGCGCACACATATTCCAAAGATTAATTATGAGTACATGCCAAATTTTGTGTGTCAATATTATTTTGAATTTTAAGATGCATGGCCATTAAAAAGGCATTTGCAGTAGTGACTTTCTAAATTGCTGTAATACTTCGCAGAATTTGCAAGTTGTTTCCTTATCAGGGCCGTCATCCTGACTGGCCACTCTCTCCAAACCTGCTGGATTGCTGCAGGAGACCTTTCCTGTTGAGGCTTCAGAACTAATTAAATCATGCCCTCGGTGCGACGTCAAGGTAAATTACAATTTCCAAACATCTATTCGATAAATACAGCTAATTAATTTATGCCCTCGGGGCGACTGAGTGTGAGATGGGTGATTTAAAACTTCTGAGCCTGGCCCGGAAATCTAGTGCATGGTTCGCCGTATTTTTTTTTTATTCTGAGAAACCAACACCTCCTTGGACCAAACGTAAAATTTAGGGTTCCTTGGTGCAATGCTGCCGACATAATGTATGGGTGAATATGAGTAAGGGTGTGTCAGATTGGAAAAATTGACAAAGCTGGCTACCATGCTGTGATCCATTATCTCTCAAAAAAGGATATGTTTCCGTAGGAGATCCATAAGGACATGGTAGTGACATCAGGGAAGGATGTCCCATTTCATGCTACTGTTAAACGCTAGGCAGTAAAATTCAATAGAGGCAGAACAAATATCAAAGATGGAGCATGGGCAGAAAGAGCTAGAACTACCACCTCGACTGATATGATGCAGAGGATTCATGATATGGTCCTTGCTGATAGAGGAGCAAGGTAGGATGAATGGACGAATGGAATTTATTTGGTCTCGCTGCCAGGCAGGCCACCCTAAAATGTTACACTTAAATGAAAATTTGTCAATTAAATTTACACTGTAACCATGTGCAAATGACAGTGCTTCCTTATGTAAACTATTTTATCAGGTATCATTATTAGTGTTAATTGAAATATACAATCAAGTCAAAGTAATGTACACATAAAATGATAATATTTAGAAACGTTAGGCATTCGAGACGCAAATATGACAATCATCAATATTGAGATAGATTCATAGTTGTTAATAATATAATGTTGTGCATAACCTATAAATCTTTTACAGGAATGACTGTTTATTTTGTCAATGACTAAGTCAGGCACATACTTTTCATTAACTAAAACAGGCATCTTGCACCGTACACATGATCCACTTATTTCAATATTGGTGTGGAAAATTGACATTATAGGCTTCACAGTGCTAGCAATGTTGGCATTGTGCAGAAAAGAGTTCATTTGGTTCTAACAGAATACCTGGGAATGACAAAACTTTCAGCACGATAGTTACTAGCTCTTCTCGCAGCTGATCAGACGCACGCAAGCATCCATGTGACTGTGCAGAGTCTTCGCCCTGTTGAGGCAGATCCGGATAACTTTATACACCAACCTATGGCCATAAACGTGACGTGGGTCCGTCACTTCAAACCAGAGTCTAAACAAAAGCGAAGTGAGGGAAACATTTGGGTTTTCCTCTGCTGGAAAAGGCCAAAGCTGCTGAAAAGGTCATGGCCTCTGTCTTCCAAGTTGCTGAGACTATCATAACGGCGGACTATCCCCAGAAGGGACAGACCAGCAATGGGGCCTATTATAGTTCCCTGTGATGACAACAGCAGGAGAAAAATAAAGCACATGCGGTGTAGAATGTTCCAACGACGTGTTCTGTTTCACCAGGTCCATACGCCAATCCACGAGTCGGATTGCATTCATGAATGTGCCTTCGTCTTTTTTTACAATCCATGAAGTATGGACATACTTTAAAGGCATTCCAAAACCTTAGAAGTGCAAAGATAGGATTTCATAGAGTAAATTATGTTCATTGGACCTCTTAATATTTACCACTCTTGACCACGAAAATACTCAGTGCATTTGGCACAGTACGGTTTTCGGATGATAATATAATACAACTTAAAATTAGAAGTATGATAATTATATTTCAAAACTCATTGTGGTTTTTTGTATGCTCAGTCACTCTATCAATGGGCAGTCCACAGCAAAACAGAAGTTACCATGGTGAAATGAACCATTTCCCCATCATTATTATGTGTTGACGCAATCCACTGTTTTTTTAAAACTGTGATTCAAAACGTTATGCTGGTATATAGCCTTTCATCTAGCTTATGTCTTATGTCTATTATACTATTTTTTCCATCACGATTGGGGATACAAAAGTACAAAATACAGTTTTCCAACTGCATACAAATGAACGCATATTGATTCAAGTCTGCTTTTTTGCGCTGCAGAGCTTTTTGACAGCTGCTGGTTTCCACAGAAAATATTTTACCAAAACAACTTGGGATGCTGTTTCATGAGATGTCAGGCGGTGCTATGGCCTAAGCTGTTTCATCGAACAACCGCTTTGTTGAACCTTGTGTTTTTATGCTGTTTCCCCGAATTTAACCCTCCAAACAAGTGTGCAAAATGCTGCATTTGAGTTGACTTTACCGGAAAAATAACGGCATACGACGGCCGCTTTCTCGATAATATCTTTCAACCAGCGATATAGCTGTGCTGTTTCACCAAAAAATTTTGGCAAGGCATCTGTGCTGTTTCCCCGGCCTACGTTACCCTCCACTGCAGACAAGTTGAAACAAACTACTGTGTTTGAGTTGACTTTACTGCATAATGACGACACAAGACTGCCACTTTCTCGATAAAATCCTACAGTCAGGGTCGATCAATCTTTTTTAGGGAAGAGCGGCTTGATTTTTTAAAAATTATGTTTCATAAAAAATATTTAGGATCGGGATTAGGGCGTTTTTAGTAGGGTTTGTTCGGTTTATCGGAATCACGCACACACACACACACACACACACACACACACACACACACACACACACACACACACACGCACACACACATATATTTATATATGTATATATATTAGGCCTTAGGTAACTTGGACATTGTCGAAACATGTTTAAAATGGATGTCCTTTCCCCTTTATACATTACCTCATTTGATGTCAGTTAGATTTGTTACCTGGGCACAGCCGAAGGCACCTGTGCTAATATAAACGACTTGCCTGACACAAGGGCCTGTTTATTAATTGTTTTAGACAGCCACATGTATCATTCCAGCTCATAAGGTCGTAGTTGTGCTTCCCCTTCATCCATTCTACAGCAAAAAGATATTTTGGGATATTCAACAATATTTGAAAACAACTACACACACAACTTGGATTGTTTGAAGGCTTAATGGAAATATGTAAGATGCTTGCCTGCGAGAATTGTTTCTCAGGTGGTGAAGAAATTATTTTCGGTCCCTGTCATCTAACGGTGTATTGAATCTATTACTGCAGCATTTGTTGGTAAAAGAAAAGAAAAATGGAACTTCCATGATTGTGAATGAGGTAAATTGTGGTCGTTCTGTTGAGTAGTCTTTCATCTAAAGAAAGGTAAAAAAATTACAGGCAATATTGCGCATCTGCTTTCATTGCCAACTACATATTTACTATCATTTTGCATAATGGAAAAGGGGCTCATATTTCCAATCCAAAACGCAAGGCACATGTGAATCACGTGGATTACAAACATCACAGTTAAAGATCATTCTTCAATAGATACGCCAATACTTGAACACGCCATTCTTGAGTTTATTAATTGACTGACGTGGAAATGTATCCATTGATATTAAATGAAAATGTCATGAACACTAGTAAGCATAAAATGAATAGATGGAGTTAGGAAGTATTTCTAAGGAAATTATAGTTGGACATGCATTAAGTTCAAACTCAATGAATTATGGCGGATTTGCATAACACCTTTCATTTTTTGTACTGATAGTTGATTGAATGCAGTGTAAATTATAGGACAGAAAAAATTTACAAACCAATCGATGTCCAATAATACTCCTGTCTTATTACACAAATAAAACTAAAGCAGCAGTTTCAACAATTTTCAATGACGTGCCACACAGAAAGTGCTTTATCAGTGTTGGTAAAATAATTATTAATTCCATTCAAATATACATATTTCCGTGAAGGAATAAGAACATGCGCGTAATCAATTGCGTATAATTACAGTTGTTTTGAGACTTTCAAGTTCGTATGCAGATCACATATATGTGCACGGAGAAAGTTAAACACTTAAATGCATTTATGATAGCGTACAGAACACAAATCCATAAAGCACCGTAGTACAAATTGTATAAACAGGTGGGCACATGCAAGAATTCTTCCACTATTTTCTATAATTTACAGTAATGCGACCAATTATTGTGAATTCGGGTCAGCATCATGAGTTGAAGTAAGGAATTAAATATTTCTTCAACAAACCCTTTTCAAAGAAATGGTTGGGCCGCCCTTACAATTATTCTTTAAAGCTCTTTCTAGAAATGTGTAGCTTGGGTGTGGTTCATTAAAAATTTCTCTTTAACAAAGCGTGGCTACTCTGGCTCCAGGCATGCAACTTTTTTAGGACTTGCTTCCCAGGGGGCAGCTTTCGATAGGCAAGCTTCCAAGTGCCTTCTGAGGTTTAGCAGTTGCTTGCACTGTTTGTTTCCTCCAATGCAGTATAATCCTGGAAGCTGTCATGTACCTATTATTAATGGTTATGATCGGTTTAAACTCCATGCTCCACTGTCTGTCTTGTCAAAATCTCTGGCATTTTTCCATATTCCAATATGTCCAGTAATGTCCTGTGTTGTATGCCATTGCACAAGAGGGATTCATATACGGATTAGCTCTCTTTCCTAATGATTTTGACTGTATTTGTTTATATACGTATATGATGCGATTTGCCAAGACAATATGTCTAATCTAAGTTTAACCATCTGTGGCATACAATTCCCATATTGACTCCTATATTGATAAGTACATTTTCATCAGATAAGAAAACACTGTTTGTTCTTTATTCGCGACCTGCATGATTGAAGAGCTGGTGACAGGTTCTTCACTGATAACGTCAGGAAGTAGGGTATGTAACCGTCATGCATAGATCTGCTCTTGTATAACTAGATATATTACAGCAGTGACAATAATAATAATAATAATAATAATAATAATAATAATAATAATAATAATAATAATAATAATAATAATAATAATAATAATAATAATAATAATAATAATAATAATGATAATAATAATGATATTAATAATGATAATAATAATAATAATAATAATAATAATAATAATAATAATAATAATAATAATAATAATAATAATAATAATAATAATGACCTCGCTTATAGCATGCATTGAATCGGGATTTCTCATAGAAGAGTGTCTATTCCGGATTCAGTAAATAAGCCTGATTTTAAGTGTTTGACACGCACCGTGAGCACTGTATGGCTTCAAGTGATTGATCAAATGCGATCGGCTCCCAGCTAAGCATCCACCAAACATACCTGTAATCTATTTTTGCTTATAGGTTTGAAGGATTACCGTCACTTGCCCTTGCCCATAATTTCTCCATAGGCTGCTTTCCCAGCCATATAAAGCATCGATGTGTGCAGTACATTGTACGTACGTCCGGTGAATGCTTATTGTTGACCATTTGGACAGCACAAAGATAAGTACCTTTAACCTCTGATTCATAAGGTGAAATGTTAATCGAAAATAAACCCACAGACCTGTTGCTATCATAGCATTGAAGTAGCATTCTTAAATCATCGAGGGCTACATAATTATATTTTGCCTTTCAAGTAACTTCAAGGGCGACTATTTCTGTGTATAGGACTGAGTGACATACTAAGGAAACGAAGTCTTTCATCAAGGATTTTTGTAATGCAGTATTCAAACTCCCAATGTCTATGTAAAAATACAGTGGTCAAATTTAGCAGAAAAGAATATATATGAACATCCTAAAATATACTTTTGCTTGATTCTGGTGAAAGAAAAACCTGAATATTCATACAAAAGTTTTAACATTTGGGGTTTCTTTTTGTTTTGTCTGGGTTATGTATTCTTTGTGTGTTTGGCTTTTTTTTTTTTTTTTTGCTCCTTGTTTTTTTGCTTTTTGTTTTGTTTTGATTTTGGTTTTTTTCGTTGTTGTTTTTTATGTTTTTGGGTTTTTTTTTGTTTTTTGGTTCTGTTATTATTATTATTATTATTATTATTATTATTATTATTATTATTATTATTATTATTATTATTATTATTATTATTATTACTATTATATTTTTGTCCTGCTCATAATTACTCAAAGTATAGCCTGTATGATTACATTTTGTATTTAACACAAGATGTGTTTGCTCTCACACATTAGTTTGTGTCAAAATTGCATACAGAACATAAAGAATACCTCTGACTCATCCGTCATGACTCATGTCTGCTGGCTTTCAACACGATCTTTGTCATACTTAAAATACCACTGTGCAAGTAGAAATATGCACCACAATAATAATGAGCTAGTTTCCAAGGTGGTCCAATTTAGTTTTTGACCATTTATTTTCTCTATTTACGCGACACACATGCCAGATATTTATCCACGCTGCCTAAAACAATGAAAGTTCAATAATTTAGTGGGTGGTTGAATAAAATGTGAAAATATGCGTGCCTTATCATAAATTGTCGAACAACCTGATACTTCGATGGAACTGGAGAAATTGCAAGAAAAAGAAAAAGGAAACACACACACATGCACGAAACAAAACAAACCTTATCAGAAATTAAGGATTCGTTTTCAAAAGTATTATTGTTTGTATTTTCGTTGAAAAACATATCAACTATAAAATTGCCGCTTATAAACTGTATACTGAATAAATTATTAACCAAAGTGTTATTTACATAAAGATGAAATGCCAAAAAGCATTAACATTTGTTTTGATGACTGCACTTTTCCTGTGCTGTCTTCAAACAGAATATACATTTTACCTAAAAATCTTTTAACATCTAGATTTGTAGCCAGTATATCTAATGCGCAACTAAACAAGGCTCTGTTGAGGCTACGTAAAGTGCTGTTCGAATCATTCACGTACAACAATAGTACAATCAAAGTATGTACCCTATTGTAAAAAATCACAGTTGTCACCAAATACATGTTGAGTTGTTTTTCGTTACAAATCAATCACAGACTGTAATATGATTGTTCAATCTATTTCCCTTTAATAGATACAGCGTCTGACGGCAGTCTATTGACTCCGACTTGGCAAGGCAATTGAACATGCAATCACAACGCAAATATTCTTTTCTTTAGTATTTGTTGGGGGTTTTTTTTGTTTTTTGTTTTGTTTTTTTATCTTTGACTTTCACATTTTTATATTGATTTATACTGCTATCTGTTATGTCCAATAATGAAAAATAGTCCCACATATTGTCTTCAATTAAACTTCATCCAGTCTTTATTATTTGCCACATGATGATGGTCTTGTGTCATTTTGAATAAATTTATTGCGGCATAAAGTGATTTTCAGTAGTTTATATTGAATTGGTTTTCAAACTGGCTGCTTGGGGGCGTTTAAAAAAATAATAATCAGAAGCAAGTGTGAAATGCTGTAATTCGTTACATCAAAAGTATATCTATGTACATGTACAAATATATAGGAATCTACGTGTTAATGTATATTTATATGTTGGTGTGTGCGTATGTGTGTGTGTATTTGACAGCTCTTTGATTTTAAAAATCTAGCTTATTGACAGCCAGGTCTCATCTTAGAGTATTCTTACAGAAGACAATTAACTGCTGCATTTTATCAAGTGTCATATAATGTGCCTATTGAAAAACATAAATATGCTTTACCTGAAAAACAAAACCAAACTTTCTGCAGTATGTTTTGTTAACATTGACACTCCTCCAACATGAATGCTATCAATCCTGACACAATTTACAAACAAAATGCTATATCAGGCCATTGTTTCCGTGGGACGCTAAGTGCTATCTGCAAAGCGTACACCCACCCATCCATCTGATAAGTAACATATGAACAGTACCAGATTTGTTAATACCATGTTGTCTCTATATTTATAAAATGCTAAAAAAAGCAATGTGTTCCAGTCTATTTAGCTGACAAACCTTCCCGATTTTGCAATAAAAAGTAGACATTTTTGTTCCCAAATGGCCCTGAATTTGCCAGAAAAAAGTGCGTAATTTCCACTGAAGTCTACTTGAAATGCAGTGTCTTCTTCATGTCTATGAACACGCATAGGTACTCATTTGCTCTGCGAGTGACACTATCGAGTTCAGCTCACAATTGCTTCAATTGATTCTCCTTTCATATGCATGGCATGCAAAACAATCTCTTTATGGGTGCTCCCCTTACGTAACTGCGCAAACACACGTAGAAAGTCTACCTATATAATTCTCGACGTCTTGAAGAATCAAAGCAGCCAGCCAGACACAGACCAAACAGAAAAATAAAATACCAAGATGCCTGATGAGGTGTGAACATGAGTTTAATAGCGCAGGAATACACACCCACACTTACCCACCCCCACCGCCACCCACCCATTCACCCATATATGTATATATATATATGTATATATATATATATATATATATATATATATATATATATATATATATATGTATATATGTATGTATGAGTGTGTGTTTGTGTGTGTGTGTGTGTGTGTGTGTGTGTGTGTGTGTGTGTGTGTGTGTGTGTGTGTGTGTGTGTCTATTAACATTTAATCTCATGTCAGGATACGGAAAAATATCATATGCAAAATACGTTTGCTATATCAACATTGACTCAGCGGTATCCTCTTGGTATTATATTTGCGTATTGTTTCTTTCGGACAAGATTGTACCCAATTACATGCAGGGCTCCTGTCAATATAATGATTGCCACACTCAAGAATTCTGTTCCTTAAAAGATACTAGAAATTACGCTGGCTGACTAAGACTAATGAAATCTGCCGACTGAATAAATTGACGGCATTTCAATCAATGTTGGAATTGCAGTTGCACGATACCGTAGTTTTCTCCTACAATTATGTGATTGTATGCAATGGTTGACACTGAAGCTTTACTGCCACGCTGTGATCATTATATCACCTCAATAGAGTCTATAAGGAGCATTTATCAGTGGGAAAGCCAAATACTATATTTTACAGTCGGATGACGGCCAAATTGTCTTCCTTATCTGTGTAGCACAGTACGAATCGCTGGCGTCAAATGTGAGTTTACAGAGTTATGAAATGTAATCGGCCACGACAGAATGCTTGGCGGTAGCACTAAAGACGTTTTCTTTAGAGACACAATTTTGTATAATAGAGTGGGTCAAAAGGTAACAAACGTTAAGCTCTGTACAGTTACACACATTCTTGCTGCCTCTCAAGGTACAGTTAAATTTGTCTTGTGTCATTTAAACAAGATATAGAAACAATACGCTAAAGGATTTGAGATTAATAAGACTTCTTTTAATGAGCCGTTAGTCTCAAGTAGAAAATGACCACATCTCGACATGAAAAAAAAAACAAACGAACAAACAACTGCAATGACAGCTAATTTGAGTGCTATCTCAAACGAATATACTGACACTTACTTAAGCACCCTATTGCTTGTCCTCTGCATGCATATATTCAAGACAGTTTTTGAAATAAAATATTAACGTTAGTCACAATGCTCGCCACTGTTTGTACAAACCAGACATGCGCTATTCATCAGCGACAAACTTATTTCAAGGTTAAGATGGTGCTGGTGTTCACCCAAATGTTAGCATTTTTTTTATATCGGAAACATAATTAACATCTTTACACTAAAATATGTTCGGCGAGTCAAGATACTAGAAGGTTAATAACAAGTCATGCATGTAAAATCAGTATTTCAGCTTTCAGGTCATTATGCTCTTCCACAAAATTGCAAATTACGTGTTGTAATGTTGCTATTTTGGTCTGATAATTGATCATTTAATTCACCAAAACTGTTTTTACAGACAAAGCAGTAAAAAAAATTACCACATTTTTTTCTCTCCGCCGAGCGGGTCGTGGGATGGATGCGGTAATCATCCGGGAAGGGGTTTTGCAGCGCTTCAGTCCGTCCTCCTTGACATCCAAAGAACCGTTAAAGTTTAATGGAGGAAATGGCATTAGCTTTTCCTAGGGAACAATATTTGTAGGGGTTTACTGAAGGCATATTCCTTCAAAAGTCTTCTGTGAATAGAATAAATAAATAAATAAATAAATAAATAAATAAATAAATAAATAAATAAATAAATAAATAAATAAATAAATAAATGTAAATTTGTGTTGCAGCACCAATTATTGAAAACGATTTCAAAGAAGAATATTTTTGAAACATTTTGCCAACAATTAAAATACTCAAGCTACACTCTCCATGTTTGAAGTTGTGCCCGAACGTTTATGGCAAGCGGGCAGGGCTATAACGCATAGGTCACACGCGTTACCGAGCCTCCACTAAGCCTAGTCGAGCCTAACAATCGGCTTTCAGTCCCTACTTCGCGTTGCCGAGAATATTTTTCCACTACGCATAGTCTAGCTTCGGCGACGCGTAGCGGAGCAACTTATGGACCCTTTTACCCGAAGACAAGCAAACCAATCATTTTCGTACAAGCATTACGCGTAGCGGAAAATGAAATACTCTAAAACGCATCGTCAGGGCAGCCAGTCATATTAGAATCTCTGCAACGCGTAGCCAAGACTTGAAATTCTCTACGCCGCTTTATCGAGGCGGGCAATCAAAGTACAGTATCTACAACGCGTATTCGAATATTTATAATCCGTATTACAAAAAGGATGTTGAACAGATATCGAATTGTATTATATTTTCCCCACAAGAGACATTTATTTATTTATTTATTTATGAACATGTTTACCCTGGGTAACCCTTTCAGAGCACAGCTCTGTTCTTCCAAGAGGCCCAGCATACATCTAGATAAAAGCAGTAAAATAGACAATAATATTAAGGTTAAGAGACAACTAACTAAGAACAGAACTAACTAAGAACAGAAAACCAAAAACTAAAAAGAAAAAAAAAAAAAAAAAAAAAAAAAAATATATATATATATATATATATATATATATATATATATATATATATATATATATATACAAGATATATTCATAAATGCTGTTAAATGAACCGAATCAGAAATAATGTCTCTTGTAACGTGCTTTAAAAACAAGTACACTTTGGCTTTCCTTTAAAAACTCCGGGAGACTGTTCCACACGATAGCACCATTGTATAAAAATGACTTTTTAAAAACCTCTTTGTTGGGAGACGGCACAATAACATTTAAACCTGCAGCTTGTCTGGTCTGATAGGAACTGACCTCTCTGGCAAGATTGACCTGGTCACACAAGTAATTTGGGGCAAGACCATATATACATTTGTACATAAGCGTAGCCGTGTGGAAACGCTGCCACTCTGCCATTGTCTGCCACTTTAATTCTCTGACTAGATCAGCACCTCGTACATTGACATAGTCAAAATTGACGGTAATTACCCGAGCAGCAGCATTTTGTAAGCGCTGAGTCTCCTTTAATGCTTTTGCAGTTGTTCCCCATACGGTATCTCCATAGTCGATACAAGGCAATATCATAGCATTGTAAATCATTTCTAACATTTTTTTGGGTAAAAATTTACTTAATCTTCTTAAAACAGCCAGTTTAGACATGATTCTACAATGTAGTTTTTCCGAGTGAGATTCCCAATTAATATTTTCATCCAATTGTATACCTAAATATTTCGTATCGTGGACTTGTTTAATTTCTTCACCATTTAGATTAACTTTGAGCACATCCGAACTCTTCCCCTTTTTATTAATCAGCATAGATTTGGATTTCTCAGCATTAACTGATAATTTATTTCTTGTGTACCAGTAATCCACATTATCTAAATTTTTCTGTAGGGCATTCGTTATTTCCTGTATAGTATAACCACTTGTATAGAGAATAGTATCATCGGCAAATAAGTTAATAGACCCATTGTTCACATATTGAACCATGTCATTAACATATAAAAGAAAGAGGGAGGGTCCAAGAATGGACCCCTGGGGAATCCCTATAGTAACATTACTTTCACTAGACGACCTCCCATTACACACTACTTTCTGCCGTCTATCAGTCAAATATGAATAAAACCAAGATAATTCATTAGCTACAATACCATACCTTTCCAACTTAAATTTCAGAACATCGTGATTTATTGTGTCAAAGCACTTTTGGACATCCAAAAAGCAAATAGCTGTTATCAAATCATCATTAATGTTAGCTAGCCAGTCGTCAACTACTTTGTGCAGACAGGTCTGAGTTGAATGTTTCTCCAAGTAAGCAGATTGTTCAATGGTAATAAAGTCATGTTGACCTAAATACGAGAGAAGTTGTTCTTGTATACCTTTTTCCATAAGTTTACCAACATGAATACCAACTGAAATAGGTCTGTAATTACTCATTATATTTTTCGCCCCTTGTCCCTTATACACCGGGGTGACACGTGATAATTTCCAATCAGCAGGAACTTCAGACTGTAACAGTGAAAGATTAAATATATGGGTAAGTGCCGGACTAAGGATTTGTGATCCTAGCCTTAATAATTTGGTATCAAAGCCCAGGATATCTAAGCAACTTTTATTCTTGAGCATATTTAATCTTTGCGTGATTTCCTGTAACTCAAACAAAGACATTTTAAATTTGTGGATACTCGAAGGTCCTTTCCATAGGAAATCCGTTTCAGTGTTTAACTGACAAATGCTACTTGCAACCATATGACCAACCTCTGAAAAAGTAATCATTGAACTGCTCAGGAGTTATATCTGGAGGTATTACACTTTGGCTTTTCTTGTCGGGATAAATATTCTTTAATTCTTTCCATAGACTATGCTTGTCTTTGTTGCTTTGAGTTACAAGATTTTCAAAATATTTCTTCTTTTCCTGCTTAATTGAACTAGTAATAGAATTTCGTAGCTTCTTATACTGAGACCACAGTTGAGAATCATCCGTCTGTACTGCTTTTTCATGTAATCTGTCTCTTGCATACATCATCTTTACTATATCAGTATTAACCCATGGGTTCCGCCTATTTTTCAGACGCATTGTCTTGATAGGAGCATGTTTATTACTTAACATCAACATCTCGTCTCTCCACAATTTCCATGCATCGTGAACATTAGGAATTAACATGACCTGTCTAAAAGTTTCAGAATGTTCCAAATCATAAATAAATTTGACACTATCAAAGTTCTTATAATCTCTAAACGTTATTTCTTTGTGTATTTTACCCTCAGATTTCATATCAAGATTTGTGTAGACCATGTAATGATCACTTAATGTGTACTTCATAACACCCGACCTAGTATGTCTATCAGGCATACTAGTCAATATCAAGTCGATCGTGGTGCTTGTGGTTAGTGTTACCCTTGTAGGTTCATGAATTAACTGTTTCAATTCAAACAAATCCTCCATATGGTACACTGGGTTCTTTGATAACTGTTCATTAATCTTATAGTCAAAGTTCAAATCACCAAGGATAATCATTTCCTTATTCTCAGACTGAGCCATGGTTATATTGTCTAATAATGACTCATAATACTCATCATTAGCTGAAGGGGGTCTATACAGAGAGCAAACTAACATGGCAGGTTTGTTGGAAGGTTTGATTTCAATCCAGCATGCTTCTACTTGTCTATGTTCAGGTGTCAGGTCTTTTCGATTTATAACTTTGATAGCATCTTTAACATATAATAGAGTGCCACCTCCCCTTCTATTTCTGTCTTTTCTAAAAACCTGATAACCCTGGATTGCGATTTCAACATCACTTATTGTATTGTCCAGCCAGGTTTCATTGATTGAGAAGACGTCAGGTTCAATGTCTTCGACTACATTTTGAATTTCGTGTAATTTTGGTAATAGACTACGCACACACAAATGAATGAGAAGAAAATTGTTTTTACATCTCGTTTTGAGTTTACTTTTCTTAGTTGTTTTAACAATGTCAGTGTTAAATTCTTTGCCTGCGCGTATACTGCATTTCAAATTTGAGAAATCATTTGATTCCTTATGGAAAGAATCACATACATGGTCATTCTCAGTTTCATGATCATCATTTAAAATACTGAACCTGTTGTATGTTGTGACGGTGCTATTTGTGACAAACAGTCTCCTCGTCACGGCCACATCATGCCCATGGCCATACCTCTATTGGCTATGCACGTGACCACAGTGTTTTTGTTTGTGAGCATAACCACCACAAGAATTACATTTGATTGGTCCATCGAACCAACACGTCGCGGACAGATGCCCTGGTTCATTGCAGTTAAAACAACGCGGTTGGTTGTCACGTGTTGCTTGATTGGTGTTTCGTACTAACTTAATGTTGTTGAAATTGTTTCTTGCTTAGACATAAACAACGAAGAACAGAACGGATTAAGATTACGACTTAAGGACCGGGAGCCCAGTCAATTCGAATTTGCTCCAGCCACCAGGCATTTCGCTGGAAGTGGGGGACCAACAGAACAATTTCCCGTTTCAACCCTGTTCCTGTACAAAAATTGGAAAATACCGTCAGTGCATATGAACAGGACATGTACTACTACAGTATTTCATGACATTTTTGATACACTATGGAACCGTGCATAAATCTTATAATTTTTAGTCTGCGGCAATACAACTACCAGAACTGTATCTCCCTTACAAAGACCTTTCCTATGAATTTTTGTGTCTTTTTGTCCAGAACCACTTCCTGGTAGTCATTACCCCATTCTGCAGTTCGAACTCTTTACCTTCCATACGCTAGCCCTGTCACAGTCTGACCAATATACACATGGAAGTACTATTGTCCATATTGCACACGTTCTTCTATAGAATTTGGAGCTATGCTGTAGAAGCCTAAATAAATTAAAGAGGCTTCAGCGGGTAACTACTCAGAACATGTTTGGGAGCCTATTCCCGTACATGTCTCTCTGAGTAGCGGCTCCTTGTCTGAGCTAAATATTCAGCAAAGACAATCCACATAATAATGGATAAATATGAACGTGGCAAAAGATGATGAATTAGCTAAATTTGTGAAGTTTTGCTTATAAATGCAGAGCTTCATTATGAAAGAAGAAAACCTTACAAACAAAACATAATAACTAAATTTGTATGGTACAGGTTCAGATAAGAACAGCATGTACCATTTCTAACTGGATAACTTATCCTGGTTAAACCACCTGCCAGTGTATAACTGAAGTAGAAACAAACTGGTGCATTATATTCAGTCCCAGTGATTGTAAAATAAACAGCTGCAGCTAGACCACCTGTACAAACCAAGGGGGATCCTAACAAGGACTGCAACAAAGGACACCCTGCACCAGAAATGTAAGTCAAACCGAAAGATGACACCTACTCTTCACTTTGAAAGTCCCGAAACAAAAATGCCAAAAGATACAATTAAGTAGCAAAACAGGCCAGTCAAAAATCTGTAAAATTATTGAAGGCAAACTTTCTAACTATCTCTGGATATTTACAGCAAAATTTGAAGATTTTTTTTATCAAAAGTACATTTTAAATCCTCTTGACTAAAGTTTCTTGTGAATAAATTTGGTTCTAGATGCAAAGTCATGAAATTTAGAACAAACACGACCAAATTTCAAAATTTGTTACAAAAACGTATCATATCCAATAGTTTTCGAAATATTATTGTCCAGGAAAGGATAATTAACTACCACAAAATTAAAATCATCTATTTTGTGATAGACTTCAATACGAAACCTGTCATTAGTGACCTAAATATCCAAGTCCAGAAACACATCTCTGCAACCATCTGAATTGTTACCTCCAAAGGGATATCTTTTTGAGTATGTTTGTTAAGCAATTTCAATGAAATTTTGTGCATTTACAAATTTTATGTTAATACATCTTGCGTCGTTTGATAATTTTGTGGCCATTTGAAAACCCTTTTCATCAATTTATCCATATACTTGAATTTAAGGCAGGTCAAATATGAATCTACCAGTAACGGGGAGCAGTTGTTACCCATTGGAATGCCTTATATTTGTTGAAAAACCCATGGTCCACATTGAACAAAAGTATTGTCCAAAAGAAATTTTACAGCATCTATCAAAGTTTCAACAGTGTAAGATTGAACATTACTTTTTGAATATTCATTGTGTGACCAATATGTTTTCTTTGTATATGAATTAATATGTATGTATAGTTTACCATTATTTTTAAGCATTTTGCTTCAGGCTTCATCTATGGGTAGATTTGTGTACATTGTAGATAAATCAAAACAATTGATACTTATGTGCTTTTTAAATATTTGATTTTCGATACAAGCTAGGAAGAATTACACATATTCCAAAAACAATTTATTTGAGTTGCATTACAGTATTTACGAAAATGATTCCTAATTGCAGTCAAACACAATGTTACTTCCATTGATAATTGTTTTGTTGTACATTTTAAAGCACCTGCTATGAATCTAGGTTGGAAAGGGTTTTTATATAATCTGGGTATCCAGAACAAAAGTGGAACAGAGGAGTCCTCTTCAGAAATTTTGATATCAAAATTCCTTTTCATATCATATTTATGTGTGTCTAAACAATGGATTGGTTGTGTAATTTAGATACGTCTGTTATGGGGCAATTAGTAATAATTGCGGCAATTTGTAATAACTGCCTTTTTTGCAATGAAAATCGAGCAGAAATCTGCATTAATTTGTAATACTCGCGGAAATTTGTAATAAGTTGCAACAAAATATAATATTATTACATTTTGCTATTTGTAATAATGTCTTGCAACAAAATGTAATAATATAAATCATGTGTGTTATAAGGATGTAATGGAATGTAATAATCATACTGAAGTGTCCCTGAAAAACATTTTCTTTCATACTCATTTCAAGACAAGTGTTTTCTTCAAAGCTCGATCATATATTTATTCAATGCAAAGACTTTCCGAGGTGCTATGATTGAAAGTTTCTTTCTGTTCCGTCCACATCAATGTGATAGGTATTGTTGAGATGACGCAGTCAGTTGTTGAAGTTCTAAAAGATATGCAATCTCCATTTTCTAATTAATCACATCAATTGGTGTATAGATTTTAGTAGTGTTATGAGAACTCGGAAAACGTGAAATCCCTTGAACCTAAATATAACAGCAAAACTATATTTTTCTACATCGATTTAACATGCAAAGTTATCTCAAAACACCTTTTACACTATGATAAATATCTATAATCTCGATATTTATCAAAATTGCCGAGTGCAGGGAATATGTTGGGCACAATCGGAGAGGCACGTTCTCCTCCCCTCCTTCCTATTCTGGGCCCTTGGTTTTAACAGCAAGTTGCAGGCTTGCACGGCCAAACCACTTCACCAACATCTTTACACATACGCCCATTCCAAGATGAACTGTTCATCTTGAAACATTAGCTGTGCGTGCACAAAGAATGACGCCTCCTGACTGGATCGAAATAAGTGGGAATATACAAGTTAAATTCACTTCAAATATGGCGGGAAAGTACCTCTGGTACGTGACTTCCAAATCTTTTGAAATGGTTTCGTTCCTATGATTTTTCGAATAAAAAGTGGGATGGTTGGTAAATTTCGATTTTTTTTAACCTGCCTGTCTAATTTCTCGTAAATTGCATGGGAAACCCTTTGAGTATCCCTAAAGCTCAATCAAATCATAAGATGGCGCTGTGATTTCCGTTTTTCAAGAGTTTTTGGGTGTTTGTGGTATATCCAACTTCAAAATAAGCGAGCGCCTGATTCCTTTGTAATATGTGGGAATGTCCATGGAATCAATCTCCATTAAGTGTGTCCAATACATGGTGCTGATTGCATTTCCTGATTTGTAACAAATTTTTAAAATTTTGCACGCATCTAAGCAGGGGCAGGAAATAAAGAGCCGCCTGCTATGCGAGGGGATGGAACGCCTCGCCAAGCTCTTGTCAAGCTATCCAAAACCAAATACCCTGAACGAGGGACCGTTTCACTGAACGGTCATACTTAGACAAAGATGAATGCTATTGCCATCTATGGAACGCAACTTTCTTTTTCTTTTTTTTTCATAATTTATACAGGCTTTTGCATAGCTACTATACCCCCCCCCCCCGCCGATTTCAGGTTTACATCCAGAAACCCAGTGGGATCTCTGTTGCGTTTTGCCATTTTGATCACACGGCCAATTATCACCAAACACTACGACCAACATTTCCGATCTAGGCCTTGCCCACTTGGACTCGTCTGAAAGTTTATTTCAGAGGGGTGTGGGTATCCGCTCTTGATTCGGCTTGCTGGGCACAGTAATTTGTAATGTGCTTTTCCACATCATATTTAACCGATCAATCCTTAAGCCTGTCAGAAATTTAATCACATTTCGGCCTATCGACTAGATAATTAAGCATATCGCAATCACAGATTACATGGATCGCCTAAATCACATGTAATGCATCATGATGTATAATTTTGAACTTCCCTGATTAAAAAAAGTTAAAAACGGCCAGGCTTTGATAAGTTTCTTTGTGAAGACCTAAAACTGTGTTCGGTCTAATCATAAGAAAATGGACCCTATAACGGACTTCATCAAAAATGGCGCAAAAAGCAGCCACAGGTGAATGTACACGGAAATAATAGGAATACACCGTGAAAAATTGTGATAAATTTTGAGGTATCTATTTCTCATGTCCAGACATTGTTCTAGGCACAAACGTGTTGTCAGGTCAAAAGGACATGTATACTGAAAAATAATATCAATGTTCAACTTAGGGCATATCCGAAATTCTGTGCCTTTTTTCATTAATTCTTTTAAAAGTGAATTTTGGAATATATCCAAATTATCTGTAAATACACGTTTGTGGTATGCAATAACAAAATTAGAATATTTACTGTTAGATATACAGTCACAATTTTGATTCGCTGTGATATCATCAAGAGTAATTGAAGCCAGACATTTCTTGTTATTCACGATGCATTGTCCAATATTGTTGCTATATTTATAGGAAATCAGAGGGGGATGTTTTATTTTGCATTCCTTGGGAATCATGTTACCAACAAATTTCAATTCGAAAAGGGCGTGAATGTTCAGTGAATCAATAATTTTGTGTTTGAAAGGAATGCAGCAAAACATTTGTCCCCTTTTTTTCTTATTAGAATCTGGTTTCCGAATAGTTGTTGTGTAAGCACACACAATTTCACACACACACACACACACACACACACACACACACACACACACACACAAATGTGTGCTCTGAATAAGTAAGACCTAAATATCCATTGATTCTTGCTATATCTCGAAATGATAGTGCTTTAAGAGCTATATGTAATTAAGCAATGCCATTGAAGAAAGCCTTTAATAAATTTCGGACGAGGTCTTTTGTATCCACGTTCCAAAATTTCCTGTTTTTTCGTGATTTCCTTTGTCCGTGACTTATTCTTCTTCTTTGAATACCAGCCTGACTATTATTAAAAGGTGTGTGACTGCTATCAGAATAAGATATGGTGTGTCGAGGTCTTTTGAAGAAAATCACTTGAAGCCTGTTGAGACCGGCTAAGACCGACGGGTGGATATGCATGTCACTGAAGCGAAATCTTTTCACCCGCTAGTTTCAACAGCGTACCTTTGTGTGCCACATGCATGATCTGTAAACGTTACGCGATTATGTGGAAGCTATAGGTTCTAGTATTTTCGACTGATTTTCCATCATTATATATCGAATCAAAATTTATTTATCGTTCAAAAATATTATTTATGATTTATATACTCTTTACTTATTGTACTTTGGGTACGGAAGAGAAATAAGAGGTGGTGTTATGAACTCGAACTATAAAGTCTGGCTGCCGCCATTTCCGTCCCTCGGCTACGCATCGTCCACACCATTAATTTCTCAACTCGTGGTCGAACAGGTCTGATACAGTTGACAAAAGCATCTGTGATTGGACAGCTTGGCTATGCGCACAGGGAGCAAAAGTTTCTCCTGAACAGCATTTTCTCGGCAACGCGGCGTGGAGACTTTAATCTTATTGGTGGGCTCAACTACGCGTTTGGGAGCCTAGACTACGCGTAGCGGAGATTGCAATCTGATTGGTTTGCTCGACTACGCGTAGTGGACGCTCGGCTACACGTAAGACCTGTGTGTTAGGGCCCTGTTGCCTGGCCATAAAAGTTGGGAGAAGAATATTTACGTGCATATGCACGCTGATTACGCTGTCTGTGCAGGCTCTTGAATTTGCATCTGCCACTGATCTTAAATTGATTAACTAACAACAATAACCCTGATATGCTGATTTAATCGTGGAGACCTGTGAACAATTGTACGATCCGTGTTTACACAGCGCAACAAATTTAAGATGCAGTGATGAGAAACTGTACATAGTTATAAAGTTTGCATGTATCGACTCGAAAGGCACCCTTAAAACACCAGCAATTCCATTTTTATAATGACAGCACACGACAACCTTGACTCCTCAGTGCATAATCAGTCATATAATTGATATGATGAAACCTAATGCATCCCTGACGTCAGACTGATAGCAACCTATGATTGTCAGCAGTGGTTTTTAAATCGATACTGTCACATTTCAAACACGCCTCAATTACTACAGACACAGTTTCTACCAAACATTAAGAGGCCCAAACAACAATTTTGAAAATTTATAGCATCTCTGTAACAGATTGTACAAATTTGATGGGCATACATTTTAATTTGCCTCACTTTAACATAGTCAGGTGATTTTTTTTTTGGTGAGAGCCTGATAAAGGTAGTCTGCGACAAAGTCAACCCACCTCCAATGTAGCTATGAGGTTGGAGAATAGGCCCAGAGCAAAACAAGCTCAAGGCGCATCAGGTGGCTTTGAATGACTATTGACCCATCTGCATGTACCACGTTGTGGTAGAGTGGCCAAAATTTGCTGAACATTGACCAATTGTGCCAGTACAAACTCAAAAAGGACCCTAAAAAGAAGAAATTAAATTCCATTTGTGTAATATACAGCACTCCAAAGTCGTATCCGCAGTGTATGATAATGATGTTGATATGATAAAATCTAATGCATCCCTGGTCAGCTGGAGGTGCCACCGTCCGATGGTCAACAACTTTGAGTAAACACCAACATTAACTCCTTTCACCCTGGTAGAAGACCGAGTCAACAGCTTTCCTTGGCGCGCTCTGGGCGCAATGCCAGAGGAAAGCTAGTGACAATGGGCATATAATTTGGAATGAATTTCCATGCAAGGTTCATCCAAAATTTTGGAAAATAATCCCGAAATTAGTAAAAGAGAATAACAAGACGACATTTGGATATTAGTAGGGAAAATCGTCATGGGGTGGGATGAGTTAAAGGACATTGAGGTGGAACCTACTGGAAGCTCATTTCCTTTCTGTAACGTACAGTGTGCTTAATAAACATCTATACCACAGTGACCATGAACCTGGATACATGGCTGTAGTACAGGTGTGCCAACAGTTCATGTATGTTTACTGCAAGCAAGTTAGTTTCGAAATGTTGAAAACTCACATCAGATGTGCGCCACATATAAACATCCCGAAAACTACAGGTGCAAACTGGTGGGTCTCCTCTTTAATTTGTACTAATTTTTTTCTTTATGAGACGCGTCAGGAAAATGCCTGACACAGTAGACGTTTGGCATACACTAGCTTGAGGTGATTTTGAGTGGGTGCGATTAAAATGACTTAACTTGTGAATTAGATGAGAGCCAAAACATGATATCAATAGTAATTTTACATGGGACGGAATCATTCCGCGATTCAAAACAGATAATCCATATAGTTGAAATTTCCATTTCCTGTCACACTTGGCTAAATCAAGCAGTGCATATTGATGTGAACATTGACTCAAGGAAAAGGGACAGCGAACAAAATGAGTTCAGGTTTAAATATTGTTGCTTTGAATACGAATTTGATTGCAAATTAATGTACGCTTTGTACAAGCGAAGGGATACATACGTATGTGGTCATTAACGCAATTCTTGACAATAGGATTATAAAACAAAGACATTTTTCACCCAGAAAACATGCAACTTCCAGTGCAATGCTAGTAGTCATAGGTAACCACAAGTTTTTTGCTTACACGCTCAAAGTTGGGCCCACATATCCAGAAAAAAATATGATGTTAGGTTTAAAGTGAAGCAACTGAGATCATGTATTTATTTATGAATATATCTACCCTGTATAGCCCTTTCAGAGTTCATACAAGGATCCTAGAGTACCACATCATTTGAAGTTATATTGTGAAAAAAGTCATTGGGTGGTAAGATGTCTTTAGCCACCATTACAGCAAAAAATAAAATGGATCAGAGCCAACGAAATGCTATATATTGGAGCACCTTGCAACGCAATGACTGTTAGAGGAAGCAGTCCGTTGTATCAGATAATTGGCTCTAATGGCCATGCTTTTATACAAACTTGCAATATTAAGTTTTTGGCCAAATATTGAATAATGAAGGGCTTTAATGAATGGTCCACCTGAAAAAAAAATAAAAAGAAAAGTGTAAATAACACCAAACCTTGCATGCCCCCTGGTCAGTCAGTGATAATAAATTCCAATAAGAACTGTCAACTTGTTTTATTGATATTTAACAGCGTATCGGCCGTTCCGTGTATTTTCTCTACAATATTTACTCACTTCTGTTATTGGATGATTGCCGGAAAGCGCTCTTTCAGTTCAAATATGTCTATTTACCTTTATTTTTCATTTTATCAAATACAGATAAACACTTCCGACAGATTTCTGACGTTGACGGGTGATAGTAAGGCTAATCTGAAAAGGCAATTCCATGTCTCATTGCGACACGGGTAAACATTAGTCTTCTTCCTTGAAAGAAATAAAGTAGCTGTTGCAGAATCTGATGCCATTTGCGGGAAAAAAGACACAGCCACTGTTTCGATGTACGTAGTCTAAAGCAATTTATTCAATTTACATAGGGTAGCTATTTTCCAGGGTATATATAGTTTATATAGTCAATGATATCTGCCAATATCAGAACCTCCTCAGTACACCGAGCTGCAAAAAGTGAATAGACAATTCCTCTGCTACGATAAAGTACAGAATAAGGACACATAACTTTTCACGCGTGCTCTATTTCTATTAGAAGAAAAGGAAAGAAGACGCAAATTTATATATATCTTATAATTGGGGTTGTTAATTAGAGTCAGCCCTTTTTTGTGCATCTTTGTATTAAAGGATATGTTGAAAGTCCGATGAAATGATTAAGAGAACAGTAGTGAAAAATATATGGGCACCATACTGTGTTTTGTTCCATTACACTGCTCTTATATGTACGTATGCACGTATATTATATATATATATATATATATATATATATATATATATATATATATATATATATATATATATATATATATATATATATATATATATATATATATACATGTATATTTTTTGCATGTATGTATGTACGCATACATGCATGTATAACACATGCGTGAATTGACTTGGCTCTGAGGTGTAATACTTGGAGAGTAATAGCTGGAGGTTTATTTAAAGTTCAAGGTTAGGATCATGTTATTTACTTTTAAGTGTGACACGCTGGTGCCCGCAAAGCTATCGACTGCCCTCGGGTGAAATGTGGTGCCATCAGCGCCCTCCCCGGCCTGTTTACACAGGCAAAACACACTGTTTTTATCATAAACAATTACAAATATCAAAATGTATAGCTGACTGACCGATGTTGGTTCTACCACATCTTAATGATTAGAAATTTGTGTCTGTGTTTCTTGGCATGGGTATGTACTTCGTAGCTGCACTTTCTGGTTGAGATAACATTAGTTGTTTATGGTTGATATTGGAAAATATTGCGTTTCCATTGATGATGTCACCTATCGGAAATGTCAAGACGTTTAATAAAATATACGGGAGTAAAATGTAACATTTGTATGCGACCTGTATCACATATTTGTAGACATCGTTCTGAAATGTTACAAGTGTGCTTCATAAGCGGCATATGATGTGAATGTTTTATCTATGAATATACTATTTGAGGATACTCTCACTTTTCCTTGTCTCAGCATAATTGATGTCATGTGCTGTGATTTCTTGTTCATTTTGGATGGCTTTATTGGCATTTTGATTGACATCAATGGGTGTTTTAATAAGGATCAGGTCCATACACATATCTCCAAATTTTCAAACAACACAAAATGTTTGATATTATACACACATAAATCGTGAAGAGTAGACATATCCTTGTGAATGTTTTAAATGCGTTTTGAAAAGAGTTTCTATATATAGGCTTTCTATGCAGGCTCATCCAGTTTTTGTTTGATATTAATGTGTTTATGTGCAAATTTGGTCATTAAGAGAAACAACAAAGAAGTTACATGCATATTAAATGAATAAGTGACACCATTTTCAGATATTTCTTGTGACTATAGTGGTTTGTACATCTTATTATTTACTGTGTACTACATGATTACCTTTACCATACGTGTACTACTTTTCTTAGCTTTCTACCAGCGTTTGTTGTTTGGCATAAGTTTTGAAGATAAATTAGGCTTCATGCCATGATTATGAGTCGTAGGGTACACAACCGTGATCCGTGGAGACTATGACAGATGATTTTAATGGTTGCAGACGGACTGTTTTGTTGTTTACCAAGAAGATCCATCTCATTCGAGGACATCGCGTCTTTAGATCTAGAACATCTTTCAGGTTGGAACAGTATGCGGTTTTTATCATCAATTTAATTATGGCATGATAACTGACACCATTGTGCAATATATAATGAACGTACTTGCTCGACCACAGAAGCTTAGTGGACGCGACTGCTGTGGTATGGTGTTTTCTTGGTTAGTAAATTTGGATTTTTACGCACGCCCGTGATATAATTTTTTATTTGTTTGTGTTACTTCTGCAACCTACGGTGCTTTAATGAAGCAGAACGCAATGTGAATTAACATATTTTGACAGGGCTATAATGGTTAGAACCTCATATTTATTATAACAATGCCGTGCATGTCGTCTTTAACTGTTTTCCGATCCACATTGTTTGCTCGTGGTTATGACGATCTTCCTGTTTTGTTTCTTACGTTTCACGGGAAACTAGTCTTTTAATGTACTTTAAATGCTTCCGCGAGCACATTTTCAAAGGAGGGACATATAAAGTTACTATTAGGAGATAATGCATTCCCCCTGTGTAATTGACAAGGAAAACGCAGCCTGCACTATTGACTTGTAGCACAGGGTTGGTACAACGCTGTTTCCAAAATGGACTAAACTCATCGAGCATAAGTTAGATATCATCATTATGCTTCCTGCCCATCTTGGACGGGCCGGATGGAACGCACATCAAAAAATGAAATTAAGATATGCTACCGAAAAACGACTTCACATTTTTTTTAAATGCCGTTCTAAGTGCGCGGTATGATGCAAATACCTGTAACCGGAATTGACAGGGAAAGAGAACGTGACGGTGGCCTGTCCCGTAACATGTGTTTTTGTAGGGTGTTGTCACTGCAAAATATGACATAAGGATAATATAAAAGCATCGGACCAGTAAGAGTCAGCTTTGTCACACACCAAGCATCCAAGATTCCTGCATATCCGTCCACACGGTCAGCCAAGTTATTAGTGCTTGCACTATGATACTGCAGACAAATAGAAACATATCAAACACATATTTTGATTAGGGCAGACGGAATGTGCATGATTGCAACGAAGGAGCAAGGGACATATAGATTCAACAGCGGTAGTAATATAATTCCTGGGCCTGGAAGTCGTGGGCGGAGACATAGCCGCATCACAGCTTTCTTGGATTGTCAGAGCGGAAATCCATTCGCAACACATATTGGGCCCTTGTGTGTGATACAGGAGTGATCCAGTACCTCTGAAAACTGTCCTTTTCCAAGATATACTGCTTACAGCAAGGCTGTGTGTGCTTTTGTTGCCAACTATACGGAGACATCCTACCAGTGTTGATTGGGGTTAAAGTTACAGCACAAAGGAGCAGTATTATTTAAATGCTGTCAACTTCGCCTCTGTGAATCAGTCGCTCTGGGCTTGGATATCAAGGTGGAAATACTGTGTCCGCGCTCAGTGACCGTTAAATAGCCTTTGGACAAATAAAGGTAAGAGTTCAATTGAATGTCACCTTAGAAAGCAGACGACACCTATCACGGGCTTTTGGAGCAATGCATTCGGGTCTTTATACTAAAACTCTTCAAGTGCACAGTGCCAAAGGGGACCTCTGGTTGCGGACGCATATTGCCCGGTCCTAAATGGTCAACTTATAAGTAGTACTTAGTGGCTAGACATTAGCCTCCTCTATATAGGAGTTTCCGTCAAGTGTTGTTCTTGTACTGTTAATATCTGAACTTTCCGTCGAACGCGTTTGCGTTTCACTCCCGAAGACACAAGCTACATCTATGATATTGATATCAAAGTGTATGCTTGTGATGTTGGGGTCTATTCACAAGGGGCAATACTATAAGCCGTGTTACATAATAACTGATTTGTGACTGGTTGCTTACGTATATTGTAGCGATGGAGAAGCAGATTACCATAGCGACTTTAAAGATATAGGGATGAATATTAAACAGTGTGAACTGGTGCCACATTTTATGGCTGCAAATGTTTAACCATAGTCTGTTGGAATTGCGTGGTCCGGATGGGACTTTGCTGGTTATTAAAAGGAAACTTGGTTTCATAATGATGGGCTTTTTATCAGTTTAATGCCCTTAAGATGTGTCATGTATTACCGCCACTTCTGCATCCGTGCGACTGTTATTGACATACAATAGTGAGCAGTTCCATTCCCTCCATGAAGCTCACGAATGGTCCTAAGCAATACCAATACCTACTCAGTACTGCAAAACACTTGATCTCAAAATGCCAGTCTTTATCACCTAAGCTGTCTTTGTTTACCTAAGTAGCACTAATTGTTTTTATCTAATGCCATACAGAGAAAATAGGATTGTGCAAGCGAAACATTAATGACCTCATCTGTTGCATGGCTTCTCCCTCCCCTGCAGTGGTCTTATATCAGAAAAGAGTCCCCAAATAATTATTGATGCCAGTTAGCCGCGACAAATGTAATAGGTGTCACGTTAATGTGGACATTGGGGCAGTATGTTGGGGACTCAAGTCGGGCAAAGCGGTGTGTTATTTTATGATTTGAGACAATAATGAGTTGCTAGGGAAAGCAATGCATGAGGTATTTATCTCATACTCTGATGTCAAGATAGCAGTTACCATCCAAGAGATAACGGGCTTGTCAGTAGCTCGAGATCCTGGGATGTATACTTTTCTCGAAGGTACGATACGCATCCGAAGTGGCCTGTGTGTTTAGTGGAATCCGATTAAAGCTAAAATCCTGCTGCAAACAATAGGAATACTCCCACTAGAGTTCTTCAGATGTTTGGAGGCCACTCTTCTTACATCTCCATGTCAATAAAGACATTTTCATGAAGAAACAACAATGGGAAAACATTAATCATCGGCTGGGTTCTGATTGATTTTGTAGAAATATGCGGTTCTTTTTCTATTAAGGTAACACGATACAGGTGTCTCATGTTTCTTATTTTCTGTAACTTAGTACATTTCAGTGTTTCAATCGCGAAAACAGTGCATTGGTATTTGTTCGATGGTTTACAACGCCGACTTCTTGGCATTTAGATCTTATTTTGTGTTGTTGAGGGCATCATAGTATTCAAGAACTAACAAATGCATATTAATAAACTCTTTCACCTTATTAGAGATAGACATTTCATTCATCCCGTAGAGTCATTTAGAAAAATATCGATGAACATATCTTGATTTGTGATTGAAAAACGATACATGATTTCACATTTTTGACAAAAATATGATTCAAACTAGTCAGACTGCAATTCTTTTGGTTCGCTTAAAAAAAATTACTAAAATTGGAACTTGGGTACGGCCATGCAAAACTTAATGACAGAAACATAAAGCCAACAACCAGTATGTAAGCCAACTTGCCATAGGTCCATTTGACCTTAGATATGTGAGTCATTAGTTTTGGAGATATTTAAAATAACTAATGCGCTCAGAGGTTGAGTTTTAACTACCGCTTATAGTATCTATAAATAGTTTTTGTTGCGTTTCCAAGGTACAAGGTAGCCTTTATCGAGCAGTTAGGTTAAAACCTAAAGAAAACCAAAGACGGAGTGTGTGTCACGACAGTACTGGACTTATATTATCAAAGCTTCCGATTGCTTCATTTTTTAATATTTTATAATTGTCTGATGAATGTAGTTTGCTATTGTTAAGGTCATGTCAGGTTGGCTCAAAGTGTTGGATATACAGCTGATACATGGTTACTTTCAACAAATGAGTAAATCTATACATATTTGTCTTTCTTTCTCTGTCTGACTGTCTCTCTCTCTCTCTCTCTCTCTCTCTCTCTCTCTCTCTCTCTCTCTCTCTCTTGTATAAGCAATTAGCATCTAAATCAGCTGACTGACAAGTTGACCTTTGTCTGATTATAAAGGAAAAAAAACCTGTTACATGGAAAACAGCTATGCTTACGGTTACGTTTAGGAATTTCAACATGATTTCTCTTACTTTGTTTTTTTCCATAAAACCTAACTTTTTTTCTCTGATAAATGTAGTAGAATTTTACAATAATCAGGACTTTTTTACATCTTGACCTTTTGAACTTTATAGAAACATGAGTTGGATGTACATTATGCTTGGCTGACTTGCAGATGCAATGGCATACTACATTTTTTTAAATTCTAAATTATTACCTTAATAATTATGACTTATGAGATGACTTATGGGATTCTATGCTTTCTTGAACATTTAAATTTCTGTTCAAAAATACTTCTGGAGACCATACTTGAAATGTGACTGCTATGCTTACAGTTTTGGCTATTGTAACGCAATTTGACTACTGTTCTTGCAATTTTTGACTACGGTTTTGTGTTTTGATGCCTGGTGTCACTCGTTTCTGGCTGATGTTTGGCATTTAAACCAGTGACTTGCAAATTCTGACAATGTATTGACTTTTCACAACTATATTTGCACATTCAAAACCTTTTCTTTTTTAAATACTCTTAGTTTATCTCCTTTAAAACGACGTCATGTCTTTAGCTACATGTTTAAAACACATCGAATTGTATAATCATGTTGTTTGGATTCTTGTTGATGGTCATTTTAGGCCTAGGGGACTTTTCTGATGGATTGATGTTGGTGTTAGTGTCACGTTGTGGACTTGTATGGATGATGGGCATTGTTGAAACGGTGGTTGCAACTACTACCTTTTAAATGCTGAATTTCATTGATATATTCAACAGATTAGGAACCTGTGCTTGCAAATTCTCTGATGGGCTGCAGATTTTAGTCCCGTTTCATGAATTGTACGGTCCTATATGCACATGAATGATGCACCTGTTCAAGCCAATTTACTGGAATAGGCCTATAATTTAAAAAACTTTTTGCATTCTGTTATGTTAAAACTAGACATGGCTATTTGACCTTATGGACCTTTGCACATATGTTTTGGACTCTTTCGGGTACAGGGGAACTATAAATTTGTGTGATTCAGCTATGCATACCAGGGAACATCGCCTTTGGTCGGAATGACTTGGATTTATGTCATTCAGACTACGGTTTGGATCTGGTAACGACACTGTCTAATTTAAATGAAATGATAGACACATACGGTTTATACTTTCTACTTGTTGACAAAGCAATATATATATATACACACATATATATATATATATATATATATATATATATATATATATATATATATATATATATATATATATATATATATATATATATATATATATATATATATATATATATATATATATGTATATATATATAACAAGTAAACGATGTTTATCCATATCTGATATGTGTAGTGTCATGATGGAAGCTTTTCAAAACGGTATATTATCGAACTTTTAATTTTATACCCCTGAAAACTGGTCAAAATGTCATAAGCAAGTTTTCTAATGTATGTCTTTGATTCTAAAGTGGTAGTATATTCAGTTAGTATTTTATCTTTCTTATTACCTTGTAGTGTATTATAAATGTACATGTTCATTAGCTGCAAGGCAACCCGAATTAGTTCTCGTTTCGGACAAAAATTACTCGGACTCTCTGAACCGGCAGTACTACTGTTCACATAACAGATACTACATTCATTCCATCTATTTGCCTATACGTTGGTAGATCATTGGGCACAGCTTTATTGTCAGAATCAGCGAAGTGATCGAATGGTACCCAAGGCCTCATGATGTCACTGATTGTTTTGTTTGTTTCCATGCGTAAATTGAATGCATAGTTTCCTTATATCAGTCTCTTACAGAGACGCTGGTCTTTATTCAAAGGGGCGTCAGTGTCACAATATACAACATTAGTAATAGAACAGCACTTTATATATATTTGGTGTTGCCTCAAGTATGGTCTGTACATTAACAAAGAAGGAATAAGTAACTAATCAACTAAATAGATAATCAAATCCATTATCATATTAGCGCTGGTCCAGCATGGTGACGTCCCTTTCAAACTAGGTTGAAGAACTGTTTATTTGAAATTTAAATGAATTATCTGTGTAAACGTCATATCACTGACCGGCAATTGTTCACCAAATATGTTACGATAACCTCAAAGGCTCAAATTTTGGGAAATGACTCTCCTTAATATAATAATGAGCATAAGAACTCTCGTGGAACAAAAAAATTCCCATAGTACTTGTCAAATGATCATTTAGTCTCAGGCTATGAAATTATGATCACTGTCACCTGCTTTTATCTATAGGACATTGTATGGTGTACCCAAAATCACAACATATGTACATATACTGTCTACCAGAGAGCCCTAGTGGTTAAGTTCTAAACGTCATATGTTGGATTTGTATTTCACGTATTAGTAACAATTATTAAATAAATATGGACATAAATTATAACTGATAAAATACAATTGAAGTACATATATGTTTTATTATCGGGTCTAAACACCGTTCGATTATAAAACAGAGCTTTGATATCACAAACGTTCAGAACTTTCTATGTGGTTAACAACTATATGTTTACATATATATTTTTCATAAAGAACTGTTTCAATGACATCGATCACATTCATTGCGAGTTGCGACGCCCAATTATCAATTCAGCATTCTGGTCATAAATTGAAACTTTTTTGAAATAGGAATTTAGTATTGTTCATTAAAATGTTTCTCCGTTAAACTGTATTTCAAGAGGGAATATGGTGACTTTTAGCCTAATGCCAAAGGTCACGCCATTTACACACATCACTGCATCATTCTACAAATTCAGCTGAAGACACAGTATACATCTTGTTTACTAGGACATGAAAGCAATAGCGGTCTAAAGCATTTCACCTCTACGCTTTAGAAAATATGACAGACAATTTTGGAGAAAACTCCCTATACATTTATCCCTCGTAGTATCCCTGCTCATTACTACCATTACACGACCACCTGCTGATCACTAAATAATTTTACAGGTTAAATAATCAGAACATGATATAAGCACCATCAGGTATACAATGTTGGGGGAAGCTAAGTCATTTTATACTCCCATCAAATTCAGAATTCTCTCTGTCGTTTTTATGATCAGTCTTTTGAGTCGTAAAGGAACACTTAAGATTCACCCCCCCCCCAATGTTAAAAGTACAAAATATATAGAAACCCGTGGAGCATAACCATTCTAAACAAGTGTCATGCGGACTTACGCAGCGGTATATCCCTGCTAAAGACGCGTTCTGCCCTTTTTTGTCCCGAGAGGTACAAAAACTAGAAACCACTTAAATATGCACTAGGAAATGCTCAGCCAACTCACAGTCGTATGAACTAAATTGAGAAATACAAATCATCCTATTCCCATTTTGAGAACTAATTAGCTGTGCAGATGTGCACAAGATTTTGAAGGTTTGTCATGGGAAAAAAAAACGAAAATAGTAAAACCATAAAAGAGAGCCTCCGCATTTCAGCAAAGCTGGTTGAAACTCATCTATAGTACATCCTAACCAAGGTTGAACAGGACGTGGCCAAGACGTTTTGAGACCAATTGGAAAATGGAACCAGTGGATCCATTAACGACACGACTGATCACAAGAAAAATATAGCTGGCTGAAAAGCCAAGTTTAGAAGTTATTAAAATAGTTTCTGTTCAATTACACATGCTTCAGTGTGCCTGTACAGTAAAATAATAAAAACATGCAAATAACGACTTGAGCAATGCTACCGTAGCCATATCACAAAGCAGATGCCTGCCTAGCTCTAAATGTAAACATATGATTTTCTTTGTATTTAAAATGTGAATACCGTAACAGACTTCCACTGTGACGATAAGAAACAAAGTGAGCGATGTAGGTTTTTTGAAGACATGAAGAATGCATATGTGATGTTTCTTTGATGTAACACCAACTCAAATGCACATAGCTACACATAAAACACGCCATAAAGCACTTTTTAAAATGGAGCAGCTTGGCTGCAAAGACAAAGATACAAGAAGCTCAAACCTGCCGGCTATCAGCAGCAAGGCTATATCACAACCTCTGTATTCATTTATTCATGTAACTCCACAATACTGATGACACCACTCGCCTCGTTGCACACAATGAATCTATTATCGATGAATGTATTTCTCACCTGTAGAGCAATTTATGTCAATCGATATTTGGAAGGCATCTAACATTAATTTCTCTGCTTATGCAAAGGCTCATTGCAGTCAAATAAACCATTTATTACCCGAAAAATTCGGTAATGCCTTCACGTAATCTTCATTAAGATCATCCATGTGAATCAATTGTTCAGTCTATATCCATATGATAGCTTTTGCATAATAAACAGCGAGAGTCGTATTTTTAAGGAATACATACTCTTCGTTGCACAGACACAAGCATAAAATCGGCATTTGGGTTTAGACATATTTCATTGTCATGCCATAATATTACAAATGCATTGACAATTAGTTGCAACAATTGGGGAAAAAGTATTCCTGCTGTGTAAATCTCTTTCGTAAAATGTGTCTTGCTTATATGTGAACCAAGGAATACGCAATACCGAGCACGCCTGCATGCATTATATAATATCATCTGTGCTTGGATAAAAAATGACGAATTTCATAATTCTGTCAACTGTTAGGGAGAAAACAATCAGTGCTGCTGATGTCAAAATCCTGCATGTTGATTGGCATGGGTGCCACTCTCACTAATTCCGAGACAAGAGGAAAAATACATAGGGAACCTTTTACTGTCTCCCTCTGTGTAGCTGCCAGTCCAATTATTTTGCTGTGTGTCTGTGTCTGGACATTTTGCGTCACGGGGACCGTGACCATCATGCCTTAATATTAAAAGAGATGACATGGCTTCAGATAAATTAAGTATTTTACTGGCCGAGTAATGTTTGAACATAGAATTTTCTCACGGAAACCACACAGATAACTTATTGTTTGATGAGGACAATGTTGGGTCTCAAAAAAGAACGTTTGTTCTTAGTATGAATATTCATTGAACACAACACTTCAAGTCAGCGATCAAGCTATGTCTCAATCTATCTGTGTCCATACGAAATGCTCGTTCATTTCTTAGATGTTTCGACATGACAGTTTTTGTGATGACTGATATTAAGTTGTAGCTACCTTTTATGGGATGTATCATGTAGCTGACTCATGTCATCTACCTGCTGGTGAGGAAAGAGCTGGCTAAATTTACAGAAATTAGCATTTCTCGTGCTATTTTTATTTCCGATGCAAAAAATTTAATTTCCATTACTCCAAGTGTTATATTTTCTAACCCAAGGGATTTGCCAGCACTTATATTTAATACACCATGATATGTGTAATGGTTAAAAATTCAAAAGAAAGAAATCAGTTTAACCCGTTTCCATAGTAAAATGTTCAAAGTCACATGTATATCAGAACTTGACAATGTTCCCTGGATTACGCAGGTAACGAAGGCAAAAATGACAAGAATGGGTATTTCTTTACAATGATGATGATGATGAAAACTGACATCCACAGGAATAATAAAGAAGATGGTATTTCCATATCACGTAGGATACCATATACCTGAGCATAATATTTACTTGTAAATAAAATACGATTAAACATTTTCATCTCAGACAATTGTTTTCATGAAAAGTTCCCGCACGCCTGTAAAATAAATTTTGTTGTGATGGTGCATAATGTGAAAAGAAAATGATTAATAAAAATGATATGTTTGCCATAGAACGTTTTTAAACAAAGAATGTGCAACCTTCCACAAAAGGTTTTGCTAATAGGCATGTAAATCAGACAGTGGCCCTTGCTTCCATCCCATGTTTGGCATACAGCCTATCCGATAATTTGAAGAAAATTAAAGCGTGAAAAGATGTTTGAAGTGGAACAGAAGAAATGTGAGTTAGCCATTCCTTGTACAAAGCATGGCCTTCTGGTGACAGGGACATGCATAGTATATAATTTTCAGTGATTACGTGTGGTTTAAGTATTATACTTACCCTGGATGCTGAAAGCTTCTTAGTACTTGTAAATATTACGGAACAAACATAAAAAGCTCGATGTATATATGCAAGAAAGACAATAAATTAGTGTGCCAAATGAAGGAAATATAAATAGTCCTTTTTCGATTAGATTATGCACTAAAACTTACAAAAACAAGATTGATAAATTTGCGCGTAAAAGCAGATGACAGTATATATATATATATATATATATATATATATATGTATATATATATATGTATATATATATGTATATATATGTATATATATGTATATATATATATGTATATATATGTATATATATATATATATATATATATATATATATATATATATATATATATATATATATATATATATATATATATATATATATGTATAGTTTCGTACTAATTTGTTCATATGGGGTCAGTCCCCGGTGACAACAACAACAAAAAACAAAAACAAAAACAACAACAACAACAACAAAACAAACAAACAAACAAACAAACCTAATTTGCTTCCACAAAATAACAAAAAAATAAAATAGGAAAACGTATAAGAAAGTCATTGGATAAATGATTATTCCGTAAACAGGCGAAAAATAATATCATTCACTTCATTGAGAGTGATAAGTGAAAAATCTTTACGGTCACGCAACCATATCATTTCGTCTATAATCATTGCAGGCGTGATTAAATCTAGATGAATTGTCTCCTCACGTACCATACAAAAAGAGTTGAAGAGATCATGTGCTTCTACAAACGCAACCTTCAGTTTAGAAAACGATATTTTTCAAATATGAAATTTAAGCTATGACATGCGTTGGATCGACTTTCATTGACAGCAAGCTTACCATATACATTAAGACAAAGTTTTGCTGTTGTAGCAATGAAGAAAAATTTCCGAAAACCTGATATGAAGTTGGAAATCAATCGGAAGCTCTTCACAAAGACATTGAGTAGATTATAATAAGTATTACTTGGAATTCCAAGCACTGGATGAATACATTTTCTTAAGGCAGTGTATAGCTTGCTATATACAGATTGGAGGAATTCCAAAGAACACACCCATACATAGACATGCAATAATATATGAAAAGTTTGTACTTAGTGTCAGAATGGGCTCTCCCAAAACGAGCCTGCAGTAAATTGCACATGTTGAACATGTCTCCGATGGCGTGGTCAATCTATATTTTGAGTATATCATTGCCGAAATTATTACTGAGATGTATATGATTGTCAATATAAATTATGACTACGGATTCCGTTACAAAATCACCATGACAACCGTTATTACCAAAGACGATTGTCATAATGATTTTGCAACGGAAGCTTGGTTTATGATGTTAGATTAGCAACTGATAAAGTGACACAAATGTATATTATACAAAGTAACTGTATATCGGAATGAAAACCCCAGAGGCAATTAGAGTAGTCACACTTATCTTTGATTTTTGCATTGGCTTAATCAAACCAGTACCTGCCTGAAATTTGGTGATCACTGGTTTTTAGTAATGGAGTGTTTACAAAAGAACAGGGTTATGTATGTATATCAAGAACATTATATATATATATATGTGTGTGTGTGTGTGTGTGTGTACATGTATATGTTCTGAGAACTTTAAACAACAAAACATGTTTGAAATTAAACAATCCAAATGTTACTGTTTCTTGCTCCTTCTCTCTCTCTCTCTCCCTCCCTCTCTCTCTCTGTATGTCTTGTTTAATTACGTTCTAGGTGAATTGGAACAACAGTCATGGGAAAAACTAGTTGAAGTACAAGTAAAGTCATTTTCCATGGAGACATATGGAATCTGTCAAGACACTAATTTTCCAAACTGAGCATAATTACTAGCAATAAGATATGTGCCATTGCAAAAAGTTTCAATTGTGTATGACGTTAGCCGAATTGTTTAAGCAGATGTTTTTAATCTTAATGCTTAAAGCGCTGATTTAGAATTGTGCCAACATCTTTCCTTGGGACACCTTGCGATCAATAGGACACTCTGCGCAAGTGCAATGCGCACAGTGTCCCAGGGAAATCTGCTGACTAAGACTAATTTTTGCTTTAGACCAGGCTAGCTGGTATCTGAATGAATGGTATCTTAATGAGGAATCTGAATCTTTTAACCATTATATGTTTAACGGTAATGAGCAGACGACTATAACAATGATATGCACTTTAAGGGTTAAAATATATATGACTATAACGATAAAGCGTTGTAATGCTCAGTTCAACATTTCCTTAGATTTTTCTCGGCAAACATGCATACAATTCGTACTAAAATCAAAACATTGTACCCTTTTAATAAGTTAATAATAAATTTTATATATGAATTCCATTTAATTATTAGCTATCTGAAACTGTTATACGACACTTTTAGTCCCAAGAAAAACGTAGTGACTCTTCATACTAAAAGAGGTTTTTTTTTTCTTGTCGAGTTTGCAGAGAGGTATAATCATATCTGTCATATGCCTTCCATGAATATTATCACTATTATTACCAGGCGTAGGTACACCCGTTGGAATAAATATTATAACAAGAAGACAGGGACCCTTTCTTTGTTTGTTTCTAATTTTTCCAACCGTCGTATGTAATACTTGTGTGATTGCATATTTTATGATAGTCAGAAAATAAATAAATAGATAAATAAATAAATAAATAAATAAATAAAAAAAACTAAATAAATGAATACAATAACTAACTAACTAACTAACTGAATGAATGAATGAATGAATGAATGAATGAATGAATGAATGAATAAATAAATAAATAAATAAATAAATAAATAAGTAAATAAATAAACACTCACTGCAGTTAAACACAATGTCACCTTTATGGAATGTTGTGTTTGTACAAAAGAAAATTATAGATGGTACATGGACAGTAAAAATCCTTCTCAGTTTGACTTTGTATTATTGAATCGTGTTCAATTTCCTTCTCTCCACACCTAAACTTCGTCACTTTTGTACCTGCCGTATATTGTTGATGCCAGGTTCTTTGCTCAAAATGTCAATGTAACTCTTTTCAGGTATTCGTTCGAAATGACGTCTTGGATGCGGTGTTTGAATATATATATATATATATATATATATATGCGGTGTTTGAATATATATATATATATATTGTGTGCATGTGTTTTCTCTAGTAAGGCTATTCCTTAAAAGTCTCATGATATAATATAACCAGCCTTTGCGTTTTTGCAATTCATTGTGTTATCTGTTTCTTTTTTTCTGTTTTTTTTAACGTCAGCAAGAATGATTATCAGAAATCCTGTTAAGAATAACTCTTCATTTTCCAACTTACCTGCACCCGAAGTCATTTCTCCATTCCAATTTCAACAGAAAAAATGTACAAGTTACTGGTAAAAACTGGAGAGGTTACACGAGAAAGGCAGACGTGTGGACGTACAAAATATATTGAAATGACAACAAAACTTACAACGGAATATGAACAAGACATAGTATGTACCGCTTCCATGTCACCATGCACCAAACGAATGTTGCGAATATTTTTCAGTTCCGCAAAGTATCCTACGTAGCAACGTTTATGCCATATATTTTACTTTAGATCATTTACGATAAAAAATAATTCGCATACATATGTTTATATTTCCATACAGGTATATACTGGATATATTTCCATGGCAGGAATTTAAATTGCTCAAATATTAAATAAGACCCATCAAACTCTCCCAGTATAAAATGTGGTGGCACATGCGTAGATGCCTTATTAAATCCAATTCAATCTTTGGTTCATGATTTCTTTGTAATTCTTAGTTCTAAAGAACGCATGCATCGATCGAAATAGTTTATTACATGTTTGGTTGGTCAATTACAATCGCTCTGAACTCATTAAGTAGAATATATTCAATTAAACGAACAGCAACATTGTGGATGAAACTCTGGTCCGGCGCCTAGCGGTTGCGACGATCAATGATTCCCACGGTGCCGGAGGATATTAATGTTCTCATTGCTGTCAAATATCGAGACATGTTGCTCTTCTGTTGCCTTGAACTCTTCACATGTAAAATATACAACTTTGACTCATCTGCTTGTAAAACGTTAGTAGCTTTTGTACTTGTTGGGTTCTTAGACGTACGCAGTCTCTATGGGCTTTTGCATAGATTAGTGCACCTAATCAATAACAATTAGTTTCGAATATGTTACACACAAATGCAGAAAGTCAATGATTATAGAAAACTACCCAAGTCTGATAGCTTTAGCTTTGTTTGGATTTATACAGGTAGGTAGCCTAGGAGAGAGTACCACCGTGTGCCTGATAGTCTGTCACAACTCCACGCAAACTGCTAGGCTCTTAGGCCTGTGTGCGCTGGGGCACCTAGTGCTCGGTATTATAGGCTATATCTTGCAACCGGATTATGCTCCTCATGGCAAATTGCTTTGTTGGCTTTGCCCTCCAACACAGCAGGCTATAATTGGTATTGTCACATAAAATTCTAGGTTTGCATCACGGATTTGGTGATTTATAGCCTTGCCTCTGGCTGGCAAGTGTGTGTGTAGTTTGAGCTGATGCTATCAAATTGGGGTTCCATTGCTGCCACCGTACTGTCTTGTGGATATATCGTCTCTGCGTCTCGCATGTCTGCCATATATTTGAAAATTCACATTTAAAAGATGTAAAAAAATATGAATCAATAACACCGAAGTTATCAGGCACTTCCATGTTGTATATTGTAAAATGATAAACCAGAATGGTGTGAATTTTATGTAAATCTATCTATCTATCAATCTATCTATCTATCTATCCATCCCTCCCTCCATCCATCCATCCATCCATCCATCCATCCATCCATCTATCTATCTATCTGTCTGTCTGTTTGTTTGTCTGTATATCTTTTTATATATCTATCTATCTATCTATTTGTCTATCTGCACAATTTTTATTTTCTGCTAATGCTGAGCATTGTATCTTCACTTCAAGAGATACCAGTGGTAACAAGGTACACTAGTATCAAATGTTCCAAACATATCGTTATGTGTTGGTTTGAATGATGACCAAAATTTGTTTTTAGATTAGTCCCCTTGGAATTCTAGAATGTGTTCTCATGCATCCATTAACCATCCCCTTAAAATTTCTATTGCAAGGAACATCTTAATTCGAAGACGCACAATGGCGCTGGGCTTTAAGCATGCAATTGACTGGCCAGGAGTTTCGGAAGGGCGAAGCAGAAGATGAATAACGAGTGCTAAAGGCACTGTTTTTTCCTGGAGGGGCGGTGGTGGTGGTTGTGGTGGTGGTGTCCTAAGGCACGCTCCCGGAGAAAAGCGTCTTAAAAGCACGCAAAATATAACATTCTGAAGACATAATGCCGAAATAGAATGACAACATTTTATACCAGATTTATATCGATTTCTCATTTACAACGTACATTTGTACATTAGTTTCATTTAATCTATGTATCTTCCTACGTAACCTATAGGGAGTTACTTACATAAATCCTCATAATAAACAGTGGAACAACGGCTCATGTAAGATAGCATTTACTATAACCTTTGCGACTTTCAGCGAGTTCACTCCCATTTTCTTAAAAAAAGTAGTAGCGTTTAGAGCCCCTCTTGAGATGGCTTTCACATAATAAGCTACCAATAATGAAAAATAAACCCCTGTCCGAATAGTCAGTGATATTTACCTGATGGACCTGACTTGCGACCGTATTACAACAATTGGTTTTAGTTTGATTTTGTGCTTGATGAACAATGAGAACATTTTCAGTGGTGCACACATGGAAACCAACTTTCACTCATTAATAAAGTTCTTGTGAGGAAGAGAATGCAGATTTATGTTCTCCACAGAAATTTTGTTGACAAGAGTCAAGGTAAGCTCGTCAGCCTATCAAAATATGCAGAACCAAAATGGTGTAACCGGTGAATGACGGAAACAATAGCATGCCATCTCCCGTAAAAAAAGTGCACATCTATGCGATGAGAGTTACGTGCCAGATAAAAGTTGTGTTCTGTTGATTGAATGGCAGGTTTGGGATGCTTATGGTGACATTGCCATTGTAGATTGCATAGGGTGTGTATCAGTTGCTAAGGCGTCATGGGAACGATAAGATTTGGAAAGTATTACAACTATCCAACATACAATCAGAAACATCTACCCCTGTGTGGTCAACTTTACGCATGGCTTGTACCCCGATCATTTCCAAGGCACGTCAGCCGTAAATAAAGCATGGAGGTCCAAAGCCCAATTGAGCTTTACCTTCATCTACAGCTTTAAACGACGATGATGAGCAGAGCAAAGCTGGGCTAAACTTTGAGCTGACACACAAAAAGACATCACTGGCTCTGATACTCGATCTGGTGACGTAGTGTTAATTATGCATGTACTTTAGACCTGGTAATGCATGTAGAACTCCATAAATGGAGTCAAAGGACAGAAACGCAAAAAATAAAGGATTATCACTGTGAGTTACATGATAGACCCGGTGAACTAGTTTTACTACCGATTACAAATTCCGGTTGTGAAGCTTCATGGGACAACATCAAAGGATTTATGAGTCATAGTCTAGATATAGAAAGGTTATGACTAAACCGCTTAAAGCTGGTACCTATGACCTATTAAAGTCGCTGTACAATTTGAAGTGTATCTTAGGCCTGACATAATTTCTATGAAAAAGTTCGTTACGACGCAAAGCAGAAAGATATTTATAGCCTAGAGATGAATTCTACCTGGATATGTCATTGTGAACCAGAGTATTTACCTGGTGAAATGTCTTTAAATTATCGCACGTACTCAAAGAATAATAACTAGAGATGTGTCGCCTTGGTATGGGTACCTAATGCAAAAAGGATCCATTCCCCATTGTATCCACTTGCTCATATCATCTGTTGCTTATAGCTTTATCGAGCAAACGCAAAGTGTCAAGAACAGAATGGAGCGAAGTAGAGTGGAATAAAATGGGATAAAATAGAATAGAAAAGAGTAGACTAGACTAAACTAGAGTAGACTAGACTAAACAAGAGTAGACTAGACTAAACTAGAGTAGACTAGACTAAACAAGAGTAGACTGGACTAAACTAAATTGTAATAGAATATAATATAATAGAATGGAGAAATTGGAAAATCAAATTTCACAGCAACAGATCTAGACTATTCCAATGACGACACCTATCAATTGTCAAATGAATACTGGCTCATTCTCAGGTTTCCAGCAGTAAACACCTGTTTAAGCATCTAGTTGACGTTTTCGTTTCAAGCCCCCAGGAACAAACAGCTGCCATTGTCAATTTGCTTAGCCGCAGAGGGTTAATAATCATGATATATATATATATATATATATATATATATATATATATATATATATATATATATATATATATGAATATATATATATATATAAATATATATATATGAATATATATATATATATATATATATATATATATATATATATATATATATATATATATATATATATATATATATATGAATATATATATATATATATCTGCCGAATTCAAGGCCTGTGCCAAGATATGTTTCTGTTGGATAATATAGTTCTTTAATTGCACTGGAACAGGGACACATATATGATGTTTGCATAATGATCTCCGCCGCTATTGATTAACACACTTCACGCCTTTCATACCACAGGTTTGAAATCTGAGCCAAAAGCCCAGCATTTTGGGGCGGTACGTGCAAATCCATATGTGCATCTACACATATATGTTTGTCACTGCATTTATTGGAACTGGCTTTCTATTCCTTGATTGCACCATGCGCTATTCGTGTAATGGGTACCATTTATTAAGGTATATGAGAACGAACTGATGGGCATCAAAGAAAGTCGCATAAATATAAGCCAACGCATTATAAGGTAATTCGTCTAGTCGAAAGCAACTGGTCTTCACAGTCTGTTTGCTTTAATAGGGGTGATGGTTGACATGTGTTGCTGCTGTCTGGTGCCAAGGGAGGCTACGTGGACGCCTCCATCTTTAATGAAGATACCGATTCAGAGAATTGATCTGCATGTACCGTGCACAAGTAGTGTCTGCTTAGCTTTATCACTATCTACCCGCCTTTGTTCACTCACCTGACTTGTGTCTAGTAGTAGCTCTAATGTCTTTCTCCCTTCACACACAATTACACGACGCTGTCTTTGGCCGGCATGTGGTAATTGCGTTCATGTGGCCAGAATCGACTTAAATACCTTTGTTGCCGCAACTTGATAGTGACCTGAATAATTTGTTGTTTATTGAATTACGCTACGCTTTCGTCCACATATACGATATATATGCACCTTATGTGGTCATGCCATAATGCAATCATGTAAATACATTGTAAAAGCCCGCCATTCACAGAAAGAAGCGAAATAGCTTCGACAACAAAACGGAATTTATTGTTATGTCGTTCACCTTGTGCTCATGTTTTTACCTGAATAAGGAACGCATTTACAAGTTCTTTGGCACGCAAAATGTTTTAATGAAATGGTTAAAAAAAACAGCAAAATAGAACTGTTAAAGAATAAAATAATAAAAGATACTAATAATTTTTATGTTTCAGCATGGGGCCATTGGTAACACGAAATGACGGAGAAAGAAGGTTTGGGATTAAAATGATAAGGTTGCTATCATTTGTTGCTCAGTTCTTGCAAAATTGCTTGCAGTATTTGGTTTAAACATGTGTAATGTGTCAGAGGTGAGTTATGCTATATCATGTAGCTCTTAGTTCTTTCAATGCCAAGTGTTGGACTGAGTCAGCAGCTTTCCTTGGCCTATTTGGGGCGCCCTGCGCCCGTAACGCGCCAGGAAAAGTGATAAAACGAGTAATAAAGTTAGACGATGGCAGAAAAGCATATCCAAAAATTTTGAATGAAAACTTAGCGTTCACAGATGACAACATTTTCAAATCCAACTGAAAATTGAGAACAGGTATAAATTATAACTCTGCTCTCAAAAGTGAGTATTGGACAGCATTGTCTGTTCTGGAATTTGGCATCACTAATTCTGCCGTAAATATTTTAATCTATTTTTTGGCAAGATTTGAGAATGTTAATTCTTGTTTGTTCATATTGATAGCGATAAAGTTATTTCAAATTAATTGTAAAACAACTCATGCTTAGGGCAATGTTCTCTCCCGGGAAATTATGTTAAATTTATAATATTATATCATATCATATTACATCATACTACATGTATATGTGCGTGTGTATGTGGATGGAAAACACACAAAGATAGAAGATATTTCCACACGAAACCCTAAAAATGTTTAGGCCTCCCTTGTGGGGGCTTGCTAATCTGTCTTTAAGAGTTCAAAGCACACATTTCCTTGAGACTGGGTTGAGTGGGACCCTTTTTGATAAGAAGAAAGGTTGCATGCTCTACTCATGCAAACTTTTGTTCATGGGCGAAGTCAGTATACACGACGTTTGGTTGACTACTATCGGTGATATTGGAATGAATATTTATTTTATATGAATTTATCATTAATCTTCTTACTATGGACGTGCGATACCCGCACTGATTTGTAGAGGAACAAATTAACTGTTCTGGCGCCATTAGACGCCATGGAGCCACACGTAAGCGCCAACTAGGCAGATAAAAAGGTCATCCCAAGCAGGCGCTTGCGTTTACTACATTGTAGGTGTATTTCTGGGAAGAGAAGAGTAGAGTATAGAGAGACATCGGATGGAACTTGAAGTACAGAATGGAGGCACTGGATAGGCCAAGTTCACCAGAGAAGCAAAAAAAAAAAAAAAAAAAAAAGCAAAAAAAAAAAAAAAAAAAAAACAGGTGAAAACAATATCAATTTGATACAAGCACAAAATTATGTAAAAACCGGCCTTTCAGAAATGTACACTTATTGGAGAAAACCAACCAATACACAACGCACACAAAAAGTGTATTATGGTAGTATAGAAATAAGCCAGAGACACAGACGATCTGTATAGCAAAATATGCAAGCGGCGGGTTCGGTGAAAGTTTAATAATCTAAAATCGTGACAAGTTTAATTTGCAATTAATGCAATAGCTTGAGTCCAACAAATGTTGTTGTTATTTTCCTCGGCAAACGATAGACAGCCATGCCCACTTGGCTCCGGCTATTAATAAGCAACAAAAGGGTTTCCTGCAAAAAAAAGTTAAACACTTCTACGGATCAAAGATTGATGATCGTTTTATTTGTATCGTTGTTAGGAATTTATGATCAATGTAAATATAATTAAACTTCCGGTCTCTTGTATACTTTTCGGCGCATGTTCTCACTTTTTGACAGGCATATTTTTTCAAGACATTGCGAAACCGACGTCATAAAGACTGGTTGTCAAAAATGAGAAACTCACAGGTAGGTGGAATCGAAAGTAAGCTCAATCTCAAGTGAAAGCGCACAGAGGTTGCCTTTATATTGCGTGTAAAATGTTGCAGCAAGATTTTTGTGTCACTTGCTTGATATCAGGCAATTATCTTCTACTGTTTTGACACTCTTCCCTGTTATCGCAAGCGGATAATTTCACCTTTAGTTTCCCATTTGTAGTTTCAGCAGTCTTGAATGTGCTCATCACATGTTTAAGTGATGTGCGTTTCAGAAACATTTCCCTTGACATACCAGAGGGCAGCATTATGGAAATATAATTTCCGGTAATTACTCATTCGGTATGGCAATTTGGAGCGAGGAAAAGGTAAGCACAAAGAATATTTATCAATGACACTTACAAATGAATTTCTCACAAACCGTATGGAAACTTGAAGCTTCAATTTCAATAGTTGTTATGACATCTTCTTTGGACTAAGTCCTTGAAATTTAGTCTACTGATATAGAACAGCAGCTTCTTGTCGTGTCAAGCAAATCAGTCGTGTCTCACAGGTGTTTCCTACACGCACTTGGTTAAACGTTCCTCTGAACCCACTGGCATCAATGTGAGAAGCTCAGTGAGAATATATAAAGCCATGTATTTTCTGTACAAAGTAAGCCACATGTATCGAATTATTCCGTTGATTTGGGAATTGATTATATCACAATTAACAGGGTCATAGGAAATAAAATCGTAAAACAAATTTTTCTCTTTCAAATATAAGTCAAATCACAAAGCAGATTCGGCTTTCAACTATTTTGCTATATTATATTTATTCTAATGTCATTCTCATACTCTGAAAACTGTGTTGCAAAATTTCTGTAAAGTGTCTTTCACAAGAAAACTCTTAAGGATGCTGCGCGGGTAGCTGATCATAAAGAGTAGAAAGTTTGCTGGTTGTCACCGTGGTGAAGTGGGCACGTGGTAAGACACACAACAGGCATATGGTAATCGCCCAGACGATTGGTGTAGGGCCTTTCCACCAATACACGAAGTCATGTGTTACCATATAAGGGTCAGTTGTTTCACAAAAAGGATCCTTTTCCTGTTGTCTGCAAACAAAACATGTTTGACCGCTACTTACCTATTTAGGGTGATACACGTGTGGCATGGCTTTCACTAATAGGATGTTTGGCTAACACTTGGACGTTTGTCTGTAAAATCTTGGATCCCGCAAAAATAAAACAACATTTATTTGCAGTTGGTAAGGAATTTTACTAAGACATATTAACAGTGCAGGTACTTAATTATCTGTGTTCGACTGGTGATATTTTAGCAATAAACCCAGCAATATGACATTACCCAATATAATAGAACCTGGTATGAAAGGGAAAAAGTGGCCACACCCCCCCCCCCCAAGAAAACGTTTGAGTCGGAAAGCCCCTATTATTTCTTGGTCGCATGTTTCTTATGCTTTAAATGCATCCTCAGCACTATTTGTTGCTTGCAAAAGCGTTGTTCAATACAGATGTTCTGCAAAATGCCCAGTCACTAATTCTGGTCAAAAACATCTGTTGGTCTCACCAGCACTTACTTGAATCTATTGAGACTGACGAATCTATATCTATGTCCTTATTCATATGTGTAAAAAATGTGAACTTGCTTGATGTTCAAACTTCGCTGTGCTCTGAATTTGCATAATGATACTTTGTTCATATTCTCTGCCCATTTACGTACCAGCCTACACTTACCATAGGCAAACAGACCATAAAATTGGTCCATGTTTTGTTCGGCGCGCCTTGGATGCATTTCCCCCAAAGCGCACAACGTAGCTGTTGGTCAGTAAAACAGCACCACACTTTTCTACAATATCCTGACCCTAGAATCAAAATAAATTGTGTATATATAAAACGCGTATCCCTGCCACCTACATGTCGACATTGCTGCCAAGATACTGAAATTTTTTATTAGTCAATGACACTTTAAGTGAACGGGACACACAGGCGTTACAGTGAAGAACGTTTTGACACATGTGTTCATTTGCAATAGTCGGCAAGTAAACACCCGTAACGCAGGAACAAAGTAAAGTCTAATGAATAAATATGTCTTTAAGATGTCAATTGCCAATCGTTTCATAACGATTTATGAGCATTACGCAGAGTTGGTTGTCGGTTTGCTATCTGTTACAGAGATGAACTATGCCGAGACAGAAACAGCCATGTAGTATTAATTTTATTGACCTCTAGTCCCGCCTTACTGATATAATGTCCTGATCATGCTACTTCACAATATTATTTATGTACAAATGTTATTGAGCAATAAATCAATGAAGCTCCTACTATATTGTCAATGCCCCATATCCTTGTAAAACCAACGACACAATTGCTTTTGACTGCGGGACGGCCAGATCTTAAACCAGCTACCTTCGGCATCTATGGCCTCGCAGAAAATGAGAAACGCACATATCCCAATTGGCCAAATTCCCATTCTGGCCAAATCTCCATTCTTGAAAAGAATGCTTCAGTGGGGGTAAACATGTGTGAATGACATGATCAACACGGTTAACTACCGTTTGGCTATTACAAAGTCCTGTAAATGGCCTTATCCCCAACTCGGGGAGTAAAGTCCACCGGTATTACACGAATACAGTCCTGTCTGCAAGTGACCCGTTATCATATTTTGACAGATACTAACACATGGATGTATGTTCTCATGTGCAGATCCACGTATATGCAATCAAAACAATCTTTACTCAGAACGGTCATCAAGTAAAATATCCAATTACTCTGTCAGATAGTTAATGGGTTAAATGCAAATACCACATTCAATAATTGCTTCTACCGCTTTAAGAATCAAGTCACTGTTACTCAAATTGCATCATAATCTTGCCCGCACAGGGAACCATCAGCTTGTGTTATATCAAGGTCCTGGAAAGCAGTTCTAAATTTATCAGATGACAAATAAATTCACTTGCCACTAGAAAAACCGAGTTAGGGTCACCTAGATGCATTCCCATTACGATCTCTAAATAACCTTAATCATATCCAACAGTCAAAGGTCATACCACAAAGGTATGGAGTTATTGTACTGAACTGAAATCCATTCATGTAACCATGTGATATTGAAAATTAGGTGAAAGTCATATGTGATTGCAACTCTCGCTTCAAATCCCACTTACTGTTGACAGAATTTTAGTTTTATCGGCATGCAATAAAAGAGTACATTATTTCAATTTTCACCTTTCAAACTAATATGTAAGTAGGCGAAATTGAAAATACCAAGCATTACGTACAATGCCACAATTTCTCAACTAACCCCCGTCCCTCAAATTATTAAAAAAAGATATAAATGAATAAAACCTGGTTTACTGACTGGTTGGTAGAATAACCCAAATCAAATTAATTCGCACTGAACATTTTTTTTTCAAAAAGGTGGTACAATCAACCTTTTTTCATTTTTATGTTTCAAATTTCAATATTTTCTTCGAGTTTGTGAAAAGAAAACAAATAACGTATTATTATAAGAGAGTTTCTGTCAGTCCTTCAAGTGCAATTTCCTATTCGGTTTACATCATTAGATATGTATTTTATGACCATTAAACTGCGTCACATGTCTTACAGAGAATTGTGGATGACCATGTTGATTGGATAGTAATGACGTCAGTTTTATGACGTTAGAGGAAACTGGCGTTGTCATCAGGTTGCATAACTCATTTGCAGGACCTTCCGTCATTCCCTCACTTCTGTCAAATATGACCCAAACATGATGAAACACATTTTCACGTTCATTCAAAAAGACTATTTAAAATTGTCCTATATATTTCTATCTTAAATTTGGTCTTTGGTCTTTATCATTTAATCTGGTTGCGTAACAAAACCAGGTTAAATGAATTGAGCACAAAACAGACCTCCTAATGTCATTTTCCTCTTCAAGTACGTCTTAAGCAAAAATGTTCGTCAAATAAGAATGCGTGATGAGTTGGGACAATACACATTTAATGGTGACAGTTTTCGGTTTATAAATAAGATGTTTCCCAGTAAGCGCTACACGCGAGTGGGAAGAACACACACACATACACACAGAAATCAAGGCAAAACATAAATCCAATAATGTGAGTGACTATCTGCAATAGTGGACTGGGGTTACATGCGTACATGGGATATTCGACATGATATGTTTCATAGTTTAATCGCTGAAACATCACCTGATTCATTAAACATTTCGCAGTTGCGACGTGCAGTATAGAGTTCACTTAACACAAATGTACCAATAGACTGTGTGTTATCGCATCTCGGGCACGGTTGTCCATTGGTTAATCGTAGATCCTCCGCTCAACACACACACACACACACACACACACACACACACACATATCCACACACACATATACATGTATATATATATATATATATATATATATATATATATATATATATATATATATATATATATATATATATATATATACATATGTATCACGTTTGGGTCGATTTTAGTGTGATAAAGCCAGTGTATTAATATAATGTAGGCCAAACCACTAAGGGCCCTATAATTAAGTCAGTAGAAAGTGCTGTGATAGGCCTACTGTTCGGCAGAGTACCTATGACCGGAAGTACCTATATACGATATATTTTCATGCGCTAAGCTATTTTCGGGTAACGATGGCGACATTATTGAATCTCTGCTGGAGAATTTGGCATCTGGTGTGGCACAACTCAATAAAGTAGGCCCTAACAAACATGAGATAAACCGATCATAGCATGTTGTTAGGTCGATACGAAGAATATCAACTTGCACTAGACACCATATGGCAGAACTCATTCGCTCTACTGCACATATGGCACCCGGTACTCAATGATATTCTTCGTATCGGCAACAAACCATGTTGTAACTCTCTCTGCGTCTGTGTCTGTCTGTCTGTCTGTCTGTCCCTCTCTCTCTCTCTCTCTCTCTCTCTCTCTCTCTCTCTCTCTCTCTCTCTCTATATATATATATTGTACATCAAGTTCACCAAATGGACGTTCCGTGTGCCCACAATTTCAACTTTTCAAAAACTATTGAAGGGCTCCTCTGCAGTCTCAGTTGGGATATACTTTGGATGGGTGTCTGCAGCCAACCGTTCTTCATACGTCACACTCTATTGTATTTGCGTCTTTTTGTCCAAAACCACTTCCTAGTAGTCATTACCCTATTCCGTTGTCTGAGCTCCTTACTTTCCATAAGCTAACATGTCCCTGTGTAACATATATCCATATAGGAGTACTCATGTCCATATTGCACACGTTCCTCTGTAAAATTTTGACATAGACTGTATTATCCCAAAAAAATTAAAGGGTCTTCAGCGGGTAACTACTCAACATGTTTCGGAGCCTTTTACCCGTACATGTATCTCTGAGTAGCGGCTCCTTGTCTAAGCTAAATATTCCGCAAAGATTACCCACATGATAATGAATAAATATGAACGTGGCAAATGACACACTCTGACAATGTTTATGCATAGATTATTCATTTATTATTTCTGCGGGGGGGGGGGACGAAACCTTATACTCTGAAAGAAATTGGCCGGATGTTTTAAAACTGAATCAGTCAGGGTATCTTCAACCTTGACTTATTTGCCATTTTCAATTATTTTTGTGCGCTTCGATGATTTTTAACTTATTTGAAAGCGCATGCCGGGGTCCATCTAAAATAGACAGAATTGTTTACTTCGTCTACATGTGGTACGTTCACTAGATAGGAGTGCCTTTTTTCTGATTACATATATTTTTGCGTAACCTGATTTTTCATTTTATGCTTCGTATCAAATATCAACGGTATCCTTAAGTGCATAAAATTGAAAAAATGCATATCTATCTCACGGATTTATGCTGAAATCAACAACCTTGTTACATATTGCAATTACGGCATTTTGCATGAAGCAAATAGGACTTTGCGATTATCTGTGACAACTTCTTCATTTAAAAGAGTGTATGGGTTACTTGCCATGGTAGAGACACATTTTATTGAAGTAGTTTCAATAAACTATTCTTTCAATGAATCTAAAAAGGCTTTTCTTTAATCCACCAATGAACATTGACACACAACTGCTCATGCAATCAGGGGTCAGTTTTCCATGAACGACACGCAGACCTTTGGGTGGATCTTAAAATCTTTATGTGTTTTGCAGCCTGGTGTCTCTGAGTTAATTGAACGTTCATAAGGCTGTGGCTAAATGCTGATTTATATCCCTACCACTTTATTGAAATATTTTAAATAGTATTCTAATTAATGTTCACAGTCAGATGCAGCATTGATTCATTGCATTCAACTGGAAGCAACCTAGGTACTAACTGGAGCAAATCAGTCATGTATTGTTGTGTTGTGAAACATCATTTGAAACGCTATCCAAACGTAGTTCAATATAGACTGAAACCCCTTTGCGAAGTGATCAGGAGCCTTACACGTAACTGATGCAATTTAAGCGTAGCGAATGTGTCCTATAGTGTCTACAAGGTAACATTAAACATACTAGAGTCAGGTCAAGTTAAGGCAAGCAGTAGTATGCACAATTATAGTTTAGAAAAGGCAATTTTATGTCATTGGGAATGCTAGCGAAATTATTTTAATGTAGAAGATCTGAACACCTTACAGTGTACATTGGAAAAAAAATTGACGGACACTAATTCTCTCTACCAACTACGGATGTGGTACCAGGAAAACTAGATAATACAGGTTGGATGATAAGGTTCTTCATATTCTCTAGATGGAAGTGACTCAATATATTCCTATGCCATGTTTGTGGCATTTTACACATTTCAAACATTGATTCTTGTCTGTATTTGCTGATGAGACATGCCTTTTAAAAAGTTTTTTTTTCTATCATTAAAAACTTGTGGTTATAATTACCAGATAATAAAACTATTTCCTGTCTCGGATGACTCCAAGGACTCCGTACTTCGAGTCATCCGCCACAAGATTTCGTCCCGTTAGGTCAATAGTATTCTGTACTAGGCCTGCTTTATTATACTACATTGACACGTGGAAAGCAAATAACCTGCTTTAAAAAGGAAAAAAAGTGGTGGCATCATCTAAACCAAGGTATACATATGATCGATATTCGGAATTGTTCGCACATCTTTCTGGAATGCTAGTAAGAAGCTTGTGGCATTATTATTATTTTCATTTTTGGTACAACGATCACTCTCCCCTGAAAATATTCATTCATACATATGTCACCTTTTGCACTTAGTGCACTGCTTTACAAAATTTGAAAGTTGCAAAACCCAGACCAGGAAGCTATTTTTGAGGAAACTTGAATATATATGTATATGATTAATGGCGGCATAATCACTCATTGATGGAAGCTGTTGAACTTGAGAGTTTGCTGCGTTCAAAAATGGATTTTACCCAAATCCCAACGTCAAAATGGATCCTGAAAGTAAGACATGTCGAATAATTATTTACTTTGTGCATGGGAACTGAGAGTAAACCCTGTATCCCTAGATGCCGTTCACCTAACTGGGGTTCACTATCTCCCCTCCCCCCTCCCCCCCCCCAAAATAAAGAGGAAAGAAAAAAGAAAGCAGCGACACTGTACACTGGATGATTGAGCATTCTGCTGTATTATTTATTGCATTTCAATGCTGCAAATCATACTTCTGTGCATATCTGAAAAACTATATCGCTTTTGACGCATATATACAAATAGTTTACACTCTGATAGGGTTTTCATTGCCAAAATGTGTCGTATTGTCTGATGGGTCAGTCTGAATGATCAGCACCTGGACCGTATTTACAATGCCTTTGGGTATATGATACGCACGGCGCTACGTGGCGGATACAAACGGACGCAAGTTCAATAACGCCGGGCTGGTACCCTTTTAAATACAACCATGCGATTCAAAACATGGACCTGGTGATCGGACAACTACAATTAAGCCGCATCCAGGAAATCCCAGCAATGCATTTTAAGCTCCTTCTCATCTATAATGGAGTAATGACCGGTAAGAGTGTACGTTATCGTGGCTAGCGTAGCGCATTTGGTGCAAATGCATGTTTGTAGTTTTCCTGAAAACCACTGCCAAGAGTCTCTTCAAACTTTGTGATGGAGGTGAAGAGGAGCAGGTGGGGGGTGGGGCAGTAAAGAGGATAAAAGTACTCATAAGCCATTAGAAATCAGCAAAATACACATTCCCGTGTTTTTTAAATGAATTTTTGACTATTATCCACTGTCACACACTCATGTTTCCCGTAACAGAGAGCATGTCTACCCACAACACCGAAGAAATCAAGATCGAAACAGTGTGTAAGGTATTACTATTATTACACTTACATGTATTACCAAATTTACCATTTTAATTTATATTTATGACAAAATAAACACACACCTTCATGCTTGGGTGTCTCAAATTATGATAAAGCACGCCTGATCAATAGATACAAAAGAATGTGTGCAATACGTAACCACCATACATGTACCAGTTGCATCAAGATAATTTTTTATCTTTTGCAAACTGTTTCAGATGTTAAGCAGAAAAATACGTATTGCTACTAAAAGAAACATGTATGTCTTATTTACTTTGCTGCTTAAAATGTAAATTATAGAAGTGGCTTCAACGACAGCTGAGTTTTAATCTGTAGCTGGGGTCATCCTTGCATTTCCCCATAAATATACCTGCAATTGTTGTCATATATTGTTGGTATTTGTTACGAAAATTTCTTCTTTAACTGATGTTTTGTATGTATGCACAGGTGTGACACATAGTGAATTACGTCAAACAAATACTTTCTGGCTTCCGGGTTCTATCCGCTGACCTTTGTCCTGTTAATCGTACATCAGTTCAAAATCTGGAGCTAAATTTAACTTGGCTTGGGACTTATTTTCGGGACCTCTTAGCAGGTCAGTTAAGCATAAGCTGACCACACATCCCTCGCCTTTGGATTTCTCAGCGTTTTCGTTTGTGGATGGTGGGGGGGGGGGGTTAAGGTATGGTGTATACTTTCTAAAATTGTGTGCCAGCAGGTAAAAAAGTTACGAGGCTTTACTTCTTAACGTTTATTAGTGATTTACCTTCATTTTTTGCCCAATGTTTGCCTTTCACATCCACTTAAAATGTCTTCAGTAACGAGGTATACTGAAACTATGAGAATACATACTGATACATGGCGTTTCGAATAAACTTAGTAGAGACTCATCGAAGGTACATATTTACTACATTTGAAGAGGATATGACTGATGGTTGAAAAAAAAATCGAATATTTGAATAAAATTATAAAAATGCCAACACTGTTTATTGCACAGATTAATATTTAGGCTACCAAGCCGTATTGCTACACAGATTCGAAGTAATTGGTTTTTAGATGAAGCCCTCTTACGATCTAAAGAAAACAGTGAAGAAAAAAAATTACAAAAACTATAAATCATTCAAGAGAAACTAATAAAAAGGACATGTTTATGAAAATATATATGCCCCATCCCCCTGGTTAATCTGTTGGTGGTCAATGTATGGCCGCAAAGTAATTAAAGGTTCTATCCTGGTCACGTTAAAGAATTTTACAAACATTGAGTACTGTTACGAGAACCGTCGCCTACATGTGAATAAACCACTATTTGCATTCTCAAGGTCATGTTGAAGTCAGTATTTAAAATGGTATAAGTCCTGTTCCTTCTTCAAATGGCGCGTACAACGACAATGAAGATTCACTCAAGGTGTATGGCTGCAAAATTTATAAAATAAAAAAAACGATGTCTCCAACAGCTTTGGAATTATGTATTCCTGAAGGACAGATAGACGCAAGACGGACGTAGACACATTCCATAAGCTCTGTCAAATCAGCTGAGCCAAATATCCTCAATGCATGTTTGGCTACATCTGTTTGCGTTAGATCACAGGGAATATTTCATTTGTGCAATAAATCTGTAATCGATTTTGTCACGTGGCTCAACATGTGGTAAAACTACTGATATTCCATTTTGTGTTCCTACAAAAAACTAGTTTATAATTTTCCACTAGTTTATTTTCCCATTTTTATTTTTTTAGTTTTGCAACAAGTTGAACTCAATTGAGCTCCACATAATTATGTTGCTACAAACCACAATATTCAAATCCCATATGGTCTCAGGTATTGTATCGTCTGGAAACACAAGGTTAATTTCCATCTTAACACTTTCAATAATTTGGTACACCAAAAGACAAATGCCAAAATCGAATTCAATTTGTATAAACTTCTATAGAATCTCTAACTAGACACATTTAAGAAAGTGAATATTATGCTTGTCACAGTAGACTAAACATCCGGCCTTGTATGTATATATATGTCATTGTCTAGCGAATAGAGGAAACAATAGAATAACATTAAAAATTAATGACACAATGATATGTTCCCTTTTCAAAATAGTGGAAACGTATTTTGTTTCGTATGCATCTTATGAATAATGTGGTGATACAAACCAGGGCACAGGTTTATTTTACAGACAATGCCCGAACTATCTCATAGAATTTTAGATATGATAATATTACATATTGAGGTTCCATGATTAAAAGAACAATACATACTCTTCATGACCACAACCAAAAATACTTTATCTAGAAATTGGTCTCAATGTTTGTCTCACAGTATGGACAATTAGTTACCCTTGGAACCAACAGCGGTCTTTAGTCTGCGTGCGACAAAAATGGTTATGCCGTTACATTCATTTCCCTTGTGTTGACTTTTAAACGTCCAACCGTCATTATCAAATGTCAAACAACACGTAACACGATTAATATCCGATGCGATGATTCTCAAAAGTCCGTCATTATTAAATGCCCAAAACACATTAATGGCAAAGATTAGAAGTAAACAACCGTTTCTTATTTTCAAGAGTAGCCTTCAAGAAAGGTTTACCCACGTAAGACATGGCTCCTATTTGCACCTACATTGATCTGTGCGTTGGCGGACGACAAGTGATCCTGGCTCGTTCACCTCAACTTCCATTCATGTCTTTGGGCTTCCGTTGATTCTTGGATCGAAATTTGAAACAGGTTTGTGAATGTAGGCCGGATGTTCATTGTGGAACATAATAGTTAACAAATATGTCTTTAAGGAAACTACCCTCCAATATGAGTCAATGATTGTTAAAATCATATATATTATGTCTTTATGAATATCTGGACATTCATAGTTTTCATTGAAACAAATAAAAAAGACTTTCCAGGGGCATTATATAACTTACTGTCTATCTCAAATAAGGGACTTGTGTAGTGCTCAATTTTCTAAATTTATCCTTTACCATGTGTTATTCAAACAAGTGGTTCTGAGCAAAGTCACGATATCCTCGACAAACTTTAGAAGACGTCTACAAACGTGTCGGGTTCGAAAATGCCAACATGTTGATTTTAGCTCAGCTTCAGTATCCCGACCGATTTGATATCTTTCAACAATCAACGTTTTGATGTTTACTCCAAGAACGATGGCCGTCTTTTCTCCACAGTAAGTGAAAAGTAAGTAAGGTATTTGATGCAATGAGTTATATTGATTTCGTTTTTGTTAGTATGGGGTCATTTTTGGATGAACTTATAGAAGTCGTTTTATCTGAAATCGCTTGGACGAAAAGTGCCTCCAAATGTTCGCTTTGTTTGCCTTTTATGCTATTGCTGCGTTTTGGTAAATTTCGACTGCTGGCAAGTAACACATTGAATTCCCTAGGCACTGTGTGAATAAAGCCTGGCTAAGTGTCCTTTAAAATTATTGACTGAAGTATTTTACTATTTCTCCTTTTCAACAAATTTTCTAAATTAACTACTGATCGGTAGGATACGAATTAACAACGTTAATAAAGGAGTCTTTGCATACATGTATGTGTATGGGCTCTCTAAATCATCATCATGCTTGGCAGGGATATACACTAAGCGAGTCTCTCCCATTTGTATTCAATAGCTTAAGTTGTAATTTTTGGAGTAAAATGTTCATTTTCTTAGAAAAGCGGGGAATATTTTGACCAATTGCCTCGAAGTTGGAAAGGGACACTCCTGGGTACCCTAGACTTTAGTGTCCTCAACCAGTGCAATTGTGGTGTTATAAAACATTTGTATGTTTTTTTTTTAATCTTCATCTTTCAGAGCACATGCTGGTGTGAAAAGAGCTCAATATAGTATTAACAGAACCCGGTATTAGGTGGCTTTCCTATCTTTTCCACATTTTGGTATGTGAGTGATGAACCACAGTACATATATGCATGGGTAATATTGAACCACTGGCACTAAGGACACAAAAGACACATAAAAGGAAAGTCTGCTGCCTATCGTGACCATACCCAGACTTGTCTAAGCCTGGTAAGATGATCTAAGGTCTTTCAGGTCATGTCAAATTGGCAATGTGCAAAATATTCTTCTTAAGATTGAGTTCAGGATTCTTGTGACAAAAAAAAAAAAAAAAAAAAAAAAAAAAAAAAAAAAGGGGTCATTTACGGACATAATATATCCGTCGCCACTGGCTCATTGGTATGGAAAAATGCCGAGAGGTGCCAAGGCTTTATTCCGAATTTGTGTTTGGCTACAAGGCAGGTTCCGACTGTGTAAAACCGTTTTAATGTTTGTGTTAGTTTAGCCACACACAGCAAGAACAAAAACTGAAAGGAGCCAAAACATATACCAAAACAAGACACTAAAAAGGACGGAAGGCATACACTTAATATTTCTTTCCCTGATTATCGTACAGCACGACAAATCCACTGATTCTCCTGTGTTTATGCAGTTAAGTCTTTCATCACTTCTAAAGTCATTTTAAGAGGCTGGACCACACCAAGCACGTGTTTACCTACACCCCATTGTTTCCACATATATTGTGAAAGCATTGGCTTTTCTAGATAGGCAGATGCACTATCTCCGGACCAAATATTTAGCATTTCACGTGCTGGCTGGGTTATAAGCCGTTAAGTACGCAGCTTGAACACACTGATAAAGCTCTGTGTAGGCATGGTTACATACCTTAGTGAGCAGGTTATCTATACCATGTCATAATTGTACTGGGAATTCCCTGCAATTGACGCGACTTTTTTTACCAGGTACCCCAAACCCCATCAAGTTTCCCCAATATGTCACTATTTTCTGGCTTGAGCGTTTTTGACACCAATTCTTGTATGTTTGGCCTTTTTAGTTTGAGCTCCCATATTTAAGAAGTTCACATTCGTCCGGCAAAAGTAAGAACTCTGCATTACAGGTAAATACATAAAAACCTTATGCAAATACAGCGGAAACTGTATCAATGTACTTGGTTACCATATGCGATCATGAGTAAGCAAACCAAACAAAATCCGCAAAAGGAAAAAAATTGATCCGAGTGCATCTGGTTAGCCTACCACTATTCTCCCCATCTTGTCATATATATGTATATATACATGTATATATTAACACGTTCGTGGGCTCTTACACTTTTGGGTCATAATTTGTTGTTGTTGACGACATAGTGACTACCAAGAAGAGTATATGCAGAAAAAAATAGAACCTGATATGTTGACTTGAATGCTCTGTAACCTTGACCTACAGGGTAGACTATTCGGATGGGACTGCTAGGCCTTTTAGACCTGTCGCTGCACAAACACTGACATAGAGAAAGGAATAACACGCGCCGGAATGTATATTTGCTATTTACCTAGCAGTCTGCATCGGTACGCTATTGTTTATTTCATACTGCACTCATTTTCACAGTCCGTTTACATTTAAACCCTCCTTGGGAACAGTGGGCAATTGAAGGTCTGGCGTTGCAGGTGAAAACAAATCTGCAATAGCCATGTTTTTGTGCAAAGATCATATTCATATTCCGTGGCTTTTTATTACATAATTTGATTATTGAGGGCTCCTGTGCTTTTTCCTTGTGTACAGGTCAGCTAATTACTTTACTCAGCTTAATTGTATAATCATCTGCAAAACGCAAGCGCTGTTTTATGCAAAATCATCTCAGGGAAGGTCTTCAAGGTCTGGTTGAAAAGCGGGGAATATTGCTGATATCTTTTTATTCACAGATTGAGCGTGATATTTTAAGCATCATATTGCATCTTGGTATTGCATCAAACACTATGAAACCAGCGATATGCAGTATAAATAATTATACTTGACACCCATGAGGTAATAGACGTTTCCGTTATAAACAAGTCCCCGCTGCAGATCGTTAGATTCACATGTTAAAAAAACAAAAACAAAAACAAAAAAAAAAACAAAAAAAAACAACAAAACAAAAAAAAAAAAAAAAAAAACAACAACAAAACAAAAAAAAAAAAAAAAAAAAAAAAAAAAAAAACGATCAAACAAAAAAACAAAAACAAAAAAAACAAAAAAAACAAAAAAAATAAACAAAACAAAACAAAAACAAAAAAAACCCACATCAAAGTAAGTCGAGAACTTGATTTGCTGAAATAATTTAGTATCTATTCGTGGCTACTGGTAGATTATTCGTTATTACCTGTCTATTCACGGGGGACAAGTAAATACCCACGTGAAAAGATTTGTATCCCATGAAGCTAACGGCTAAATGGGATACAAATCTTTCTTTGAGGATATTTTCTTGTATCCCCTGAACAGACAGATAGTGACGATTTAATCCTGTAAAAGGACTATAAATGTGAAATAATAACTACTGAAAAACATGTGAAAAACATAAAAACTTATATTAAATTACATCAAGCATTTCACAGCATGTAGAATAATAGATTTGGCAACAAGGTCTTTTTTTTCAAATGAAGTACAGTCATTTGATTCATGAGCCTGATTGCATAAAAGGTATACAGAATTTGTATATTATTTTTGGCTATCAGGTCCCAAGCGAGGCTAAATTATGTATACCCCTGATGGTGCTCATTAATATTCATGAGCCTGGTCGCAAAACAGATATACAAAATTTGTATACCTGTCTGGTGATCAGGATGAATAGCAAAGAGGGAATACGGGGGATTCTTTCGTATTTTAAATCAATCAGCAAATGTAAATTTCATCTATTACGGTATAAGTTACTATACACGAATACTGGTAGATGTGACACTACATGGCTACTGGTAGATGTATACGTTCAGGAAAGATATGGTGTCTTTGTCCTGGCATATAGTCAATGCTTCTCTTCTTGCGCAGGACTAACCTGCTGCCTGCAAACAAAAAGTGAGTTGGGATGCTTTGACAATGATCATCATTGTAGGTATGGCTTTATGTTCATTTGCTCCCCGCCTGCCATTTCTAAATCCCCCCCTCAGTGTACAGACAGCTTACAACTATTTGTTCAGTCCTTCGTGTGCTGTTAAAAATGTTTGGATCTGATGCAACCAAAATTATCCCCTCCCGGTCCATGACTTTTTGGAAAAAAAAAAAAAAGAAAACAAAACGAAAACAACGCATAAGACCTGCCGGTTTTTTTACAATCATTACTTACAAAATTTCTCGAATCCATTATACCCTCTGTCTCTCTAGTGTTAAATTGTAAATTAACAAAAAGAAAAAATGGGCAAAAACAAAAGTGATATTACTTTTCTTGGTTCATACCAGTGGAGGATCTATTTTTTTTACATATCTTCAATCTTGGCAGAACTGCACCTGGGCCTGGTCGCTACTAAGATGAGTGACTCACTTAAAATTATAAGTTAATTAATGTGCACAGTTGTCAGTCGAAATAAGATAGTGCTGGTCAATTGAGTTAATTGGAAATATAACAGGTGTTTAACCTTTGATGGGCTGTACCATGTGTAGTCATGTGAAGCCTAAAAATATATAACAATTTCGGTTAAGACTGTGAAATTGAGAACAATTATTTATTTTACAGGGTCTACGTGTCCAATATATGAGTTACCACAATCTACATTTGTAGGTCTCATGGCCATTAGTTCGTGAATTTAGTGTTTGGGGCGATAATAGCAGAACCCATTGAAGTAAGACTTCTATTTTACATCATGCTTTCCATGCGACCCCGAAGTGAGGACGTAATGATTGCAGTTGAAAATGTTTTTACGTCGTAGTTCATTTGATTTTTTTTTGACACTTGAAAGGACACATAGAGACAATGCCCATGACTAATCTGATGACGGAATACACCTCCATATAAACATGATAAAGGTAAATATACATGTATGACTGTGTCTATTGCAACCAGCGTTCGCAAGTTTTCAATAAATATGGATCTGATAATTCTGGTTCATAACACTACCGATCATGTTCACTACACTAAAAAGCTAAGATAAAATAAGATTAATTTCAGACTGAAAAGCACAGTACCACATATAGTATAGATAAAACAAGATTTTAATAGATAAAACTTCTAGCACAGGAATAAAACTTTTTGGTAGAGCAGAATAACACCTGTCGTCGTGACACGTAGAACAGTAGTTAAAAGTTACCTGTACAACATAGACTGCCACTTAAACATGTGGACAGAACTTTGCGCATCGCTTTCTCTCAGATTTCTTAGAGGCTCGTGCTTACATCTGTGGATTCTGCAGAGAAAAAAGAACGCGCCATTTTGTTTCAGCCCTGACAGCGATCACATACCGGTCATACACTGTGGGTATTTTTTTTTATTAACAAGCATTAGAAACAGGCCAATTCTGGAACATCCCCAAATCCGGCCTAGGATGACATGCGATACTTTGGCAGCGGCCTTAGCTTTGCATTCCTACATTGTCCCATGATTTTGGTGTTCCTGTATGGGCTTACTGTTGCATCTTCAGTAAAAACCCAGGACCATGAGGTTTTGCTTCCGCCATTGATATCCTGTAATACGCATACGCATCACTTATTGATATTATGAATGTTAATTTACGCCGGCTAAATGGACTGTGAGATGAATAAGGTGTGTCCCAACTGGAACCCCTGTTTCCAGCAAGCAAGTTCTATTTTGTAATCGTTTTGATTCCGTGGGACAAATGTAATGAGCTGTATTTTCCAAACGCTAATTTGCACAGAGACATTTTTCTTGAAATCACGCACCAGCACTTTCAACTTATATTTCCCTCTTTATTAAATAGTTGTTCTACTTCATAGTGAATGCCAAGTCATGTTACTTGCACTTAGGACACACCCTGCTTCGACTGTGTTGTTGAGGGTAGGTATAATTGCGCATTGCATTTATATATAAATGTTCCTTGGTTATTCAACATTTGGGATTTCATTGGTTTGCTATGCAAGTCGTAGCAGTAGGAAGACATTTATACAGAAACATACTGTTAAGGTATTTATAACGTCAATGTATAATGGAAAACAACTTTTTACACACACACAATATTTGGTCATTAGCTTGAAAACGCTGCATGTTGTACACATCAATATGAGATCGCGAAGTGGTTCGTTGGCAGGTTGGATTCCGAAACCTCCGTAAATTGTACAGTCATTATTTTATACTATGCAAGACGATGGTTCAGTCGCAAATGTGCAGCAGTGACTCTTCGCTCCGGGTTTCAAGGTAAACCCAAGGTAGAAATGCACACTTTGATTTGCTTCCTGCTGTGTGCCAATATTAATTAATCAGATAAGCGTGGCATATCCCAACAGGATTCCTGGTTGTTTTTGTCGCCGTGATAAGGCGGTTCTCTTTGTTATCAAAGGTACGGAGGTGTCTTAGCATATCTATCAACAAATTTTCATATATAGTGTCATTAATAAACGGTACGGCGTATTCCGACGGGAATAACCATCCCACCTACAGATGAGCTCTTTTTTGACTCTGCAGTTCTATTAGGCCGTCTTCGTACAACATGATTTCCGATGTATTTTTCTGCCTTTCTTAAATTAGCATATTTTTATCGTGGGGCATTCGTTTCTAGATCCTCTCGCATGATGACTTCCCCGTTCATTAAAAAATAAAAAATAAATAAATAAAAAAAGGGAGGGGGGGGGGGCGGGAAGCGGGGAGCGCCGGGGTATTTGCGATGTTGACAGAACGGACAATTTGCTTCTCGGGAAAGTTCGCCCTTAAACTGATATGACACAGGCGAGTTTGTGCATTTGGTAGTGTTACTTTTTTGTAATTGATAATTGAAAACGGAACATATTAGCTACCTACATGTAGATGTAGTGTGTGTAACTGGTTATTACATTCATATGTCTACTTTCATGCATTCTTCTGATTATGCAAGCTGTATAATCAAATGATATATCTGTTTAACGAAGGCCTTTCACTCTTTTAAATTACTTATCTTCGAAATTATTTAATTTATATTTTATGGGTGGTTTAGAATCATACCTTTATGCAATGTAATGGTTATTGACGTTTCTGTATGTCATCCTAACAGCCAAGGCTTCACATTCGATTCCTTTTTCGATTAAAGGGAGCATATCCTTATAAATCAAACAGTCTGATAATACTTTAGTCTCACTGGGGGCTGGGTCCCAGGCGAAGCCCAGTAAGATGTAATGCCACGCTAGATCTAGTTTGTAATTACCCATGGGTACTTTTCTAAAATTCTGACAGAAATCAGCTAGCACAAAAACATCAGAGATCCATTTTTATTCCAGATATTTTTGCATGCTAAGTGCAGAAGATATTTTATACACGTGATGATAATCCTGTGTCATACAAGAATCTTCAAATTTACAATAAAAGTCTCCTATAGAGCAACTTTATGTCCTTTGTCAGTTCTTTATTTTTCCGTAGTGTTTCCACAATTATTAAGCACTATTTTTAGTTGAACAAAATATCATTTTTCTCATCTTGGGGAATGTTGATCTTCCTCAAATGAATGATAATAAAATACGAAAAAAAAAGGGATACAGACCTGACGAGAATTTGGCGAAAGTTAATATTGCGCTTTAGGATTGCGGCTCCTCTGAAAGCACACGTTGAATAGCAAAGACATATTTTTTGCAACTGTTATATATATATATATATATATATATATATATATATATATATATATATATATATATATATACATATCTTTACATATGGGAGTTTGTCCAAGGTATTGAAATGTTTCTATTCCTTTCTGAATAGATTCACTGTTTTTAGAAACCATAAAAAGTAAGATAATTGTCTGATGTAATATTCTTTGAGTTGGATGTATGTTTGACTTTTATTTTATCCTGTATTTGCTTGATAAACGTTGCTGTTTTTTTGTTTGTTTGTCTTTTTTGTTTTTTCGTTTTTCGTTTTTTTTTTTTTTTTCATTTTAGTTATAATATCCAGATTTGATATTCTGACAATATTGTGAGGGTGTGCATTTTTTTCTATATTTTAGTGAAACAATCTATTTGCTTGCTTGGCACGTGGTTCTGTTTTGTATAAAGGATCTAAAGTCTGGATAATCCCTCCTCCCCAAAAATGGGCCTCTTTCGGTTTCTTTTATTCTTGTTGAGAGGAGAAAATATCCTGATAGGGCATTTCAATTATCCTAACCTCATTATCGAGCAATAGTATCAACGTCCTGTTCATGAGCGGGCAGTTGGTAACAAAATTCAACACCTCAATCAGCAATTCAAAATCCAGCTCGTATTTTTAAACGCAAACGAATGCATGTACTTTAAGCCGTAAAACCGCTTATATCCATAGCAACAACCTAGAAATGACAATTTCAAGTCACATATTAATCCAATGCTGTTAGAATATAAGCAGCATTTGGTAGTAATAATTTCCATCTAAGGCTAAAGGTCGAGTGTATCAGTAACCACTACACCCGTTGGTTTGTTTCTCTTTTCATCAGACAACTAATTATGCAATTTGTTTTTAATTCATTACTTGCTTTTTCTGCAGAGAAGCTGCATTTAATTTTACGTCACTCATAAGATTGTGCAGACATTACCCTCACAGACACCTATTGTAGCATATTTTGATAAAAATCCTTTCACAGCCTTTGTATTTTCCCTTTCAGAAAATAATATATGTGGATCCATTTTTCTTAGCTCTAGGATGTAATGCCTTGAATTAGATCATCTGGCTGGTGATGCTAGGAGCCACTTGATTAACTTGGCAATTCTCATGTTCAACCATTTGCTCATACCTTGCTGTGTGCCTAACAGGTCCATAGTGGTGACTTTGATGATCTGTATGAGGAAAATCCCAATGTCTAACTAATGTACAGTTTCATACATACTCTATAAAATTTTTTATTATGGTAAGAAAGTTTATCTTGAGATCTTTATCGTAAAATAGACGCGACTTTTTACAAGAATTGGTGCCTCGTGTCCTGATAGTTTGTATTGTTGTGATGTGAATATCCCCTTGGATATCATTTTTAATTCTTAGAGATTAGTTCTATATGATCACAAATCATTGCTTCAACGTGAAGTTCAGAAGTGCTGCTAGCTGGTTTCTGACGTCACCATATGCTTGAATCCCCCTGACTGAGAAAAATTGAGCAGCGCAACAGCTTCTTGGGCACCAAGTTTACTCGCATTGAATCTTGATTTGACAATTTTTTTGGTAACACTGTTTCAAGCATATCACCTTGCGACACCACGTCAATCATAACAACCGGAGAAACTCTTGCAATTAATTGCTTGTTTTCATGTTATGGTCACTCATCGATCCATGCATGATCCATACAATCTTTCATATTGATGTTTGGGGAATGAATAGTCAACATTAACAGCCCGGTACCTATTAGAATGGACCATAACGTAAATATTCTTAACATCTACATTATTGAAAATTGGTTTGCAGTCTAATCAACATGTAAGTCCTTTCAATTACCGGTGATAATGAATCTCGTTTTTGGCAGATTATTAGAAAAACACCCAACCACCTTGCAAAACTCCTCGATTGACCAGGAGTCATTTTGTCTCATTCTGACACCCAAAGACGCTAAAAATTTGTGTTCTATTACTTCCTCTGTAGCTGCAACCGTTCAGCTTCAGACATCAATAAAATAAATCCGACTGTTCAAATTTAATACAGTTGCAAGTGTGTGTTTGGCTGTAAAATCCACCATATAGCCATCACTTACATGTAGAACTATGTGCTAGTGGTAGCACTTATTACTACATTAGGCTGTTCCTCTATGCCTGAACTGACATTCTTATTTACTCCAATATTTTCTTTCACTTTATCCATTGATGCCTAAAATGTCTTAAGCTCCTTCCGGAACTAGTAAATTTGAACCAATTTCCCACATACCTCTGGCATATATAGAAACGTTTTTTAAGCTGTGGCATTATAAAGTGGGTAATCTGGTTTAAAGTAAGCTCTCACAAAGAACATACAAGCAACTGTTATCTGATCATCGAGACCTCGAGCACAGATTATCAACAGCGGTGTTTTATCACGTCTTTCCCAATAATCAGCTTTCTTATCCTTCTATGCAATAAAGAATGATTAAATTTCTCTGATGTCAAAATTCCATCAAAGGTTTTGAATTCAGTCATAAATGCATTGTTTCAAGTGAAAGCAAGTATCAAAACATGACATGTGCACGGAGTCGTTTTCCGCAACAAAAATAAATAATCCCTGGTATTTGTGTTGCTTGTGGGAAAGTCAAATACACCTTGTGTCTTTAGTAATTTAATTGAATACCTGAGTTACATGCACCTGAACAAAACGTCATGGGTGCTGAGACCAAGGGAGTCTTTATTGCCATATTACAGCAAACAGCAGGAATACAAGTACAAGCAATTGTGTGCAAGAAACTATTATTTCTTAATTGCACTGATACTGGATTTAGAAACAAGACGTGTGATAACAACACTGCATGAATTAAAAGCACATATAATCCAACTTGTAGGAAAAAAACGCACAGATCAGTAATTGAAAAGTGACTTGGTGCAAAGATTATAATCCGGTCGGCATTATAAAAAAACATGACTACATCGACGTAGTATATCATGAACTACACAAACGAGTCCATCGCAAATTTCCCAATAAAAGAGTTGCCGTGAGAGAATCAAAAAAAACTGTGGAGAGGTGACTTAAACAATAGATGTTCCTTCTAAAAATTTTACAAGGGTATATTTGTTTTGCAGGGGTTAAATTTATTTCCAAACACAGAAAATACAAAAAGATATGGGTTCTTAAACGATTTCTATTATAAAATGAATTTATTTCGTAGAACAACATTCTAAATGAATAAAAATTGTACAGTGTTGAACTGTGGAACAGAAATGTGAAGCAAGTAAACAAAAATAGCACAATTGAGTGGTTGAGTAAACGTCCTTCAAAGAGGCAAGTTAAAAGAAGAACAAAATCGTTTGGAGAATCTCTACTCTTTATATCTAACTGTTGGTAAACCCATGCGTTCATTAAGTGACAAAGTATGAATTATAGAACAGTGAAGGTTTGGGAACCAAGATTGACTGAGGAATTACTATCTGTATGTATTATCCAGTATAACAACACTTCCAGTGTACACAATCATTGCGGCATGAATTCGAATGTGATGCAAGATTCATTCTTGAAATCAATTAAAGAAAAACAAGTCGTTAAGTTATAAGGATCACAAACGTTATTGGAAAAATGTGGTTATGAATCACTCATAAAAGCTTCAGGATTTTGAGACTTTCGAATACATAACAAAGCTTCAGAAGCTGTTTGAGTGTCAAGCAAATAAATGTACCGTAATATAAAGCTACCCTTTGACAAGTTTGTACGTGGAAAAATATCACGATTGGTCATAAAATATGGTTAAGAACAAGATCTTGAATGCTATAGACACGATCTGCTTCAGCTTTGTAACTACCATCAAAAGAAGCCTTGTCCTCGGGTTTTACGTAGCTGTAAGTAGGAACATCGTCCCATATCCAAATCACAATTTTCTGCTTGATCAGTGGCTTGGTTGCATGAAAACACACTGCTGTTCCATGGATTCAAGCAAAATGATGCAGCACAATTCAGGCGTGCAACTCCAGCTCATTGGTGTCTACAAAAAGAAAAGGATCGCGAGAGGTAAATTGGTTGCTAGCAACAATGGTTTCAATAGGGGCACACTATTTTCATCTTATATTCATAGAAGAAACACTGCAATCATTCGGTTCACTCACAAATGATGGACATTTATATTCAGTATATCAGTCATGGACGAGAAACTCCGATAATCCTGGACTTTTGCGCTGATTATTTTCAAGAGAATAAGTCCATATGACCATAGGCGCTCAAACAGGAACATTTATACCATGGCACAAGGGTAACAGCGGCAAGCCAGGGCCAGTCTACAAAGTAATGACAGCCAGTCGAGGAGAAGGTCAGGGCAAGAAATGTTCCAGAATCGGCCGTTTTAACTGCTAACATTCCCGACCTGAAGGAAAATGAAGGTCAAACATGGCTTCAGTGAAATTAAAATGATTTGGTTGAATCTCATCACCAACAAACAAGAGTAAGGATGTTTGTTTTTACTTTATATGTGTTTTTTATTATTTCGCCTGTTTATACAAACATGCAAAATCATTGGCGCAATATTTCGTTTGGATTCCATGTTTCATACGTAACATGTTGCCATTGTTTATGATGATGTTAATTGATATAACTGTGGTAATCAATTGCATTTTAACCATTGCTGTATTTTGTGGTGAAAGACTCTCTAGCTTTTACATGGATTAAGTTGACTGTCGCCGTTCAAGTATAAATCGGTAAAGTAGTTAATACACTTCAAGTTCATACAGTTACAGAAACAATTTATGCTGAACGGATGTTAAATAAACATTTGGGGAAGTAGTGTTTTAGAAAATAGATTAAACACATAGGAATTACAGACGATACGATGTACTTGTCCAAATGATATGCATTTACTTAAAGTATCACAAAAGGCCATGTGATGTGTTTTGCACGGGTATAAATTGTCGTTTGTTGCAGAACCTTTACCTTAGAGTAAGTTGGTATTTGGTGCAAGCAAATGTTTATTCATGAAGAACAATACTAAATGCATTTGCTTTGACATAACATGATTGACATCGGGTAAAAGAAAATGTAGAGAAACCTTCCAAACGGGTTTGTGATAGTGATCTTTGAAGCCATATTAATCACAAAGTTCCCATGGAAGTGACTGATATGAATATAGGGGTGATATAATAGCAGTGTCAGATATTAGAGACCAATAGTAATAAGACCACTGCGTGTCAATATCGTAATCGAAAATCAGTCCAAGTCTAATACCGTACAGATCTTGAAAAAATGATCAGCATGAACAACACCAGACGCAACAGCAAGACTTGAATAGCCATAAAGCAATACATTGTCCATTATAAACTAGAGAGGATGTCATATTGACACCGTAGAAATAATGGCTGTAATGCAAACTAGAAGTGAACAACAGTTTTCAAAAATGTAACTGAAGCTGCACCGAATTTCGAGAAAACAAGAACTATCTATGATCAAAAACCTTCAGTCATCAAACAATCCAGGTCAAAATCCAGAAGTTCAAGGTAAAGATACTGACACGTTTATGATATTTTTATATACCAGTCAACGAATACAAAATGCACTTTCAATAAAGACATCTCTCTCCTGAGTTGAGGCAGGTACTAGCAAAAGTCAGCAGTAGTTTAAATCGATTTGATGCTAGCAACTCTCAACTTAAAGAAACATCTTCCTGCAAAAACCACATTGTATAAAATGTCAGATACAATTGTTATGTATACATATTTATAGCATCATTTATGTAACATCTCAAATACACTTAATATCTATATCATAAATTTTCATAAACTTCAGAAACGATCGTTTTAATTTCAATTTCGAACACCCTTGTTTCACAAGGTTTAAAAAAAAATCAACAACAGTAAATGGCGGTCGTAGTATTGTCAAAATCAGTGCATACTCCAGCAGAGGCAATTAAGCTTGATGGATAGACACCATGAGCTGGCCGAAATGAAATGTTACTATTCATACGGGGGTAATTTTCTATGTTAAATTCAAAATCACCATGTTTGTCATATTATTTTAACTCTAATTCACTATTATCGTTGTAGATCATTATGTGAAAAAAGAACACTCCATATCATATTCTGTTGTTTCGTTTAATTCCAAATCAGTATGACACATTTGTCAAATATGTTGACAAAGGCGTTTCTTATTGATGCTAAAGTTGTCATCAAAATATCTAAATATAAACCTAAAACATTTATCATGGGATTTCTTTTGTTTTGAAAGCTTAACAAGAGACTCTACTCATAGTACAATGAATATAAATCCGCCAAAAGAGGGGCACAATTGTTACCCATTGGAACACAAAATTTCCGTCTAAAGACGGTATCTCCAATATTAAGAAATTTCAAAAACTGATCGTATTCAAATGCAGAAAGATGTCAACGCAATGCTATAGATATATAGAATTCAGGTATGAGTCTGGCTATATATTAGACTCATGGTGACCCAAGGTTGGCTACCAAAATTTGTGAAAAACTAGATGATAGTGACAGTTCTGTTCTCAGCTACCCTCGGATGCTGAGACTGAAGTGGTCCTGAGACCTTGGGAATTAGATCATTATCTCCAAAGGCCTAATAGCGATTCAACAGTTATCCAGTGACCATTCAAATTGATAGCTTGCTAGTTCTCAAGTTACACCTACAATTATTAAATTCATGTACGCTGCTTTGGGCCAAGGTGAACAATGTGTATTTTAGTTTCGTAATTCTACAGGACCATCACCTTACGGAATATTGCGGTACAGTTGTAGCTGAAATAATCATCGCAATGTCAAGAGAACAGTGCACGTAACTGCAGTTTCCTGGGACATTAAATATGTGTTATCAAGGTCTCCATATGCACTGTTAGGCTGGCTCTTCTGGAGGGCTCTCACTGCTTGCAATATCAGTCTTCATCCAAACACTTCTTTAGTCATCAATTTAAGTGAAAAGTGACAGGGAGCATCATTATCAACAAATAAGCTTCATACCAGCTTTATCTGCCGAGGTAACATAAGGGCAAAATTAACTCCGAGAGAAACTTTGGTAATGTTTAATAGTAACCATAGGCCTAGGAGCCACAGTTACTAAGATGTAAGCCAACATGTCAGCTTGACTTTTCAAGATCCGTCAAGTTCAAAAATAATAACACTAAAGCAAACCTCACAGGTCCTTTCCTATCAATCTTTAACCATATTGGAGAACATATAACCCACCAATACCAAGATAGAAGCAAGTATGCCAGATTTGCTGCTGTCAATATGGTAACAACAGTTTTGGTAGACGTGCATGTACCCACAAGACGATTTGTATTTAAAGGTAATAAAAAATCACGAGGCGCAAAAAATTATTGGAGGTCAAGTCACCATCAAAAATGATAAAAAAAGAAAAACCACAAATTCATTGAAATCTAGAAAAGAATGGTAGCACGACATGTCGAACAAATGCAGGTCTATGGGTCTCCGGAAGTTTTCCAGTGCAATATCAAACAGGACGTATTCATTTTAACTGGGATCCTGTGCTGGCACCTGAGCTGCAGCAAGGAACTTGAAACGAGCGATGGCAAAATCATACATTTGGCAGGACCAATGAACTTCTGTCGTAAAAGTAACAACTTAGGAAATAAAAAAGCTTACAAAAACTTATTCACAAATTTATGAAAATAAAGAAGATGATGATTAGAAAATATCTTTTGTTTGGGAGAAAAAAGTGTTAATCCTGGATGAATAAGTAGCATAACTGATACAAGTGCCTCCATCATCCCGGAGGTATAGTTCTGTTGTCTAGCAACTGAGGGGACCAGAACAGGTTTGCATTGGATGTGGTTGAATTTGAAAAACTCCTATTGCATAAGTGGTTTCAGAGAAGAAAAAGTTTGCAGAGTTTTCATAAAATGACCAAAAACACAACCGAAATTGAAAAACAACATCCAAAATCACCATTAAGGGAAAAAACCTGGATTGTCTCTTTGCCAAGTTACATCTCTACCAAGTCTCACCACAATGTGAATGATTGGTTTGGACGGAAAATAGCAAAAACACACATTAACTGTAAAAAAAAAAAATAAATAAAAAAAAAAAAAAAAATCCGCGGCACCTATTAAAAAAAATCCTAATAAAGTCATAAAAACAAAATATGTTTGCAAAACATAGATGCCCCCTACCGTCATTATTTTCGCTCTCATAACCCTGTTGATGGTGCTAAATAAGGCACTCATGACCTCGGCAAGTGGGTGTAGAAACCACATACACAAAAATGGCTTTGTTGTCTTGGAAATAGGGTCAAAGTCACCCTTCTTGAAAACTGATATAGCCCTGATAAATGACTATAAACATATGCAAAACAAAAGCACTGGCGCAAACAATTCTGCAGTTATGAAGCAGAAACCAAATCCAGCAAGGTGGCTCTGTGACTTTGAGAATCGACTGAAGTTCACCCATTTCAGAACTTGATCTAGTTCCTATAGAAGGCTATGTTTCCGTGCATATGAAATCCCCAGCTGAAAAAAAAAACTTTACTTACCATGCAGAAACCAAGTTCACTAATAAGACTCTAGGTGGTGACCTTAAGATTTCGGTCAAGTACACATATGTTTTTAAGCTGACCAAGCCGTAATTAAGGACGATTATCATATCATTAAAGGCATTTCTTAAATTCTGAGTATCAATGCAGAAACCCGGTTCACTAAAGTGACTTTGTGACCTTTGAATTTCAGTCAAGGTCACCCATCTTCAAACTTTATTTCGCGCGGGATAGGGACTATAATCCTGTGCAATATACAGGTTTTATCATACAAAACCCTTGTAGTCATCATGCACATACTAAAACTTACTACAGTACCTCTTTGAACTTGGAAATAAGGTCAACTGCCTTGATACTTGACCTAGCCGTTACATAGGTGTATATACCTGGGCACTATCAAAGTCCTATATCCGAAACACTTCGTGAGTTTTCATGCAGAAATCACACTCTCTCTACCAACCGACCAACCGACCTGGTGACCTTGGGGATTTGATGAAGGTCATCCACCTGAGAAGCTGTCCAAGTCCTAATTGGCGTTACTACCATGTGTAAAATTGAAGTCATAACTTAAATTGTGAGTTTCAATGCAAAAGTTTGGTTCAAAAAGTCACCTTGTGACCATTGGATTTCATTCTTGGTCATCCATCTTCAAACTTGATCTGGGCAACAATATGCAAGCCCCAACATAAAAAAAAATATAGTAATCGTGCAAAAACCGAAACTTACTACAGTATCTCCGTCACCTTGGAAATAGGATCAATGTCAAGTACCTTCACACTTCACCTAGCCCTTATATTGGAGTATCTACATGGGCACTATCAAAGGTATATCTTAAAAACTTATTTAGTTATTGTGCAGAAACCACAGTCTCTCTACTGCCTGACCGAACAACTTGTTGATCTTGGGAATTTGGTCATGGTCATCCATCTTCTCAGTTGACCAAGCCTTGAATTGGGGGACTATCAGCATGTGTAATATTGAAGTCATAACTAACACATTGAGTTAAAATATAGAAACCAAGTTCACGGAAATGACCTTTCACCTTCGAATTTAAATCACGGTCACCCATCTTTAAACTTGACCTAGCCCTGGATAAGGACTATAATCCTATGCAGTATATTGATACTTTTTTTTAGAGAAACTGTTCTAGTTTTTATGTGGAAATTAAAACTTATTACAGTGCCTCCTTGACCTTGAAAATACCGTAAAGGTCAGTCATCTTCATACTTCACCTAGCCCTTATCATGGAGTATATTCCTAGGCACTACTATTAAGTGCCTAGCTTAAAACCTTCTTGAGTTATGGTGCACAAACTAAAGTCTCTCTACCGACCAACTAACTTACCGACAGGCATGAGCAAGGCTATATGCCGCGCTTTCTTCAAGGAAGGTCATAAAATTAAATTATTGGCTTAGCCAATTATAAAGATGTTGCAGAGATCTATGCAAGGTATATCCAAGCAAAGGTTAACTGGATCTGGTAAACATATGGTTTTGGACAAGTCGAACAGGCAAATGTGAAGGGTGACGGACAAGAACTGATGAGGAAAGACAATGGACAGATGGACGGACAATCAAAGACTTACCATCCTCTAAGGTTAGCTGACTGACAAGTTAGCAGAGCTGAAATAAAATAAAACTAGATATTAGCAAAAAACCAAGCATGGCAATTACCAAAATCCATGCAATTGGGGAAAAACACCTTGGCGTTTACATACAAGACATGTTCACAGGATCATTGCAGGTTGAATGTCAAAGTCAGCTCAAGCTGATTCGCAAACACCGTGAACCTCTGTGCCAGTAGGTTCAAGTTTCGCATAAGCTTTTAACACATTGTCAATTGCAACTCATATTGTCGAGTATGAATTGAAATGTATTTTGGACAAAAAACATGTCTGTTTATTGGACTGGCGTTGGTCTTAAGAAGCCACAATATTGACTTGGTATCAACTCATATTAGCTGAATGATATTGTGTTTTGTTATCTTAAGAATCCGAAACAGTGGACAGGAAATGATAGATTATCCCATTCTGTATCTAAAAATATCGTTCACACAGAAATATCATAGCAATGAGAGCTTACAGTGTTGTACAATCAGGAACCGTCACCTGGGAGACACAGCTAATCCTTTCCCGTTGAGAACCACCTCCAAAGTTAAGGGATGCATATTGTCGCTTGCTTTAATTTTACCAATTCAATCTCTTATTGAATGGAAAACAGTTTTGGTACAAGTTGTAGACGACACGTATAGATGTAGTATGCCCCATGTCAACACACAATGGCGCTTCACATGTACCCTACACAAAGGAAAGCTATTAACTTATCCTAATTAGGAAAGGGTGAACACGTTAGCTGGTCCCTTTATTCAAATTCAATCAAAAAGTCTATAGAGTATTAAAGTATCTAATAATGAAGATGACTTCAAAAAAATAACACACATCGGTATTCATGTTTAGTCGCTCACCGAAGGGCTATTATCAGAATTTTGAAATTCCTTGCCCTTCAGAAAAACACAAATGGCATATCATAAATTTTTGAGGCCGACGGAATTTCAAGGCATCAGAATCACAGATTCAACAAAAGGACGCGGTCCCGAAAGACGAAAGCAAGTAAATAAATAAATAGATAAATACATAGATAGATAGAGATATACATACATACATACATACATACATACATACATACATACATACATGCATGCATGCATGCATACATACATACATACATACATACATACATACATACATACACACATACACACATACATACATACATATATACGTACATAAGCAAATAAACAAACAAACAAATTAAAAAATGAATAAGTGGTTCCTTTTAGAACACATGACTGCCCTGCAACTTTGGTCGCAGAATACAAAAAGACCCAGTCGGTACAAGTTGAACATTGGGCATGTTTGAGCGTGTAAATACGGCATGTTTGTTCGGTTTATCAGGCTAATGGACCGGCAACTCTTTGGGTGTAGTATGGTGGTCCTGAAATGATCTTTCTGTTGTTGTGAGACGGTTTTCACAAAAGCATTGCAATCTCCATGCTTGTGCAAGCACACAAATGCCCTCCAAGGCACACTACTAATCAGTTTTGCAGTATCTGCTTTGGGAGTGCAGCCTCGTGTTGCGTAAGGCCCTACGTCTGGTGATCAAATACGCCTGACGAATCATCACATTGGTGTCTGAATTGGCAAGCCAGCACATCCCACAGGCATTCCATCCAAAGCAATTCCGAGCAACGTGTTGACTATGGCAACATTTAGACGTCGGTATTGCTGTTCATTGTATGCGGCCATGAGCAATATTTGCCTTAGCATCCTCATGTGTAAAAGTAAACCTGGACCCACTAAACGATTAGGCATATCGTCCGTATAATGCTGGCCTGTACACGTGCCATTGAGCCACATGAGATCTGTTGGTCGTGTTGAAGAGATTGTTTCCACATAATGGCATTTCTTCTCCCATATCTGTCATGTTCCACTAGGTATTCCTCCCAAAATGTCCCAAAAGGGATGCAGCACACCGAATATGAATACGACTATTTATAATACATTCTTTATATTTCAGACATTTTAGTTGTGACACAAATGTGAATACATTAAGTAAACTCCGAATCAAATTATCACGCTACCCCATTTAAACGAAGAGAAAGAAAAAAAAAGAGAAGTAACAAAAGTTGCATACAATCGAGATTATTATTTGAATTACATAAACTCAGAACCGCAGTGGAACACCATAATTAACTTTCATAATAAAAATCTATGTAAGACCTTAATTCATTCACTACATCATCCCCACTCCTTTGTAAAATCCAGTCTATTTGCTGGTCAACTCGCATGTTTTCTGGAGCAGAGCTAAGAGAGATTCAAAATGCAGAGCTTCATGAACTCAAATTATGTGACAGCTGTCTCTTTCTAACGATCAATGATGCGGTCATATTGACGGACACTACTGTTAGCATACTGTCTGGCTTGAAACCATGTTGTATCGAGTAGCAATCATCTCCCTCATTCACAAATCTCTGTCTTCCAGATGTTGCTTTTCTTTTTGTTTAATTTGCTCTCTGGTGTGATATCAAACGGTTATTTTCCGGTTCTTTGGAAATGCTGATTCTTTCGGGTTACTTCCCTCTTGGAAAAGCAAGCCCCCAATATGCCCCTCTTGAGGCTTTATATGTGCAAGTGACGCACATGCCTTGGCAATTTGGTTTCACATTGACATCATAATTTGGCAGTGGCCAAAGTTTAAAGCCCATATTCATCTACATACTCAACACTTCTTTACATCTCTTTCAATATTACCTCACTTTCAAGAGAAACTTTTGTTCTGTCAGGTGTCTACAGGGTTGTCATGCTCTTACTACATGACTTTACAGTCATGATTTATATCTCCTACAGAACTTCAACGTATTATAGTCCACGTTTTTATATCTCTTACAGGACTTCATATTCATTACTACCCATGTTGCAGAAATGGTGGTTGCAAATTTCCATTGATTATAGTATAGATGTCTATCACGGTTGCCGCTTGCTGTCTACGAATGTCAGAACAAAGTATCAATTTAATTGTAAAAGCTTACGTGTGTCTGAGTCAGCATTTCGCGGTAAGCAGATCACAGTCTCTTTGTTGCTTTTCTCATTTCCTTAATATTGCGCTTATTTAAAAAGTGTTGAAGCATGAGAGAAGGTCCTGATCGTTCTTGTTAGACTGCCATGTCAAAGCAGGCCAGCCTCCCACATGAGTCTGCAGATAAACACTGAAAATCATCACGGCATAATGACAATATATATATTTTTTAATTCTTGACAATTAAGGTCCAACAATCTGGCCATAATTCTGGAATTTAACAACCAGCCTGCATATGCTGGTGTGCTCTCCTTTTCTGGTATGAAGCCGACCAGTCGATTTTTCAAACCTGGATAAGTGCATGTTGCTATTATTTGTGGTATAATTTTTACTTATCATGTTTTTTATCGCTTTATTACTAATTCAGAGAAGGGGAAAAAATTTAAGGGAAATTTTTCCTTATTTTTAATTTTCATGCCTTTGTACCTTGTGTGTCTTTAAAGACCGGCGTGAGGGTATAAAATGAAGCAGTGGCACGCAAAATGGATACCCCACTTGCCATTTATACTAATAAAGCTCTGGTTACACATACAGTAATTGTCCCATGCATAGTGTGCTGTGGTCCTTGTACACATCTCGTAATGTTATTATATAGAGGAAACTACTCAGGCAGAATCGTGTGAATTTCAATTTTGAGTGTTGGCTGTCAGGTGAGGTAACGCAGTAGGCAGGTCCCTGACCAACTGCCCACGGGATATTTAATATTTCTAACTGGTTACATCGCCACATGCAAACTTCACAAAGGTCGTGGTCCTATCCACCAGCTCCAGCACCTCACCTCTGCAACCATATATTCTGACTGACCAAAAATAAAAACAAAAACAAAACAAAAAACCCCCCAAAAACTCTGTGCTTTTATCTATGGACCACCCCAGTGTTTAAAATCTGATTATAAAAGCAACTAAATTGAATAGGGATCTGTTGAAGAAATTATCACTGTATAGTTTTATTAATACTTAACTACCAATGCTGAATAATGCACAAATGTCCTTTTGAGATGTATTTCTAGGGAAACTGGTGTATCAGAAAATATCACCGACTGGAAATATATTTACATATATACAACTGAAGTTCTAGAAATTTTCGCGCTCGATTTAATTTCGCGCTTTTCGCGCTACTACCTGAAGCGCGAAATTAACATGCCCGAAAATAAGTTGCATTGTATTTCACTACATTGTTTGGCATTGGATTGCGCGAAACTAAAATGCGCGAAAATTCTGTAATTTCAGGAGAATGAGTTTGCGCGAAATTAAACACGCGCGAAAATTTCTAGAACTACAGTATATATATATATATATATATATATATATATATATATATATATATATATATATATATATATATATATATATATATATATATATATATATATACAGTGTGGCATCTATTTACAATATGCTAAGTGGCCAAAGCTTGAGTGGAATTGTGGGGGGGGGGGGGTTGGGAGGGAGTGCAGAGTAAGGTGGTAGGTATTTTTTGTTGACAAATTTTTTTTTTCACTAAATCAGAAATAAAAAAATATTTTTTCTTTCGCAATTGTAAAATTGTTTAAATTACCAAGGAACAGAACAATATGTGTTGCGCAGCATCTTTTGTCAGAATTGTGGCTTTTATATTCAAATTCTTTTTAGTTTCATGAATCATTGCGAAGGCATGCGTTGTGGACTATAGAAGTGTGTGCAAACCAGCTGGAACAGAGAAGGGTATATTTGTGCTGATCACTTTTCTACCCACTATGCAACTTTCTTAGACTTTGTTTCAGCGTCATAAAACAACAAGCAAATATTTTCAGAAAAAATATAAAGATGACCACATACGTTGCATAAGGTGGACGTTCTGGTTCCATAGGTAGGTACACTTAACAAGAAGTAGATACCACTGCCATACAGGTTCCTTGACACCATATACTGATACACTTAATGTGTGAGAATAAACTTTCATCTGGTCCAACAATACATAATGTCGAAGTCGTAGAGGCTACCTGCCTGTGAATATTGAATAGGCATATCAATGATGGAGCTAAAAGTAGTGACCTGGTGTCCAAAAGCTTCTGTGCCGGAGGGTGACTGTGATATGAAGGTTTGTTACAAAAAGAAACACTCTGGAAAAGTATCCTAGGGACATGCTGTCTTGTTCTCGCTGAAGACTGAACTTGGTTAATTCATCAAGACGTTCTGCCTTCATGCATATTACAAGTTCAGAAAAAACTACTACCACATTCATTAATACCAACCCAGTAATGACAGCAAAATTAAATACAGCGAAAGGCAGAGATTCAAGAACTACAGCTTCCTATTAATACAGATCTGAAGAAAGAAATTTCACTCCTGATTTGATATAATTACCCATAAAAGGCAACTGGTTGTTTTAAACCAGTCCTCTCAACCTTTGAAATAATCTTCTTTAACTGCAAGTTTGCTTTTATCCTGAAAACATGAAGGCCTAACCACTTAGAACCCCAAATTTGTCACTTTCGGCAAAGATAAAAAGACAGTAGGTAGGCTGGCCACTTCTTTGTGCACTGACTTGTATGTCATTCAACTGACAGCAACATTAAAAGTAGCCCACATATTTTTGTAACATTTTTATGAACCTTGAATATTGCAACAATATTCTATGACCATTATAACTATGTGTCAGAGAACACAGCCTATAACCCATCATGGCCAATGACGTATTTACCAAGAGTTCAGACAAATTCATAAACTCCAAACCAACAATGACCAGAAAAAATAAATATAGAAAAAGGGAGAGATTGAAAACTTAAAAAGACAACAGCATTAAGCTTTCAATACCGATGTAAAGAAACAAATTACACTCCTTAATTGAGACTGGCAGTCAGCCATAGAAGGCAACTGGTTGTTGTAAACTGGTCCTCTCTGGTCGCTCAAGCCACTGACACTCATTATCAATAAATCGCTTGCCACTGGCATCTTCTCCGATAATCTTAAAAAAGCAAAACTTAACCCACTTTATAGAAAAATGACAAAAGTTTGTTTTAAAACTACAGACCAATATATATATACTGCCTAGATTTTCCAAAGTCTTTGAGAAAATTATGTTTCATCGTCTTCATGAATGTTTCAAAACAAAAATCTGTCGGACAAGGAATAAAAATCAAATCCTCAAAACAAGAACTAGATTAGTTACACAAGGAATTTCATGACATGACAATACAAGAAATATTAAGCAAAACTCTAGATATTGTTAAAATTAAAGCGCATACTCATATTAAATCTAGTTTGTCTTTATATGCGAAAATGTATTCAATTGATAACAACAATGATATATGCACAATGAAAAAATGTTTGCAATTAAGAATGATCATAAATCACTCTTATTCCAAAGTGTTATTCATCCCTCAATGTCTTTACTTACGGTGACTTAAATACCTTTGACATAATAGTAATACACATGTATGCATTATTGTCAATCTGCAAATTTAAGACTAAACTATCTCTTTAGGGTTGCTCCCATGATATAGGTATTCAATGCCTAATTGGAAGTCTCCCATCCAGCAATCCATTTTAATATCTCACACCTAACACTTAACACTTTCCATTTTATATCTTGAGTTTTGTTCTGTTTCACACATTGTATTGGTGAAATAAAAGAATTTCTAAGTGTGTGTCTAGATACGTAGCAAAGGAAACCTATGCAAATTTGTTTTGACTGTAAAGTGCATGTGTCCTAACCGTTAACCATTGTCATGCCATGTTGCAATGTCTGATTGCACAGGGTACCTACCAAAGTAAAAGGTGACGAACACTCTCACCACGCCAAGTAAAGACCGGCGGGAAGTCAGCCCATGGTATTAAACTAATATAGTAACTTATATTCGCTAATAAATAACACGATTGAGAAACCCTTCAGACGAAAATGATGGTCATGTGCTCTGCTGACTACGTATTGTAAAAAGTATGAATCGGAAAACCAACAAACTGACGTGGATGTACAGCTTGGCCATTTCCATGAGAGTAAAGCTAATGTGTATGCTTTGAAAAGAACATATTTAAAACAAGAATGATATTATTATCAATTGGCATCATAAATTCCGGAATAGCAATTTGTAATCAAAGAGTAAGACAAAATGGCTGTGTGAATTGTCAATGTTCAGCTCACCTAGAGATTCATGACACTTGTAATTCGGTAAGCTGGGTGGACAAAATAGGTAGAAACTTATACACTCCTATTAGTTTGACACAAATCTGCCAACAAAATTCCGATGTTAAACTTTCATATTAAACCTTTTTCAAAGACCCCGCCCCCCAAAAACATTAAAAAATTCCAAAAATCATCAGAGCATTACCATTTGAACAAACTGGGAAGAGACGCACTCAAGGGCCATAACCACCAACTTTGAAGTCAATCTGACAGATAGTTTCTTTGCAGAGGTCAAAGATGTGAATAAGCATTACAATGTCCATTGACTTGCATAGTAATCAATACAAAAAACGTGCACTGACCTCCACAGCAGTGCCACCATTGAACATATTTGTTTTACCGACGAACATACCCACCGAGTTGCAGCTAAATCTGAGTGATGGTCTGTAGAAGCAGTCAAAAATAGCAAAACACACACACACACACACACACACACACACACACACACACACACACGACCAAATTTGTTTGACCGACGAACATACACAAGTTTCAGCTCAATCTGAGTGATGGTTCTGGAGAAGCAGTCTAAAATAGCGAAAAAACACAAAACATTAAAAATAAATAGACTGATATTAAATCACTTTTAAACAAATCAGTAACCAGGATGCTCTTTAAGTGTCCCTGTGTGATATCAAAGCAACCGAGTGACCAGTTTCAGGGAACACTTTTCAGATTTCCCACACAAAAGAACAAAACAATTCATAAAAAATCCAAAAGTCACTGGAACATGACCATTGGTAGAGACCCACCCACGTCAGGTACATTGCCATAAATTTGAAGTCAATCTGACACACAGTTTTTCTTTACAGTGCCACTCAGTGAACAATTTTATTTGAAACTTCCGTTAGAAACTTATCCTCCACGTGTCAGCTGATTCTGAGTGACAGTTCTGGAGAAGAAATCAAAAGTTGCAAGAACACCCCAAAACCAATTTTAAAAAATGAAAAAAGCAGCAATGGTGAACAAATTAGGAGCTGCAAATCCCTGGAAATGTCCCTGTGTGATATCAAAGGAATTGGTCGAGTGGCTTTGGAGAAGAACGTATTATAGATTTGCCCCCAAAAAGAACAAATTAACAATACTACTACAACTACTACTACTGCTACTACTACTACTACTACTACTACTACTACTACTAATATGTAAAAAAAATTAAAAAATAGAAATCACTGCAATGTGACCATTTGAACAAACTTAGATAAGATAAGCTCAGCTGACTGACAAGTCAGCTGAGATTAAAATGGAAAGCTCTTTACGGTTGCAGTAGGATTGACAGTAATTGAGATCTGGCAACCAAAACAAAAACATATTGTAGTTTAATTTCAACCGCGTAATTCTAGATAAGTCGAGAACAATACACACATATAAATGCACACTTGCAGAAACAAAGGCAAAATGCATATCGAGTGGTAATTGCTGCCATGTTATTTGCTCTACATCGAAACGGTACCTGCTTTATGGGGGTTCTACCAAACATCATTTAAACACTAAATTACTTAAACGTCACAAAGTGACATTGAAATTATCTCAAGATACGATACCGATCATAAACTTCGTGGATGTCTGCCCCTCAAAGATTGGTAAAACATCAGGGATTGAAACACCAACGTGTTTTGAAATAGATGTAAGCATAAACACACATATATAAAACAGACATACACACACACACACACACACACACACACACACACACACATATATATATATATATATATATATATATATAAAACAAGAAACAAAATATGTCACCCAGGGTACAATATTACGAAAATTGGCATGAACCTTTGATTTATGATAGGCAGGCAGACAGACAGACAGTTAGTAAATAGATAGATAGATAGATAGATAGATAGATAGATAGATAGATAGATAGATAGATAGATAGATAGATAGATAGATAGATAGATAGATAGATAGATAGATAGATAGACAGATAGATAGATAGATGACGTGACGGTCTTCTTCGTAAACTCGGCAGATATACAATCGCAACATCCATCCAGTGATAAGTGCGCTATAATCAGTTTATTTGCAGATGGATAATGACGGGCTCGAGTGATTGACAAGTGTGCAAACTTCAAAAACAACTTTCAGATGATTGATAAGTTGACATTTTCCTTTAAAAAGTGGGCAGATAAGACACATTACATTCGATACCATCAGCCCTGCGTCTGCCTGAGTATACTTTGTATGTGAGATATATCTTTTTTCCTCACAAATAAAGCTGTTTTTAACATTATTTATGCAGTTTGACTGCAGTGAGATTAATCGCATCAATGTTTTTTGATAATTGATGAATTTTATCCTGAGTAGAACACTGAAAGCAAATATCCACCAAGTCCAAGAAATGGAAGAGTACAAAAACAAAACAGGCTGAGAAATGTTTTGAACGAATATCTGGCACAACTTCACATTTTAAACTTCCACGCCATCGTCTACAGTTAATGTATGACCTTGTCATCGCTTCTTTAACGATTCTGGTATGTTGCGAGTATGCTTTGAGTGTCATTGCACAGGTTTTTCCTATGCTTTTATTTGTCATCACTACACAAGAATCAATTGTGACAAGAACAAAAACAAAAAACAAAAAAAACAAAAAAAAAAACATTGTCACTTTGTCAACTCGTGTTACCTGCCTTCAACAATGAACAAAATTACATCAGTGTAAATGTGTCAACATAATATATGTTTTTCCGTTTGGCAAAAAAATAATAATAATAATAATTAAGTTTCCCAAATATTTACTCTAAAAATATATAAATTTAATTTTTTAATGTTGACCCGTTTTCAATTGTGAACCATCAAATAAGGTGTTTAATATGAATTAAAAGTAAGAATCTCTTAATAAGCAAAAAACTGTCTTAATCAGCAAACTAATGATGCACATTAGTCACAAAATACAACAAATCACATTTTGTTCAGGTAATTCTCATACATGTCAGCTGCCTCCATTTCCCTGGTCATTATGACAACACGTTCTAAAAAATAATGATCTTCCCCAATTCAAATTACATAAAGATACATTATTACCAAGCAACATGTACCTCTCACGGTGGCTTGTTCATATATTTACATGAGAATTTTGATTATGTTGTCCGTAATCTTCATCCTCACAATAGACTTCACAAAGGTCAGTTTATTGACATAACTAGAAATGGGCTACGGCAAAAGATCACTTTATGTAACCTGTGCACACTGCCTTGAGGCACAGATAAAGGTAAAGAAACATTCATCAATGATCTATTGCCACTTTTTATCTTCACCAGTTTGACCAATATAAAAATGATACTAGAAAAACGTGGGTCCATCAAGTCAATTCTTAGCATAAAACAAAAAAAATGATGTGCCATTGGTGTTAACCCTTAAAGCGCTAATTAAAGACTGAGTCAACAGCTTTCCTGAGGGCACTTTGCACGTGCGCGCAAAGTGCCCCCAGGAAAGCTGTTGACTAAGACTACCTTTTGCTTAAGACTCGGCTTGCTGGTATTTGAATAAAAGGTATCTTCATGAGGAATTTGAATCTTATACCCATTCTATGTTTATGAATCTTATAACCATTCTATGTTTAACAGTAATGGTAAAACGACTATAGCAGTGATTAGCACTCTAAGGGTTAACAGTGAATGGCACCAAGGAACCCGAAATTTCAAACGTCTTTATATATTTTTTACTAAAATTGGTCCTTTACTACCCAAAAATTTTAATTCAGAAAATAGCCCGAACTTTACGTTTTATCTTAAAGATCATCCTAATCTTACTTTATTTTATTTTTTATTTTTTTAAATTTTTTTTTGCATATTGTGGCAAATGACATTGAGGTCACTCCAAAAAAGTTAAAGCAGAAAACCAGCATGTGCCACGATTGCTTTACTACTCAACTTATTAAACAAGGTCCTCAATAGTGTTGCCCTTGGCCGTAATCATAAATCAGTATTTAACAACAGGTATATTTCCCGAAAAGCTTTAATTGGCAAGAACACTGCTAACTTATGAAAAAGGTGACAATTGATAATTATCACCCTGCCTCTATTTTACCTGCTGCCTCAAAGATTTTTGAAACAGTCGTATAACATTAACTTTTTGAATATTTTACATCAAATAATCGATGCTATAATAATCAGTATGGTTCCAAGCGGTACATTCTACTGAAACAGCTGCTCTGGAATTAACTGACGGAAAATATCAACTTCTTGACGAAGCAAAAATACCGTTCAGTATTTTCCCTGATTTATCTTACCTATTAATAGCTTTTGACACCATAAATACTCTCGTATATAAGTGAATCACTATGGAACGCAATGTGCAGAACTAAACTAGTTTGGAAGTTACATGACAAATAGACTTCAGTAGGTAGACTTTTATGGTGTTTCATCCAAACCACTTCCTGTCAATACTGGTGTGCCACATGAGTTACTTTAAGGACCCCATCTCTCTATAATATATATTAATGATGTTTTTAGAGCATCACCAGTATTCTCTCATATTTTTTTGTAAGCCAATAACTATACTCTTGCTAATACTCCTTTTTCTGTCAATTGCACTATTTGGTCCGGTAATGAGAAATTACTTGAAAATAATAATTTTGAATTAACAAAAGTATATGATTGGCTGGTTGCTACCAAGCTATACTTAAATGTATCAAAAACACGATACAAGATTTGTCATTACCCACAGCGCAAGCATGATATTGATATATATATATATATATATATATATATATATATATATATATATCAGGATAAATTCTCATTGAAAGGGCACGTAACTTTATAGGGTTAGTCATCAGTTACAATTTTCCCAGGAAAAGCCAGTTGAGCTCTCGTGTACAATAGGTACATTAAAAGGAATCCACAAACTATTACCAATAGAAGCACATATTTTGGATGAATCACGTGATAGAATAGTGTAATTTTAAAGTGGATATTGATCCGTCTGATAAGCAATACATTATTTTAGGCACACCGAGAACCCTTAAGAAATTAAAAAAATACATTTGTTAAAATAAAATGTCTTTTACCGCTCAAAGCATTACAATTTTAATTCAGTCATATTCATGATCAATTGCCTATATGTTTTGATGACATGTTTGTTCCCATTCCAGTCTGCCACGAATATGGTACCTGATTTTACCACACTCCTCATTTTACCATTCCATTATATCAACGCACTAAGAAAAGTATTACATCAACGCAGTGAGAAAAGTATTCGGTTTTTCTTCCTTGCAGTGCCACTGATCATTTTAAAGAAAAAAACTTTTTGCACACATTTTCAAGCAATTCTGAATATATATATTTACATATATATATATATATATCTATATATATATATATATATATATATATATATATATATATATATATATACATATATATATATATATATATATATATATATATATATATATATATATATATATATATATATATATATATATATATATATATGTACCTCATTTATGACGCCAGAATGCCCAAGTTTACACCATTGAAAAATATTGCATTTACAATATAGGAGCACATAAATTTCTATTTGGCTTATTCCTTCTTTTTTTACCATATGTTTAATGTATGTCTGAATATCGGCGTGATGTGCATTGTGTAAGTTGAATACTATATTCAATAGCCCCGACGATCGCGGACGAGACTCCTTTTCCCGACCGGGGTTCTTCTTACAATATGTTTTCGTTTGAAAAATATTTACTGTTTTAGAATCACTTGTTATGAAAATATTTTAGTTGTGACTGTAATGGCCGTCTCTGTACTGCCAATTTGATGTCAAGTAAAACTGTTTTTGAGATCCGAATTAATTTGGATTTCCCGCAATTGGTGATGGTTTATGACGAAGAAAAAAAGTCTTTGAATATTCTATTCCACGAGTTACTGTCTATTGGAGTACCCAAGAACTTTCAGTTTACAGAGCTGTAGTTTGCATGGCGTTTAATCAGAGTCTTTATGCTAGCCTGAAGGAAGATAAATGCATTATTGTGTGAAGAAAGAACCTTACAAAGGTTAATACAAGCACTTACCTGCACACAGTTGACCAAAGTTCACAGCCATCCTACAATTACGAAGCAATTGTCGGTTTCTGAATGTTTATGGTATAAGTTGCTTGATTCCTACGACATGTCTGACTGCTTGGGACATGTGTACACATATTGACAATAAAATTTGCATATTTTTATCAGTAACAAGGAGGAAATAATGTTTGTGGTTTTCAAGGTAAATAATTGGACCGTTGAATGTGAGCGGTTAGAAATCCTGCCAAACGTTTTAGCCCTATTCTCATGAACATTGGTTTTGGAGCTAATTGTTACAAATGTAATAAAATTGTTTAGGCTTGTTTTTTTCTTCTTCTTCTTGGTTTGGTTTTGGTTGCTTCAAAACAGGAGTTTATCATATTATTTTGGTTGTTGTCATTTTGTCTTTTTTCATCTGAAATCTGTAATTAGAGCAATGCCATCCCATTCCTTGCTTAGATCAGTGAAAACGGCGGACACACTACATAGAGAGATATAGATAGATAGATAGAGAGAGAGAGAGAGAGAGAGAGAAAGAAAGAGAGAGAGAGAAAGAGATAGGGACAGACAGACAAACAGAGTAAGGGTGGTGACATAAAAGCTGACACACTCCATGCTGCTAAAACCAAAGGCACTATTCACAATTTGAGAAAGACAGTTATATCTTGAAATCAAAGCCTATCACATATATATGAGCCTCTATCTTATCAGGATAGTCCTCAATATGATGATATGACCTGCCAGATTATTATCATGGTTAGCGCTTAATATATAATATAATACAATGATAATGTAATGCCATAAGGGAACATCTACTAAGACTAGTCCCATAAAGCTGATAAAGACACATCTACTCATGAATGGAACATATATCTGCTCAGCAATTGTAACAAAAGGGTTGCACATCTTTAGTTGTAACGTACACATCTATCTATGATTTGAACTTTTTTCTTGCGGGTAAGTCTTGGAGATATTTGCAACACTTGGAATTAAGCATGAAACCCTGTGTATAATTCTTGGATTCATGATTGTAACGCGGTACACGGTGTCATTATTTTGCAAGCATTTTGAGCTATGGTTCAGCACGGGAAGTCTATTGTGAGTGGCGTACCAAGATGTGCATTTGAAAGCATCAGTGTCAGATGCAACATAGTGTTACTCTGATGTGATGTGGTAGATTCCTTCATAAGAGTTTGAAGCACAGAGACATGGAGTTTGACATACCATGACATTAAAAAAGTGGGATTTGTTATTGGGTTTTGGACTCTGCACTTACAACTTTTATTGGTGTGATGTAGTTTATGGTCACTCTATCTTAATCTTTTTAAATAGAGTGAACATGGGTCACACGGTTCTTTAAACCCATATTATACCTAAGCTATGATCTTGGTGGCTATATTTATGGATCAATGTGGAAGCATAGATTATTTTGGGTCTTCATCTTATCTGAACACTCTGCAGTTTTAATAACCACCACATAGTGCCTTAGGAACGGTCCTGGTATGAGGGCCAGATATATGAGACGATACAGATGAAGTGAAGAATATAAGGTACCGCAGTCTAATATATTGCTTTCGTGTGGAGATTCATATTGATAAGATGGCACTGTTTAACCCTTAACGTCATTCCTTTCCTCCGTGTTACACCGATAGCGATAATATCCTGAAAGTAATGCACATTCAACACGTTATATGATTTATACATGACAGTTTGTTTTTATTTTTATAACATTAATACGGGGAATGGAAAAAATACTTGAGTTGCAACACGTTTTCAAAAGCATAGATTTCATTCATAATACATGGTTGAAGAGTAAGTGAACGGTATTACCACCGTAAAACCGCCACGATATCTGTTTACATTGACCATTTGGCCTTTTGTCTCGGACAACTGGATTGCTCGCCTTAGAATGAAAGTTGCATTTTTAATATGAATCTGGGGTTTACTGTCTTAACATTTGCAAAGCGTAGCAGAGAAAGGGTAAAATATATTCCCCATGTGCCTCCAAGTTACTAAAATGACACAGTGTGGGCAAACAATTCGTCTTCATTTCAACGGCTGTCAACAATTACACCCAACAGCTGTCCTGATAATGGGAAAATGCTCAGCATTTCGATTGAACGTTTAATGGCTTATGCAACAGATGAAAGAAGAAGCCCCCAAAGACTTATCCTTGGCCGTATGATTAAGATTGAATTCATGTTCAGATATGCTACAAAAAGTAAATAGGCATCACCATATGGCCACACAACACAACGAGATATAAGATAAAGTATTTTCACATCTGCCATTACAAGTTCCTGTATATTCCATTAAAACAATGACTTCTTCAAGATCAGTCTTTTGTGATTAACACTCTATCTTTTCACTTTTGGTTCATTTGATGCCATCAGCTGTCCCTTTTCTTAATTCTCATTCGAACAATGTTTTTCTTGGAACACTCTTTTAATCACAAAGGCTCTCCTTTTATAAAGATTATAACTGACAAATCTGCTATGGTTATCTTGTTTTTTTAATCATAAATTCTGAGATCTGATTAAAGCTATTGATATTCAAGGTATTTGGACTCTGTCTGTCCCTTTCACGTTTCAGCCCAACAAGCATAATAACCCTGTTCTTCGCCAATTAGTATATGGATTTATTTGCTACATCCCGCCATAACTTATGAAGATGAATGTGGACAAGTGCATTTTCCTCATTCCCATTAACTATTGAGGTGACATCGGGCTGTTTGTTTTATGAATACAATATGGCTCAAAATATCTAATATAACATTTCCTTCTGTCTACAAAAGGCATAAATGTATAACTAGGTAATGCCGTGTGCTATTGCAGATTAGCAGTCCGAGGGAAGCAGAAGCACATGGCACCACATGCTGTATTTATTTTACAATACAGACAAATTCACTTGATCCTCAATACATGATACTGACCTGTGCTGGCAGAAGCTAGTTTGGCTTTGATATGCTCTGACATACAGCGCGCCCTATACATACATACATACATACATACATACATACATACATACATACATACATACATACATACATACATACATACATATATATATGTACGTGTATGTGTGTAAAATCTCTCTCTCTCTCTCTCTCTCTCTCTCTCTCTCTCTCTCTATGTTCTATTGCAAAATAGTACGCGCTTGACAAAGACTATCGAGCCGGTCATAGACGAAGCATTACCTAATTGCGGTATAATTATAGTGTAAACTGAAATAGAGTTATGGTTAATTTAGAACAAAGTCAAATGTTTGGTGTTCCACTGTTAGTGCCTTTAACATGTTCTTCCGCAACTGGGTAAAATTAGCTGAAAGCCTGCAGTTTACTTTTAACTGAGAAATGGACAAAGCTGAACATTATCTACTAAATACTTTTGGGGACTGGTAATTTCATATGATACTTTCCTCATCTTTTAACTAACACATACTGGATGAAAGTTACAAAAACATCCTATTGTTATGATATGTCTGCAGCAAGGAAGATACGCAGAGAACATTGAGAAATGCTGTTGAATCAAGGGCAAGTATAAACAATAATTCCAGCGGGCCTGTTGATGAAGAAGTGATACCTGCTCTTCGGAAATACTCTTGGGCATTTTGGCATTACCTTACTTTCTAACATAGTGACTTTACATTTGCAGCATTGTGACTCCCGGGATGTACTTGGAGACGCTAAATGACAGCTGTCATGAGAACATTGCTTCTTCGACATACAATGCTGCGCCAAAAGTGTTGTTTCATGGTCCCTGGTGATACCATTATACCGCGGAGGTTCCAACTAAAATCAATCTCTCTCTCCCTCTCTCACTCTCATTATCTCTCTCGCTCACTCTCTCCATCTCTCTGTCTCTCTGCCTCTTTCTCTCTCTATCTGTCTCTCTCCTTCTCTCTCTATCTCTCTCTTTCTCTCTCTCTCTCACACATACACATGTATACTTTTTTATTATTTCCACCAACATTATAATAGAAGTTGGAAGCTGAGAAGTGAGCATTTGTGCGCTTGCATCGGATATAAAGATGGTTTGGCGCTCGTTCACAAATGTCCTCAATTTTACATTTGTTTCTGTTGGGTCACTAATTTGGTTCATATTAAGGTCTCGGAACGCCAGAAGATTTCAGTGCCTCTTGCAAAAAAGAGAAGAACCTGTCTTGTTTGCCAGTTAGCAATTCCTTTTAATACGCCCTGGGGATCTTTTTGGGGCAAGGTGATAGAAATACATAATTTGATTCGCAGCTTGTTTAGAGAAGCTATCTCCTCTCTTGCTGCCATGTTCTTGTCAATAGATAAACTAGTTAAGACAAATGCACGCCATCAAAAGTGGACAGATGTCACAGAGTATGCTTGTCACTGTAAATCTAGCTCAAAGTTTCCATCAACAGTCTGTGCTTCTTGCCCGTTCGTAGATATAAGAAAAATGCAGTGCTAATATTACATTTCACAAAGAATACCAGTCAGGGTAAATTTGAATCCACTTGTTCCTCAATAACCCGTGTTTCTTGCCTGTTCATAAAAGAAACAATAACAATTCCAGTGTTACATGTGTACATGTATAAATGAAACGTTGTGGAGTTGCTTATAAAAAAAAAATTAAGGAACACGCGTTGAGCCAATTTTATAGCTGTGAGCCCCGAGAAATTCTTTGCTAGATTTATAAACAACAACATAAGTGATTTGAGGGAAAACGTTAGATTAATATCCCCATGATATCTTAATTACGAGATAGTGTTTCATAATCACGAGATAGTTATCTTGCAATTAACAGATAGCTATCTTAACCCTTTGAATGCCAAATTTTGGACTGAGTCAACAGCTTTACCAAGCGCGCATTCGGTGCATTGCAAAAACTGTTGACCTGGAGTATTCACTCTGGAACTTTAGGCATACTGATACTTGAATGAAAGTTCTTGTTACGTAAAAATACGGATCTGGGATCCTAATGGTAATTCAGACTAGTTTGAGTTTTGTCTTCGTGAGTGATTGGCAATGAAAGAGTTAAGATTACGAGACAGGAACTAGTGATTACGAGATCACTTGGCTAATTGTTTCTAACTTAATATTCATGAACGAAAGCCCACCCACACTCCACCCACCCACCCCACCCCCCGAAGGAAAAACAAAAACAAAAAACCTAACAAAAAAACAAAAAACAAAAAAAAAACAAAAAAAAAAAAAAAACAAAAAAAAACAAAACAAAACAAAAAAAAAAAAAAAAAAGAAAGAACCAAAAAAAAAAAAACATTCCTCAACGAATCAACACTTTCCTGCCTGAATTTTCCATATGCATCCTTAAAGCATTTGGCAGAGTGGTCTAGCTGGAGTGTGGCACAATGAATATGACACAGGCGAGTCATGTACTAATATGTTTTATGAAAAACGGAGGAACCGGTTCGGGGAAACTCAATAGAGAAAGACATACAATATGTCATCGGATACGACCTTAGTCATTTATTGAAACATATTTCACGAAAAAAAAAAAAACAAAAACAAACATACAACACAAAAAATAAAAGCCAAGAAACCAAAAAAAAAAAAAAAAAAAAAAAAAAAAAAAAAATATAATCAGATATACTGGTTAAGCATGTCATGTTGGTTAGAGTGTGAAACCGAGCTTGTGGAATCTGTTTCCATTCTCCCGACAAGTTGTTGGTACCGACTCCCGCCTTATGATTTGCCTGACGAGAGTATTCCACTGGTGTTCCATGGGTGACAAGTCACGGAAGCAGTTCTCTCCATCCTGTCTGAGAGCCGCGTGGGTGACGCTTGTGAAGTGCAGTCGTCCATAGTCTTATTACAAAATGAATCTATTTTGTTGTAGGAGTGGCACAGACACTGGTCGGAGAATCTCTTCCCTGCAGGTGAGAACTGCCATGTTGCTTTTAATGAACATTGGTTATACCTTTAGTGATATATCGGACCATTTCAATGTACTGGGGCCACCAACCCTTTCTGTCTGAATTACAAATGCATCATGGAAAGGTTTACTCTGTGAATCAATAGTCTGACTATTTCATCTACATTAAAGACTAAAACAAGATTCGTCCGTGAAGAACATATGGCACCCCTGATTTGGAGTCCAACGGGCATACTCCATTGCTCGAAAAAAAGCGAGTTTGTCGCTTGTGGTCTGTGAAACGAGGGCCACAATATGGTCTTCCTGCAGGAATCTAGCTTTTTCATAACTTATTTTGCACAATCTGTCTTGGCGCTCTATCTATCTATCTATCTATCTATCTATCTATCTATCTATCTATCTATCTATCTATCTATCTATCTATCTATCTATCTATCTATCTATCTATCTATCTATCTATCTATCTATCTATCTATCTATCCATCCATCCATCCATCCATCCATCCATCCATCCATCCATCCATCCATCCATCCATCCATCCATCCATCCATCCATCCATCCATCCATCCATCTATCTACCTACCTATCCATCCATCCATCCATCCTCCATCCATCCATCCATCTATCTATCTATCTGTATGTCTGTCCGTCTGTCTGCCTGTGTGTTTGTGTCTGTCTGTTCGTCCGTTCGTCCGTCTGTCGATCTTTCTATCTATCTAGCTCTCTATCTATCTATCTACCTATCCATCTGTCTGTCTGTCTGTCCATCTGACTGTCTATCTATCTATCTATCTATCTATCTATCTATCTATCTAGCAAACGCATATATAATCAAACAAAATCAAGCCAATACCAAACAAATAGTATCAATTGCATCGGTGCCTCTTAAACAAAAGCAGGTCTATGGATGCAGGAAAAAAATTCTGCATAGTTTTGAAGCGGTCACCAAACCCGCATGTCAGGAGACTTTTGACCACTTCCTCACAAATTAGCGAAAACGAAAGAAGAATGTGAATGAAAAGAAGGTACTGAATGGATGACTACCAATCATATCAGGTCATCTTACTGAGAGGTATATTGAAATATTATTTTTACTTACCAGGGATAAACAAGGATTGCAGTGTGGATCTATATACAAATTTGGGTTATGCATGTCCATTTGGCCAGCAGCGCACAGACAGTAACATGGACAAAAGATATTTAAGTTAGGGTAAAATATTATATATATATATATATATATATATATATATATATATATATATATATATATATATATATATAATATTTTACCCTAACTTAAATATCTTTTGTCCATGTTACTGTCTGTGCGCTGCTGGCCCCATGGACATGCATAACCCAAATTTATATATATATATATATATATATATATATATATATATATATATATATATAGTGATTGTAGCTTCCTTAGGAAACCTCGACAACATCATTTTGATAAATAAAACAACCAATTTATGCCATGCGAGAAAATCTAGACTGCAAATTATCATGAGGTGCAGGTGATAAAATGGACAGAGTTCACAGCGTGTGGTCGGATATGTATTGCAATACCAGCAAACAGCATGCTATTGTAACAAACCCACTGGCAGTATGATCAACAAGTCCGTCATACTATATGCAGAAAGAAAAATTGTCCGTATATGTGATGGTAAATTCGTGACATTAAATCCCCCAAAGTTAATAAATAATGAAATTGTTGAATTGCATTTTAGTTGCTTAATTAAAAAACTTTAATTTTACCTGGTTTTTTCGGGAAAACAAAAAATAAAGTTAAAACCCATAATGGCATCATTTTCTTATGGTAAATGAAACTGTACACTTTAAGCAGCCAAACCATATTTCACATTTGGGATAAGGGTTTTAAAAAAAAATGTACAGAATGTTTAAACTGAAGTTAAAATTTTAATGTTAATAAATTTAACAGCCACTTAATCAAAATTTAGCCATTTAAAGTAATAAAATAAGGTTTTGGAGAGCGTTATGGGTTATTTCATTGTTCACTTTATTTTCGGCACACTTGATATGTTGTCTTTTAGAAAATACATACTTTTTAGGGTATCAGAGGCTAACAATTGACAAAGATTAAACAATTATACATGACAGTCATGAAATCCATCACACCATTAAGCAGAACATTATGCTCATTTTATGGCATAATTGTGACATAAAAATCATGTATGGTACATGCATGTGCAACTAAAAGTTTTCATCTAAAACACTGCTTTTTGGAAACGTTCCAGAGAACATGTATCTCATCGTCATGCAATTTTAATTATTGAGTTCAATACGGTAGTGATATATATTTACGAACAAATGTACATTTTATTATACATTTGCAGAAGCTAGAAAAGTGAACAGCTGAACTAACTGGCTGTTCGTGCAGGTGCCATGTTATGTTGTTAGATTAACAAGGCAGCACATGTTATAAGGATCAAAGCTTGTGGCATGTAATAATGATTACATCGTCGAAGTGGTTCCCTGATAGTAAGTTGATCAACTCACGACGATGGTTGATTAACAATCTTATTTTCATCAATGTGGGGAGGAATGAAATTCAGTCTGCAATATATCTTTCGATGAACCAGTTTAAAATAGCTGACAAACCAACCTTGTGTATCGCTGCAAAACTGGCTGATACTCTGACAAAAATTCCATGGGAGATATAAATATATATATGAAGGCTTGCTGCTTTGCGCTATCCTGTTTAAAGCACGTTCTCTGTGCATACACCATGCAGGAGCTGGTTTATTTTGCAAACTGAACAAAAGTTGATACCATTGCTATATTTTCCACATACTTACAACATCGACTAATCCCGAACAGTGGGCAGCCATGTATATAACAGAGCACAACTGTATAGAAATGTGGTGCTGAATTCAGTTTCACAAATGCTGTGAAACAATGGCATAACCATACTGGGCTCGTTATTTGTGGTTTTCCCCTTGATCCCTCTCTCACAGACGAGGCACTCAATATCCTAAAGGAGACATTGACACTTAATTTACATTAAACAGGAAAGTGTCCTTTGGGGGTTAAAATGTTTTTTCATTCCTTTTAAATGTTTACTCCTAGAGGGATGGCCTAATATTAACCTAGCCTGATTATTTTGCAATCGTTTGCAATTTTTGCATTTGTGTAACGCCACAGTTACTGTAAAGCAGGTTTCTAAAGTCAAACAGCATCAGTGCTTTATATAACATTTCAAGAGTCTCCATTGGCAGGTAAACTTTGAGTTCTTCTCTATATTCCCAAGCGTTTTGATATTTTTGCATATATGTAATCCATTTGTTTGTTTCTGTTTATGTTTTCATGGACTAGCATCCCAAAATATTTCCTTTAGGTTCTTTGTGAAATTGTTCATCAATGATTTTTAGGAATATTTTTTTAGTTTAGGCCAGGTTTTGATGATGCCTATCAGTGACGATGTAGTTTTCTTTCCAGTTAAAAAAGTCAGTTTTTGCAAGCTATTGGTCGATGTTATCGAGATCTTTCAGAGTAACTTTATCAATATCTGGTGATGAAACTGCAAAAAAACCTGAGGACTGTACTATCCCCATATAGGCCACTTCTGCAGTGTTGAAGGACCTTTGACTAGTCATTCATAAAAACAAAAAACAAAAAAACACACACACACAAAAAAAACCAATAAAAAAACAAAACAAAACAAAATATGAGGCCCGATAATGCTTCCTTGGGACACTCCATAGGGAGTAGTAAGTGCTTCTGAAGTGGTATCAGCTACCCTGACTTTTGTTCTCTGCTTTTGAGGTAGTTTATAAGCCACTTGTACTCAGTAGCACATAATACTATCCAGGGAAGCTTGTGAAGGAGGACATCAGGATCGACAGTGTTGAAAGTTTTCTGTAGTTCTAGGTATGCAATGCCAGTCTGTACATGACTATCCAAGTTTGTCAAAAGGTAATCTGTTACATCAAATACCGCTTTAATGGATGAATTATTTTTCGGATAGCCGATTGCTTGATTACCACCAATCCCATTTTCTACAAGATAACCATTTTTTTGATCATAAACGGCCCTCTCGTAAAGCTTCATGCAAATTGGTTTGACAGATATAGGCCAATAGTTTGTTGGGTCAGTGTGATTTCAAATTCTATATTTTGGTGATACCTCTGCAAGCTTCCAGGCAGATGCAATATCATCAGACCCAAAAGACGAGTTGAGTTCATGATGGAAGCACCAGGTCCAGCCAGTATGGTTGGTGCATCACATAGGGGGCGTGCATGTATATAGCCCAGGCCTGTCGCTTTCCTGGTGTTCAAGTTGAGGAGACTGCAGATAGTAATTTTTACACGATTACCCTAAAATTTAAACTTTTGCACTCATGCCAGTATAACGATTATTATCAGGCATTGATTGTTTTCTAAAATTACTTGTACGCCTGATCCCCATACTTGTAAATATCAGTTAAAGCAACTAGCAATGCTACTATGTTCTGAGCAGGTGTCTTGTTCAGCTGTGAGATTAGATGTATTGTCGGACCTGTTGGGAAATGGTGGAACTTCTTTTATATGGCCTTCCGTAACTTGTAGGGTCGTTTTAGAATCTACTTTATAAGTTCATTGTAATATTTCATTTTGTTTTTCCTCAGAGTCCTGTTTATTTTGTTCCTTATTGATTTGTATTGCTAGTAAGGGTTTTGTTCCTGTGATTTTTTCTTCTTGGTTTTTAATTTATTGCGTTCTGAAACATTTCATATAATGCCCATGAAATCCATGGGATCTCTCTACCACGAACTCTGCGTTGCACAAGGGGGGGGGGGTTGTTTTAAGTGGTCTCTTCAAGTAGGGTGGTGAAAGCATGCACTGGTCTTCAGGATCCTCAAGCCCTTCAATTACTGACCATGGTTGTGACTGTATATAGCTGCAATAATGCCGAGGAGCATAATTGTTTTAATTTGTGTCAGTATGATCATTGGTGGATTTTTGGCAGATGCGCAATCCGAACTACAACGGAAATATAGTGATCACTGATATAAATTTTATGGATATACTATGTCTAACTTTGCCCTGTCCGAGACACAGATGAGGGCAATGCTAGTAGATGATGCAGGTGTAACTCTAGTTGGTTTCTGTATTATTTGTTCAAGTAGTTGGTCTGTGCTGAGTTGCTGTACTTTATCCACTTAAAGTGGAAACAAGCTTTAGAATGTCAGGGTCCATATATCCAAGCAACTCCTTGCCCTCAGCAGTAACACGAGCAAGATGGGCATTGTAGTATTCTCCCGGTGAGTCGAAGAACCTGTGAACAGAACCAACCAATAAAAGGCGATGTACCTGTCTTATGTCCAGTCTGTCACTGTGCAGATCTGTTCTGTGTGTAATTTAGATTATCTGTTATATAGATTCCAAATCCACCACCATTCTTGTCTGCAGTTCTGTTGGGACAAAACAAAGTTTTAACCAGGTACACAGAATTCCCCTTCATACCAAAAATCTTTTAGCCAACTCTCAGACAATATGAGAATCTCGAAACCTTTGTTTTTTAGGCTGGCTGTTAATTCATTGTAGTGGTTCGGTAATCTGTTTTTGTTAAGGCAAACCCTGCAAAAATTTCCAAAATATCATATGCCATTAATTTTTTCCTTCATTGATTTTAGGAAAATATTACAATGGACTAGTTGGTTTATTGCATTGAACACAATAGGAATACATATGGGTAAGAAAATCTTTAATTTTATGACATTTTTGTGGAAAAATATAAGATACCGTAATGTCGACTGGTTCAAGACTGTTTCGTAGTTTCTCTTTCTGTTTAGAACGTTTCTGGACAGCGTTTGTACCATAATTATCCACTAGGTGGTGCTATTTTGCTTGGTTCCAACCAATGCTATGATATTACATTATGAGTAATTAGCGTTTATCTAATCATGGGTTAGACTGAAAAAGCTTGGACGAGTTGCTACTGGTAATATGGGACATATCTAATTACTCCACGTTTACATTCATATATGAGTTAAAGACTGACACCTTCAGGTGAGACCATCTGACCTGAATCATCATAGTCCATGGCTGTGTTCGACGAACCAATATGTTCGACTGACCAATATCTAAATTTTGATTCTTCACCCCTAAGCTGCCCATCATTCTTTCCCAATTTTTCTTTAATTTTGTGCAGCACAAATGCATTTTAAGAGATTCTAGATAGGAAATTATCTTTCATAAAATGTCCTTAATGCTCTGAGCTAAATACCAGTCCTTGAACCTGTTGTTTCTCGCGATCAAATTTTTAAAACGTGCTAACATACATGTTATGTTCCACTTTTTTACAGTATGTACTAGTCATATTAGTGCAAATGCATATGCATGCAGTTCCACCACAAATATAAACTGAAGTCCCCTCTTTCTTGGTAGGGATGTACCGTGAATGGGCATCTAGCAACTGTACTCAGGAAGTTATGTTATTCAATGCTTGTTTGAGTTTTAGCTTCATTGATACTTTTTCGAATTTGAGCTTTTGTGGTAAAGTTCAGCCAAATTCTTCAAAATGACACAAGAACACATCTCCGATCAATGTCTTCACTTTTGCATATTAGATACCTTTGGCATAATTCCCAAGGTATCGAGAACACTTTTGTTGCATATGCTCACTTAGATTACAACTTGTATTTGATCTGTTTTCGAGAGGTTCGAATCGCAGTTTTTAGTTGTAATCGCACTTGCAATTTGAGGAATCTGACAAATACAAAAATATATGAGGCCTGTTGGGTTATTTTTGCGATCAAACCTACCACGGACTAATCAAGTCAGTCAAATGATTTTCCTCATTGAAGGAGGAGGCCTTTACCATTGGCCATTTCCAATGCATGATGACACAAAATCCTTAATGTTGTTATGTTTCCATGAGACGCAACAGCAGGCTGGGGTGAAGTAATTGCTGTGACTTAGCGGCCCAATTTCTGTGGAAATACCAAGACTTATTATAAGGCTTCGATTGAAAGTCGGCTGCACAAATGCAACTAATTGGTTCTTTTTACCGTCCACATGTCACCAAGCAAACAGATTAACCCCGACAACGAAACGAATCCTATGCTTCATTAGCCTATGTGTTATTTAGGAAAACTCGTAGGTTAAGTCATATCTTGCAAAACACGTTTTAGGCCGCCAAAGTGTGTGGTCCGTTAAAGCTACTAAAATCACGTGGAAATTCGCTGGTCAATTCCACGTAAAATGGCTAGAAGTAACATATTGTATTAATTAGGTGTCACTGGTTTACACTCTGTGGGAAAGGCTGGTAAGAAATATAAACAAACACAACAAACAATGACTGCTCAATATTTGTAACGAAATTGCATCGATATAGCAACGAACGATCACAGGTTTCTTTTGACCAGCAGTGTAGGATTGATGAACTTAAATGATTTTTTTACTTCACCCCGAACATTTCTTCTGATAGAGTTTTTTTTTTGTCCATCAATGAAATTAGTGAGAGATTTTATGAATTACAGGCGTGTCGTAACAAGTCTAAGCACCAGCATTAAAACAAGTCAAGCATATATACTCCAAAATGTTTATCGCTTGGATCATTTTCTCTTGATTGATGGTGGTATTGCGTGACTGTGTTTGACGCTCCAAATCAAAACTGTCACGCTTTGAATTTTGACCTGCCATTTTTAGTCTCGGGTAACGTCAAGTGTTTTGATAAAAGAGACAATATGTCAACGGCGTACAACGGGTAATAAGTGATGTCGGACCTTCAGCTGGATGACAGCCAGCCTGGTAAAAAGGGCTAAGATAGCGACATTTGTTTTTCGCAACAGGAGCATTTGTGTGTGTAGTGCAACTGATAGTGGGCAGCAGCCTGCCCCAGAGAGTTGATATGCACTAACCTTTCTGTCGGCTTGCTTCCCAATGGCTTCACGTAGTCACCTATCATCTGCCACGAACTGCATTTTGTTTTCAAATGTAACAAATCCTGGATTTCAGCAATAATTTTTCGGAAATTTTACGCCACATTGGTTGGGATCTGATGTAGCTCCCTGATGTACAGATGCACGAACTGTTTCTACAGGGCTATACAGTCTACACGATGTTTCCCCTGCAACATGTTGGACTTTCTTTCCATGAAATCAGCACAGCTCGAAGGAGTTTTGGCTGTTTTGTTGTGTTCAAATGCTTATATTTGTATCAAATGTGGCACTGAAACAATGATGCACAACTGTGAGGTAAACTGCCATATTCAGCACATACAGCCTATTATGGAATGAATAAACTGTGTAAAACTCATCATGATACTGAAAAAAGCCATACTTTCAATTGTAGAAAGTGTGTTGATAAGTGGAAACTAGCATAAATAATGTGCCGTATTTTCAGTAACACACTTTAGGTCAGAAAATGAAAAAGTAAAAATATATTTTGCTTCAGAATTAAAAGACATACTACTGGAAATACACACCATACTGTGTTTTAACCAAATGGTATGTCGAACGTTGCCTTTCGTGGCATTTACAGTTTATGAAATCATCTCAGGTCCTTGACGAATTGATTTTTAATTCCAGTGAAGAGACCCATATGCAGAGACGTTCTTAGCAATTATTGGTTAGGTCGTCTCCGGCGCTAATGTCTTAATTGCAGTAAATGGGTTATTTTAGGAGGGACTTCAATGGGTACCGCATTTCCCCTACTACCGCTTGTCCCGTGTGGTTTACCAGGCAAATACAACCTTTGTTTTGAAATCTGATTTATGTGACCTTATTAACGAGCAGTGCTGATGCAGCAAACAAGCCACAACGACTGTCTGTATGATAAATCTGTACGCGCTGTGCGTTGGGACTCAGTGTGGATTTAAGTTCCAATCAAAGTTAGTCTGTTTATGCAGGTTAGAACATATAGGGTCAAACTCTTATGTCCAGCATCAACGTTTGATCATCATATTGCTCCCTACATGCGATTCTTTGTCAGTACTTAATTTCTAAGAAAAATGGCGTCTGCGAGATTTAAAAGTCAGATCCATTTAGAATAAAAACTTGGCAGTTTCTTGGTTTAATGAGGGTAGAAGTAAAATACGGACGGCAACTGACATGCTCGAGGAAAATGGTCAAATGTTGTTCCGGTGGTACATACCTTGTTGTCTCTGTCGCCATCCACGACCAAAGGTTCATGTCTGCGCATATAAATATGTTCATTCGTCTTTAATTCTTTTTGATTGACAAAATAAGTCCGGGTTTAAGTATGTGTTCAATATATAACCGAAAAGAAGCTGCATGGGTTGAATGCCACAAGGGCAGTGCTACATATCTCAGCAAGTAAAGTCATGAGTCACACACACACACACACACACACATACACAAATATATATATATATATATATATATATATATATATATATATATATATATATATATATATATATATATATGTTTGTGTGTGTGCATGAACCATGTATCATTTAAAAGATGAAACGAAAAGTGTGCTTGATGCGAACATGGGACACCTTGCTATGGTGGAAGAGTATATTGAGTTGCAACACACTGTGCCGTTGGAAACAGTATTTCAATGTCACAAACAAGTGACTGTAGGAACTGCCATTGATGAGAATGTTTGAAGTATTTCCTCTTCCCATTGAAAGTCCAATCCTACACATTTTCTAATGTCAACATGCCCAGGTGATGATGATGGCGGTCTTTTATAATATAACGCATGGCGTTGTGAGGCATAATGACAACTGTATGTGCAAAAATGACGGGCATTTTGCCATAAAATGTTGATCGGTATTTACAATCTGATATATTTTATCAGATAATGTAACAACATGGTAGGCTACCATAGGAACTGTAGGGACTTTAATCATGTATTTAATTCTTGTGTCAGTCAGGGCACATTGACAAACGACGGTTCTGATAGCGTGTTTTCCATGTCTGAGAGAAATATTTTTTGCTCGAGCCCGAAAAAAAAATCGGTTCATCATTGCCATAGCTAAGAGTACACTTTGTGCTTGGGTCATAACACATGATAATACTACACTTAAGTCAAATATAGGCCTTTGATTTTATTGTAATTTCTACGCGAAAATTTAAAAGCATCTGCACAGCAGTGAGACTATTTGCAAACAAATGTACCGATCCGAACAGTAAGTCTGGTATCAGAACAAGCAAATTATGAAGCGTTTCTTCTATTTCATTAACTGGAACCAGGTAAAATCAAAACATTGTTAGAGTGTAACTACAGAACGGAACAATATCTGTTTACTGGGACCCATCTAGACTGGTATTCGTCAAAGGCATATATTTTGCACGCAACCTTCTTCGCTAGATTTAGCAAAATGGCTAGTGGTACATTTATTGATAGGTAAAGACTTGTGAATAGTCAATTTGATTTAATGCACAACCTGAATTAGCCCAAGCCCATTTTCTCCTGAGTGTACACCTGATTTCAATAGGAGTGAAAACACATCACGGCAAGAGAAACTGATAATCAAGCTTTACCATTTTTTTTATATGTTAGAATTTATCATAATGCTACCTTACGGCTCCATATCTTCACTTTCAATTTTAGAGTTGCCGTGAACGGTTTTCTTTTGCTCAAATATAGTCCAACACGTGTGGATGTACAATGACACGGCTTGGAAGAACTAGGGTTGAAGTGTATTGCTCCTATTGAGGTCAGACTATGCTTGCTCCATTCCAACACCCAAAATCTAGCGACAACCTGTGCCAGTTACTGCAAAGCAACACGATTTTAATTCTGAGAAATACGTCGAAACAAATTAGATAAATGCCGGCTTGCTGTGATTCTTTTACTTCGTGCAGAGATGACGTATCGACGCGCAGATGCATTTGGGAAGGATTCCATATCTGAAAATACCCATGACAATGAAGCGTCCACGCATAACATATTCTCATTTTGGGTCTCCTCCCGAGTGCTGTACTGCATTGATTGTTAAGCATGGCTTGTCTCCTGAATACTTACCTTAAACATTTTGACGATCAGATTCATTGGCCATCAAGGAAACCAACACAGCCTTATAAAACATGTAGGCACAGAGTGTAACAGACAGCTCATATCTTGCTGTTTGCAAATGTGCGGAGGATCAGAACATTTATATTCGGGAGATTTTGTGCTATGTAAGGGACCATTTTTAATATTTGTTACAAAACTGTGATGTTTACCTACAAATTAGAGGCCAAAAACCCAGTGGCCATGAGACACAATTTCTCCCTACTCCCACCAGTTGGGACTGATTTACATGACGTGAGGTTCGTTGACAACGTAACTCAAGGCTCCAAGGTATAACTTAATAATTCACATTGTACTAAAAAATTGGATGTAGAAGTCATATAGGCACTGAAACGAAAATAATTTCTTTCATCAGTCCTACTCTCGTGTTGAAACAAAACTGCAAAAATGTAAAATCTCAGAGAATACCCTTTGTATTAAGCAGTCAAAACTACAGAAACGTTCGCCGAAACTGATGTTAAATGCCATAAAGGTTTACCTTCTTCGCCTTATTTCATGTGGTAATAATGTGCTCGTGGAGAAACATTCTACCACGTAACTGAAACAGTTATCTAACGATTTGCATGATATTGAATTTTATGGCTATTATAATACTAAGCGCTACTTTTTCTCCCATTTTAAAGCATTTGAAAATTTAAAGTAACATGATCTTCCAAGAAGACACCTTTCTTTTTAAAGCTATATCCTTCTTTCGTCGCAGGTGTAGGTTACCGATAGATATAACAAGTGAACGTTGTAAAAATGACGTAGTTGGCGGGAACTATTTATATTCTGGAGCCGTTTGTTTGGTTTTGTTTCAAGAGACTGAAGGGAAGTTAAAAAATAGTTTACTGAGAGTGAGATAATTTACGATATGTAATAATGGTTGTAAAAGTCGCGACCAACTGTTACTTTTAATGTTTTTATGCGTGATATGGTGCTATCAGGTGTAGCACCGAAACAGAGGAGGGCCATTAAATAAAAAGGTTCAACATTTCCAATTTGTATTCAGATATAAAAACACATATATATTAACAAAGCACTGATTGAAATATTTAGCATTGCTATATGGACTTCGGGGTAGCTTGAGATGTAATAATGAATTTAGAAACAAACGTTTCTGGCACAGACAGCTTATTCATGCTGTTTTGCACTATGTGAATATTGCGTATATGCAGCATCAAAGTCATATTAGAATGAACTTATGAGAAAATATAGAAATATAGTTTCAACTTATTTCAATCCACAGTGGCGAAGCATACTTTCTTTGTCAATAAATGTGATTAAAAAGCAAATCACAATAGAACCGCTTTAGATTGCAGATCTAAAAATCATCACGCCAAAAATTGTGGATAAGCTACAGCCTTTCAAAAATATAGTTTGCTCAAATCTGAGTGAGTTTTGAACGTGTATTAATATGCACGTTTGATGCACCGGCTGTACTATGTTGCATTGTATACGTAATAATGTTCCTGTCGTACGTTGCAGTGTTGAACCTTGCTGTATTATATGTCAGTGTGGTAAACTTGTATTATGTTGCAGTGTGGTATGTGTGTTGTCTTCATTTGCTCTATGGCAACTGTGCTTTATTAGGCTGCAGTGTGGCACCCGTGTTCTATTATCTTGCAGTGGGGTAAGCGTGCTGTATTTTGTTGCAGTGTGCTAACCACTATGTAATGTTTAGTATTGTAGAAACCGTTCTGTTTTGCGTTACGTTTTAGTCCTCACACTATATTGCGCTGCAGGGCAGTATTCGTGCTGCATTACATCATGTACGTTGCAGCTACAGACACAGAATATGCCGAGGGAGAACCAGCTCGAAAAGACTGCATGGGCTTTGCAGTTGGGCACGTTGTTTGTCGTCTTTAAGGACAACGTTTCTATCATGTGGTTTCTATCACGTGGTTGCTCTTAATACCGCTGGCAAGTGGCAGATCATGACTAAATACAAAAAGGAAACGTTGTCTGAGAATAAAGTTCAATTAAGTCTCTGCTGCCCACCATGGTATATAAAACAAAGCTGCGTGTACATACTAGGGTATTTGAGCCCACAAAATGATATTTACATGCCAATCGACATATCCACTGGCCACTTCAACCTTGATGAACGGTGAAGTTTTTGTTATATGGTGAGCTCTCCAGCATGTCATTCAAGACTGGCTGACCTACCTGTATGCATGACGACATACAGCTCCATGACACTTTAAGGGATGAGAAACTAGAGATAACAACTGAAATGCTGAAGCTGACAATATGACAGATATTTGCATTGTCTGGTGTGTCTGCTTGGAGAGCTCATTGGCGATACCAATTAATTGTTTACTGCCCAGCCATCAGGCTCGCAGGCATTTTCAAGTCAGTTGGTAAAAATTGGAGAAAATGTACATTGTATTATATATATATATATTATATATATATATATATATATATATATATATATATATATATATATATATATATATATATATATATATATATATATATGTATGTATGTGTGTGTGTGTGTGTGTGTGTGTGTGTGTGTGTGTATGTAGGTTGGACAGGGACAGGTTAGCTTATGGAGAGTAAAAAGTCATAAAATGTGTTTAGTTGGGAACCTTTGTTTGTAACTGCTTAAAATACTACATCGAAATCAGAATACATAAACCTGCATATCCTTTGCAGTTCCTGAAAGTGAGCGACGAAAGACAGTGGAGTCCACTAGATAATTGTCGCACAATATGACGCCCTTTCTGCCAATTGGAAATAAACAACACTATGTATGTTCCTAACTTTGAACTTTTTTGCCCTTATATGTTTCTAACCTTTGCGTTGAAAAATAATATCGCAATGATAATGTCAGGCTATGTGCATAATGGTTGGTATTTGCCCCAAAACCCGGTCACAAAGGTACGTGTAGAATTAGCGGTATATCGTTAAGATAACAGTGCAATTGAAACGGCCCTCATTACTCGCATGCTAAAAACAATAACACCCACATACGACTGTCAGTCAAGTAAATACCTCTGGCGTAGTACATCGGTATTAAACCAACTACTGGAGGAGAACTAATTTAACATAAGAAATAAGGTCCGGCGGTGCACACCCCAGTGGAAGAACGATGTGATGCCATCACTGACCTTTACGAAGCTCGCAAGAAACAATTCCACAAATATATCAGAATGATAAAATGAGTATTGACATCAGTTGATAGTGACCTGTAAATTCTAATGAGTATCACTGGTGTAAAGGGTTGTCAATATAACTAAACATGACGCGCATATGTGGTGTGATGACTTTATGACTTCAGTTTTCAACATATAAATAAAAGGCAATCATCACTTATATACTGTTGTGACAGAGGTTTTATCTCTTAAAGTGCTGCCAGACACCCACGTTTGCATGGAGTGCCTATTGCTTTCAGAGACATTGCACTGCCACATATTAAATACTGTGATAAGGCGTTAAAAGAAGTTTAGGGGCATTATCCATATGAAGTCCTATACATGCAAGCTAGCAGATGTGAACAACAATTATATCAGTCTTGTCAAATGCATTAGTGGCCTCTCAGAATTGATCAATATTTTACCCTGTTTGTCTGTATCTTCCAACGCAAAGAACGTATAGGATACTTGGAGTCGTGAGCAATGATAAGGTATATTCATATCAAATTCCAAAAGGTGATTGAAATTTAATTATAAACTAAATATAAACTATCATTACTATTATCATCATCCGAACCATTGCTTCTACTGATACTTTCGGAGGTTTCAATTGATCCGCTTACATTTACTGTTCTGATTCAATTTTTAAAAAGTACCTTAGTTATAGGTATCTTGTTCAAACTTCAGTGCATGGCAAACAAAAAAAAATCTATTTGTACAATATATGTTTCATTGAAATAAATACAACATACTTTTTATATCAAACAAAGCTCCACAAACACACTAGATAGGATATAAAATAAGTATTGAAACAGAAATACCTACACAAAAGTATCCTCGAGGCAGTGGTAGTTTAGAGATTTTCCAGTAGTAATTAATTAACTTAATAGAGGTACCCATCAATTTATCAGAAGGTGAATCAAAGAATAAAATCATCATTCGAATCATAAAATGTCATTATCATCTTTCTTAACGCAAGATTGACACCGAAAGTGGAACTTCATTTCTCTCCATCTAAGTTTTTTACTATAAATATCGTTATGTTTCAAAGCTATGTTGTATTTTATTGTCTCCAAATCTTTTATCGAACAATTAATGCTTTTATTAGATGGCTTACAATTGTTTACTCTACACCATAAGCGGAATAGTTGTCGACAACCTAAAGTGAAGAGCAAGTCAATCATGCCCATGAGTTACTCCTTAGAGAATGTTCACTTTGAAAAAGTGATCAACATCCGAAACATCTGTCTTAAGGAATTTAATAGTTCGACCCAAAATTGTTTTGTCACATGGTAATGCGCCCAACGTGAGCTTATGACTTACTAAGTCCATTACAGAAAGAATATGATGGGCGATCTACAATTTTCATTTTGTACAACCGATATTTAGTGGCTAAAATCCTGGACAAAAACTTTGTTGAAGTGGTCACGCTTCAAGTTTCTTGTAATGATATGAATCTATAAGTGTGCCAATTTAAAAGATCATAAATCTCTGACTGTACATATACCATTTTCAAACCACCCTCGCTACATGGTGTCACCAAAAAAAACTCTTGTACTGTTATATATATATATATATTGGGGGGTATTCCAAATAATAGTACACAAACTGCTTTTGTATATTTAAAAAAAACCCTCACAATTCTGCGGAAAAAAATTTGGATTCGCCCCTGTCCAATCAGAACTGGAATGAATCACTAACCTTAGATACGTAAGCTGAGATTAAGCAAATGTTTTTATTACGGTTATCTTAGCATACAAAGGAATGCTTTTAGACCATATTTTGACTAAATACAACTTCTAACTTCATATTAACGGATTATAATCCAGATCAACATTCTCATCCAAGGCATGGCTAATTTGAATATTCACCATTGTTACTGTCCATCCGTCCACTTTATTTTGTGTGTGTCCAATCTAAATTGTTGTTGTTTTATACTTCGATTTGGAACAATTTCAGACTTACCAGAATTTACTTTCAAGCCAGCATATTTTTTGCAAATGTCTGAAAATGTTGTACTGCTTCTTACAAATTTTGATATTAGATAGGAGTTCAGGACAATCACGTGTCAAAATTAGAACCCCAACTGGAAACCCTTCAAGAACATAACAAGGGCAGCAAGTCTAGTAATATGCATTGGTTACTGCTTGGGTTTGATGCAGAAATGTTACTATTAAAGGCAACAGTAAGTTACCATATATTTTATACATGGCATTGGGACAATTTTGTCAATACACACGGACGACTAAGCCTCCTGGACTACAGCCTGACTAACAAGTCAGCCGAGTTAAAAATTGCATCGACACCTGGTGAACAAATTAAGAACTAAAAGACAACTGCAGTGTTCCTATTTGATATCGAATCAATTGGGTGAGTGGTTTCAGAGAAGATTTTTTTCATATTTGCAACAAAAAAAGAGGAATGAAAATCATAGGAAATCCAAAAATCATTCAAGCGTGACCACTTCAACAAACTTGGTAGGGACCCACCAAAGGTACATTGCTACCAAGTTTGAAGTCAATCCGGATGGCGGTCTTGGAGAAGAAGTCGAAATTGTGAATTAGCAAAAGAACGCCCATTGAGCTATCTAGTAATCAATAGTAGAGGTGCATTTTACGAAAAGTAAATAAAAAATAGCGTTCTGACAATGGGGTACCCTCCACAAACACAGTCTTTTTTCTCAATATTTTTTATTTGAGACTTTGCAGTAGAATACTTTACTTATAATTTCCATATTGTTGTCTATTGAATGAAAGAGCACTGTTGAATGTGTTCCTCGGGCAGGTCCTAGTGACAGAGACCACTGTACTGTGTGTTAGTGCTACGGCCATCAAATAAACACTTGAAAAGTTTCATAACAAGTTTAAAAATAATAAGAGGAAGCTGGTTTTCTATAGGAATGTGGTCCATCATAATGTGCACCTCCAAAAAAAATGTGGTTAAGCTGTGTTTGATCATTGTTATTTGATCATTGAGATAAGTGAACGTAGTTCCCTTGTGCACCACTCAGGCGGCTTTTAAGTTTCATTAAAAAAAGTTTAAAAATACTAAGAGGAAGCTGGCTTTAAACAGGAACCTGGTCATCATAAGATGCATTTCTCACAGAGATTTGGTAAAGCTGTGGTCAGTATTTTTTAGATAACGGGGGTAACATCGTCAGGTTGTCGCCACTCGGATGACCTTATAATTAACACATTAAAAGTTTCATAAAATGTTGGAAAATAACTGCTGTTTTTAAATAGAGTTCTCGTCCATTATCAGATACATCTCTTAAAAAAATTTGGTAACGCTGTGGTCAGTTCTTTTTGAGATATTATGGTAACGTCTTCAGGATGAACGCATCTCAAACGGCGTTCAACTAAATACATTAAAAATGGCATGAAAAGTTTTTTTAAAAAATCAGAGGAAGCTGGTTTTAAATATGGTTCTGGTCCATTATAAGATACATCTCGTACAAAAAAAAATGGTAAAGCTGCGGTCAATATTTTTTGAGATATCGCGGTAACGTCGTCAGGGTTGACCTGATACATTAGTTTCATAAAAAAGTATAAAAATAATCAGAGGAAGCTGGTTTTCAGTAGGAACCTGGTCGATTTTAAGGTCGTTTTGTGGCAAAAATTCGGCACAGCTACGGTGAATATTTTTTTGAGATATTGCAGTAACGTCGACAAAACGGAGGGAAGGAATGGACGGACGGACGGACGACGAAGGGGACGACAAGACTCCCCAACACTTTATGTACCGAGGGTAAAAATCATTATAAAATAAGGAATGCACAGCAGTACTAGCTGGTGAATAGCTTTGTTTGAACGTTTCACAAGCAATATATACACAACGTTTCAGTTTAATCTGAGACCCTGTTCTGGAGCAGAAGTTCGAAGAAAAAGTAAAAAGGCATATTAAATCATAAGAATTAAAAAAAAAAAAAAATAGCCGCACCACCTGATGAACAAATAAAGAACCAGGAGTCTTTACTAGTATTCTTGTGTGATATTAAAGCAATTGGCTAAGCGGTTAGCAAAAGAAGAATTTTTAAGATTTGCCCCCCCCCCCATGGTTATTATTTTTTTTAATCAATGGAGGGTGACCACTTAAACAACCTTAGTAAGGACGCACCCCAAGGTACATTGGTACCAAGATTGAAGTGAATCTGGTGAATGATTTTGGAGAAGAAGTCGAAAATGTGAATTAGCATTAGAATGCCCATTGAACTACATAGTAATTAATAGGAAAAGGGCATTTACTGACAAGTACCCGAATTTTAAAAAAATCATTTAAAAGTCAGAAATTCACAGCAGTACTACCTAGTGAACAACTTTGTTTGACCCTTCCACAGGGAACATATCCACTAAGTTTCATCTTAATCTGAGTGACAGTTCCTGAGAAGAAGCCCCGCCACTTATTGAACAAATTAAGAGCTACGAGTCCTTAAAATTATTCATGTGTAATATTGACGCAATAAGATGATCTGTTTAAGAGAAGATGATTTTTAAAGATTTCTCTCAGAAGAGAAAAATTTTGAAAAAAAACATAAAAAACCGTTTAATCGCTAGAGCGTGACCATTTGAAAAACTTGGTAGAGACCCACCCAAGGTACATTGCAGCCAAGTTTGAAGTGAATTTGGCTGTCGGTTTTTGAGAAGTAGTCCTAAATATAATTGTGAATGGATGGGCGTTGGACGCCGGATGACTCGGCATCCTAAAAGCTCAGTCTGACAGTCAGCTAAGCTAAAAACTCTGATGAGATTTGGAATATTGGAGAGAAGTCTGTGACTGTACCCAATGAAAAGCTAGACTTAAATGGTTTGGTCATTACAACTAGGGAATTATCTATACAGGGCAAACAATGCTGACTAGCATAATGGCAAAGACAAAGCATTGACAATTTAAAATATCTGCTTTCTCAAAGAAAGCATGCTGTATGTCCCTGATGTTATAATAATCCCATCGGGTGACTTTTAATCAAAGTTTAGCCCTGGTGTTACTAGAAAGGATCTAGGTACCACATTGCATTTCAGAATAAGCCCCTCCACTGTGGCATCATTTGAGGTAACTATCAGTTTTCTCCAGGTTTTGGCATGTTATGCTTGTATTTGAAAAAATATGTGAATGTGACAAATAAGGTATACAACATGACAATGCAGTCTTAAAGGTGAATAATAAATGTACAATTGAATTTTCACAATTGATGGAAAACCATAGGTTAAAGATTGAGATCGCTGTATCCATCGTTGTTGAAGTGTACCACAGTAGTACCAGCATGCGTTTCTCTGGCGCCAATAAACATACTGCCGAATCAAAACTTGAATGTTTCAGCTATTACAAATTTTAACCAATTTTATTGGATGATATGGAAATGAATATGTGTCACTATGCCTTAAATACAATTCAAATATATCACACTGCCAAATAATGATGAATTGGGTCTGTATGTGTTATCAGTTATTCGCATTTGATGACACCCTTTTTGCAGTACAACTTCACCCAGCTTCGTATCCTGGACAAGGTAGATTTGGCCACATGTTTGGGCATGCTTAGACATGATATGACATACATGGAATTTGGCACAATATTTAAATGCTGGCTCGTATAGAGCAGTGAAGGCTATCTGTGTCTTGCTGAAGTATCTGATAATATTCATGTTGATGACGTGTCAAAATTTGGCCTTTTTTTTTTTAACTTGGACTTATTTTCAACTATGTCATTGACACTACATGGGTTCACTACTACTTGGTAGAAGGTAGTGTACCAAACAAATATAAATGACATACTACAGCATAACAAATAACTCTGCTAAAGATGAAAGATAAATTGGTAATGCAGATTGTTTGTATTTGTCATACAAATATTCAAAGCAATATAAGCAATGTTATAGTTTAAAAAAAGTGTACTGAATTAATATGAAAGTGAAATTGTAATGGCTTAAGTTTTACTTCAAAAAATAGTCGACTCAGGTAAAGGTATAGACATGCATTATGTATCCAATAAAGTTGTCTTGTCTTTTGCGTCACGTCTGTATATTTTTATACAGCCAATATTATACTTAAAATTATGGTTGCGTTGAAATTGAATAAATACAAATCGTGTGTCATGTAAGTAAGGAAACTTTAACTCGGCCAAACAGCATTAACTCGCCCAAGAATGGATAGCATAAACATGTTTTACCTAATGAATGTGGCTGTAATGACAGCCATAAGTGCAATTATGGGACACTCGTTAAGAATATACTGCTGGGTATCATCAGTGAACATGAAATTAAGTGACCTTTGATTTTGTAATTCTGCTCGATATACAAACTTGTGTGCCAGGCAGGCGGGACACAAGCAAAACACCTAATCGTGCTCATAACCCTGTTTCCCACAAAAATCTGTATGACCGTTTGACGGCTTGTATCATGTCAACTAAGCGACCTAGTAGAATTCCGAGGAGTAAGTAAAAGGCAAACTTTACATTTGGGCTGTCGGGCTAGACGCTTTCATCCTGTCTATCCAAAATGATTGTCCACTCATTCTGGTTCATTCATGTGGTCAGCATGAAGACGTGCAGGGTGCTGTGCGACACGAGCCATGCACATTTAGATACATCCCCGGACCTACTATTCATGGCTTCATACAGTTCCCTCAATATTTTGATAAGTATCGTATTCCTTATAAGGCCAAGCATTCATTATCTTTTTTCCGCAGGTTTGTATTTGATTTTATATTCAAGTGCACCATGTGGATGTCAGCGCGGTTTATAATAGTCTTCGATTACATACATGTCAGCAGTGAAATGCCTGACTGGTATTGATTAAAAAAGAAAATTAAAGATAGATTAATTACATGGGAGCTTCTGCCATGAAATTTGTGTACATACATTCCAACGTATTCCTCGGGTTATGATTTCCTTATAATATTAAAAAGTTTGTCTTGAGTCAGGCATCATATTTTGCATGTCACAAGCCTTATTTGAATACTGTTTATTCCGTATGATTTACGAAACATTATGATGTTAGCAATAACTTATGAATACCTTTATACCTTAAATTATATTAGAGGTGTATTTCATAAATTGTCGGTCTGTGGAAGTGCCCTACCGTGTCAATGTACAAGCCACACCTGCTATAACATCACCCTGGGTCCTTGGTCAACCTTTTTTGGGGTTGTCCCGATGGCCAAGAGGTCAGCGTGTTGAACTTTACATTTAGCTAGGCGAGTGTGCCGAAGGTAGTGGGTTCGAATCCCATACAGGTCGACATAAATTTATCGTATTTTTCACTTGATAATACTCTATTGGTTTCGAAGTGCTGTGGGCCATTGCTCCGACTAGAGGTGTATTTCATAAATTGTCGGTCTGTGGAAGTGCCCTACCGTGTCAATGTACAAGCCACACCTGCTATAACATCACCCTGGGTATAAGAAAACATTAATACTGAACTTCCAATGCAAATGCTTAAATGCTACTGGTGAAAGTAGTACGATGGTCAGAGTTGTATGTCATTTGGTCTATTGTTATCAAGGAGTTTGTGCTTTTCAGTTTGCAGATTGATCATTAGATCATTAGCACGTGTGGAGAGAAACAATTTTTTGTTGTTCATAAGCTTTACAGATTATTTGAGTAGAATATTACGCACGTAGTGTATCATGAGACATGCTTCATGATAAGTTGTTCCGATTTTAAGTGATGAGACTAGACTATGGATGTTATTTTTACTATCACTGCACTCAACAACTTACCGACATAATGATGAGTATTGTTAAATATTTAAGTTTACAATAATTTTGCAAAAGCGTACAACACCTAGGGTGTGCAATGTTCTGTTCGTCTGTACAGGTGTATCCTATTAATTGAGATTTGGATTTGTCGAGACTGTCCGACAATATTAACTATTCGCATATAAAACTAAACCAATCTTTAATTTGCAGTGCTTGTCAGTAAGCATGATAACGTTTACCTAATTTTCTAGATCGCTCAAGAATTCCGTTTGGGAACTCGGAAAGTATGTGTGCTGACCCTTTCATATTGCACATCATGATGCTCATGTTATGGACTGGTTAAGTTTGGGCCGACACATGGGCCGCTAAGTGCATTATACTCTTCAATCAGTAACTTTGGAGGGATGGGAGCCACGGCGCTGTTATTGGACATGATGGGGTCCTGTAAAAGAGCTAGATTTAGACTGCATTCCGTAAGACATAGAAGACCTCAAGTCACAGAGTAACTTTAGTTCATTTTACTGTTCATTTCATAGCCCAATAGCTGCTTGAGTCAGGTCTTTCACATTATGATGGTCGTGTATTATAATGTGAAGGATGTGAGCCACGGCTCTGTTATTGTACATGGTGGGGGTCCTGTAAAAGAGCTAGGTTTTAGTGCATTCCGTAAGACATATAAGACCTAAAGTCACAGAGAAGCTTTAGTTATTTTATTGTTTATTTCGTAACCCTATGGCTGCTTGTGCAAGTGCTTTGCCATTATGATGGTATGGTTCGAGTATGGCTATTTCGGGAAGTGCATTAAGGTACATTTACCTAATTATCAAGGTCATGGGCACTTATATTCGATTTTGTTTCGTATCTTTATGAAACCTCTAATAACCCATCCACGGTACCAAATTTCATTTCCTCAATGATAAGTCAGTCTGACAGACCGGCACAACATAGGCCTTCCAAAGTCCTCTTTTTTCCCCTCGTATTTTCGGAAAAGGGGAAGCTCTCCGAACCGAATTGATGTGGTATCGCCCAAAAATGAATTCTTAATAACCCTAGTTATCTTGAGATTGTTTCTTTCCTTCTTGATTTACAATTATATTTTCTGGAAACACTCGCTTGTTATTATTTTGTACTAGTGCCACTTCACTTCGGACCCAAATCTTTCGCCAGGCGTTGTTGACAATTTTTGTTGAAATCATATGATAAACAAAATCGAATGTCTTCATCTGTAAAGCGACTACCAGAATTTTCTTTCCAGGTTTTTTTTTTTTTTTCTTTGTTTTGTTTTATGTTTTTTTTGTTTTTTTTCTTTGTTTTGGTTTTTTTGTTGTTTTTTTGTTGTTTTTTTTTCTTTGTTTTGTTTTTTTGTTATGTTTTTGTTTTTTGGTTTTTTTTTTTGGTTTTTTTTTGTTTTCTTTGTTTTTTTTTTTTTTTTTTGTGTTTTTTCTTTTTTTTTTTTTTTTTTGGTTTTTTTTGTTGCGGTTTTTTCGTTTTTTTTTGTTTTTTTTGTTTGTTTTTTTGTTTTTTTTGTTTTTGTTTTTTTGTTTTTGTTTTTTTTTGTTTGTTTTTTTTTTGCCATTTTTTGTTGGTTTTTTTTTTGTTTTTTGGTTTTTGATTTTTGTTTATGTTTTGGGGGGGGGGGGTATTTGGTTTGTTTGGGGTTGTTGTTTTGGTATTTTTTCTGTTTTTTGACACATTACGTTTCTGTCCAAAGGACAAAAAATATCATTTAGCCTGTCTTGAAAATGTTAAGCTTGTTTGTTAAAACTGCTTTGCCAGTTGTGTAACGATTCCATTGAAATATGCTAACTATCTCTGTGAGTTGAACATATGCAGCCATGTTCAAAAATGTATTTTTCGATTTTTTTTTTCCGGGGAGGAGAGTCTTGTTCTTTTTTTGCATTTTCGTTGCTTTAAAATGGCCGGCCAGATTATATTCAAATGTGATATAATAGCACCATGATTTATATTTTGTTCAAAATTATACCCTAGATGGCGCTGTTATTTTCGAAACTAATGAACTTTGGAAAATAGATAATGCTCAATTTGAGTATATGTCTGAGTGAATAATAAAGGGACATTAGTATGAATACATGTGTCAGTAGCTTTCCCAAAACCGTGTACTGTATCTTCCTCAACAGTGGCAGCAATGCATCTCAGAATGGTCTTTGTGTGTTCAACAAATCATACTTCAGAAAAACCTCCCAATTACTTTGACATTAGAGCAAATGCTGCTGCAATTTTAAGTGTAGTCTTGCGTATTTTCGAAAATGTCGACGATTCTCCAGAAACGCAGGATGAACATACTTCCCAAAGTCGAAGAAATATTTACTTTGAGTATCTCAGTATCTACCAACTATTGCAAAAGGGGAGTTGTTTCAGATATTGAGATACCATGCTGTTTATTTTTCATGGGAAGTTGGTTATTAAGCCGACAAAAAATACGATTGAAAAATGTGCCAATACAGATGCCTGCATCGCCGGTTTTCTGGGAAAAATCACCCAATTCCTCTTCATTCATGGTTGGCTGGTCTACAGTTAGGATACGCACACATGGCATCTTGGGTTTTGTTTTTATGCATAGTCGTTGTTGCATTTAACATAAGTGACCCGGGACTGTTTTTACATACGCTTCCTGATGTATATTTACTTGCGTTTACACTTGTGCTGAATATTACTAAGTTAACAGTTTATATGGGACGAATTGTTGACTGAAACCTTGTTTCCTGAAAGAATATGCCTGCAAGAATATGACAAGAAAGATATTTTCAGAAGTAGCGTGCTTGTTGCCCACCTAACTTGTCAGTCAGTAGATTTTGTCGTATGCCCAGTTGTTTGTCTTATCACATCTGTTCACAATTCATATGTCTTCTTCTCCACAACCATTCAACGAATACTCTTTACAATTTGTGTGTATGTATATCTACCAAAATTGCCCAATAAGGCCCATTTTCGCGATCATGTGTTATTTAATTTGATTGTACATATTTGGGCAAACCCTCCAAAACCTCTCGGTCAGTTGCTAGAGAGCTCCATAGGAAAATAGTAACTTCCAGACTTTACTTTGCTAAACAACTAGCGATGCAATTATGTCCAAATTGTTTGTGTGTATTACTTTTATTACCAAATCATAAGCGGGATTGACTTTGACCTCACATGGATTGTTAGTTGACTAGGGTTTTTACTACACTTGCTCAACACATTGTATTTGTTGTATTTTATTTACTTTTTTGGGTTGTGTCTAAAAACTTGTTTTCATAACCGCTTCGTTAATTGCTCGAAATAGGTTATTGACTCGTAGTGACTGTTACTACGCGGGTACCCGATAGCAGATATTACACAGAAATTCGTGCAAATGTAAACATGTTTGAATTTTTTGAAAATGACAGCTTTTTTTTTTAGTTCTGGGAGAATTGTCGTAACAGGTCATACGAATTCCCGCTCTGCTCAAGAGTGTGACTATGAATATATCAAACTTAAAAGTTCATGTTTGTATTTTAAAAACACGAATGTGATTCAGTGGATAGTGTTTCACCAATGTTTATGTTTCTTTGCTAGTGTTCAAATACACAAGCACCTCCGCATTTCGGGTGTCAGTGCGGCTCTTTTCTGTGTTATTACTTTAATTGCCACATGTTCAGAACACCCTTCCGCAACCGCCACTAGTAAAGGGAACCCCCAAGTATTGTTTTGCAACTACATTTAAAATAGGATATCAACCTGGTGCTGGGGTAGCGGGCAGCTCATATGTATATCTCTTGCCAATAATTACCCTATATTTTCTTCTTTTATAAGTTAACACCTTTACAAAACGTTTGTGTAACATTTGCAGATCCGGCCCAATTATATGCACAGCCCATCTAAGATTTACGTTTGCGCTTCCAAAAGCCAAAATTTCGATATTAAAGTTTTATAAAATTAATCATTATATGTTTGTCATATAACACCCAATTGGTTTGTTTTGATAGAGTGGAATTCACGTTATGTTCAGCACAAAACATTGCCATAAATTTCAACACATGGCTAAAAATGGTAAAATTGTGTTCGATTTTAGCCACAGATTGCCTTATGTTTGTAAAAGGCTTTCAACTTTCTGGATGACCACTCACCCGATATCACACACAATTGACAAAAATTATATGCAAAATATCCTCATTGGCTGTAAATAATTCATTTTTCATATTAACAAATGTAAGCTGATTTTGATTTTTAATGACTGTAGTTGAAAGTGAACTCTCCCCTTTTCAATTTGAAGATACGTTTGGATGAGTGTACATCATCAACTAACTGTCATAAAAAGGTAGTTTGGGGTCATAATATACATTCAGACACAAAAGAATGAAATTGCAATATAATTTTTTGTACAGCAGTATCACTTTTGTAGATAGCCCTCCCTCTGGTATGTATAAAATCAAAATGCCTCATGTTTTAAGCATCATTTTCATAAGAAAACTGAGTTAACTCACTCAAAGACATCAGCTTCATTCGAAAATCATGATACCTCATTTCTCAGATTTGATTTTGATTTTATGAGCTACAATAAATATTGAGTATTCATGAATGATCATGCACCTTGATTAGTCAATTAAGTTGTCACGATGCCCACTTTCAGAATATTCTAGATCATATTGGGACTCAATAAAGAATAACAACGATAAGACAACATTGACTATAATCATATATTAAAAATCAACATTCAATATATACAAAGTAGGTTAATGAAATGATACACTGAGTAATGCTGATACTCCAATAATTAACCGACTACATGTAAATCATAGTCCCTGGTGAGAGATTCTCCACAGATAGTGTCCCACAGTTTCAAGTCCTCTGGCAGGTGCCAAATAGCCTGGTCCAAATCCCAGAGGGGCACAGCTTTCTTCCAATGTGGTACACAGAACACGATGCTGGTCCATATCCAACAGAGGTACAGTTTGGTGCCAATGTGGTACAATTAGACACCAGATATGCCAGTCCACTCAACGGCACTGTCAACACTCCACAGGTACAATGTATAAATGAGTATCTGCTTGTCAGTAGCAATGGCTCACAGTCGTACTGGCTTGAGGACATGCAGCTTCTCTCAGATCTCAGACATCTGCTCCTCCAGTCATGAAGGGAGCTGCATTATATACCCATGCTGAGAACTCTCACGAGTATTCTATAATTCTTAATTGATCACACATCATACTTCTCTGTGATCTTTCTAGACCACATCAGACTTCCCTTTTGTTTACAACTGTCCCTGTATGTAGGTCACCACTTCTGTTTTCATTGTTCACTATGGCAAAGCAGGCCACCTCATTGACCTGGCACACACTCAATGAATAGACTAACCACTCCAAATCAAAACAACCAGCCATACCCACATTCACAATGGAAATGATGGTTCTTTCAGGCGTTGGTTGAATTTTTTTACAGCTACAGAATTTGCAACATTTAACTCTCACCATCCTACAGGGGCATGTGGACCTAGCGCATTTCTTGCATGGGCATGCAATTGACCAATGAACTTCAATTTTTTCCAAGCTGTAGTTTGGGTCAGAAATCCTTGTTCTAGTTCAAAGCTAAAGTGTTCAGGCTGTAATTGTACAGCTTTTCAGGATTGAAATGGTTCTACAAAGCATGCAAGGAGGAGTATGTGTTATAGAAAGCACACTGGATATGTGGCATAAGGCCCCCGGCTGGTTGGTGGTAGATTTTGGACAGAAATACATTTACAGGAAGGAAAAAGCTCTGTGCACATGTAAGAGAAGGTTCATGAATCACTTCGTCATGTGACTATCTTAACTACTAAAAAGCTCTGTCTTATGAAATGTGGGTTGAAAGAGAGTGGATGAACTGCCAAAAAGAATTCAGAAACATCTGTGGCTCTACGTCCAAAGTGGCCTTCTTTGTGCCCATTTGCCTAGTAATATCACTCCCAGTTAGGTTGTGCATAGCTGGCAATACTGAGCAGAGCCAGCCATTTCACGCACTGAAACAGGATATGAACTGGCATATATGGAGTTGTATTGCCCACTCCAGCTCGTACCCAGAGCTGTTCAAGGCCATGCTGCATAAATATACTTATATGGTACAGCAGAGCAAGAACCACACCAGTATCATTAGAAATGACAATGCATGCTTTATGGCCTGCTTCAACAGAGCTTGAAATTTGTATAAGAAGGCAGAGATCAGCTTCCTTAAATGAAGACTGAAGGTGACTCATTGCATGCTCTTTTCCTTCATGAACCATAAAACACTGCCGTGTCTCATCTTTGCTTGCTATGTGGCCAATTACAGTAGCGTAAGTTGGAAATGTAGGTACAATGCTGCGGAGATGACCATGTATTAGTTTCTCTAATACCACCATTTTTATTTGAGGGCCAGAACATTTGAATGGCTTTTGGCAATTGTGTCTCTGGTTAGAAGGATTTGTCTTCAATTGCTACAGTGTTAGTCAGCCTCATTCTCTCACTGTCCTTCACAGAGGGATCTTCAGAGTACACACGGAAGAGAAAGCGTCAGCACGTTGAAGCATGGGTCTAGCACAGTTGCAATTTGCATATTGCATATGACAGTGTCATGTTCGAAGCTTGTCTCTGTGCTGCTTTTAAAGATTACCTTTAACGCTTTAACAATACTATTGTGTTCATTTTATATATGGAGATAGTTTGACAATATATTCATGGAGATCAGCTTTGGGCATTTTGCATTTATGCCTCGCAGTAGGTTTTACTCCGTGGCTGTGTTGGCACCATTGACTCTTGGGTTGGCCTCTACAACCATGTGACACAATATGTTACGTGGGGTCATTTTATTACTGTCTTAATAATTATATTGCTCTTGATTGTTGAATGCTTGTACATTTTTCTTGCATTTGTATATATTTAATTTTTAAAAATAATTATTCTAGCTGTATGGTGTTCGTTTCTACCATATATGATTATGTGTGTACTCTTTACTCTTTGTGATTTTTCTTCTTTGAATTTATATGTTTCTATTTCCCAGATTTCGGGGGTTCAGTAAAGCAATTACAATAATAATCAGCACAGGAAACACAAGTGACATAGTTGGATAGCTTTGAGCACCTATCTTTGTGGTAATAATCACAAGGGGTTTTTAATATATTAGCCAGTGATTCCATTTCTTTCCACATTTTGGTACCAGGGATTGAACTTCTATCTGAGTCAACAGTGCTATCAAGCACTACAGCAGTTACGACATTTTTAAACTTCACTAGCCCCTCTAATATTTTTTTCATTTCAATGGTTGCCATGGAGCTATAGCTGAAGTGCTTATGATACATTTACCTACTTGGATAACTTCACTCACTTCTTCTTTTCATTCATTAACAATGGCAGGTTGTAATCTATGCAAAAAAACGGGGAACCAATTCATTCAAAAAGTCTGATTGCCTGCTGTATATTAGCAGCATTGTCAGAAAAGAGTGGGATTAGAAAATTTTGTTGCTCTAAACACATGTGGTACACTCTTTTATATATATATATATATATGTATATATATATATATATATATATATATATATATATATATATATATATATATATATATATATATATATATTATAAATTTCAGATGTATGTCTATCCTTGAATAGTTTTGCATGTAGACAGAGAGAAACCAACTGCCTATCGCTATTCAGCCCATGTAAAGTTACAGCCGTATAACCATTAAAGTAAAAAGGTAAGTCACATCTAGTGAAATAACTTGTAATATAATGCACACACACACACACACACACACACATATATATATATATATATATATATATATATATATATATATAGACAGTAAGCAGCCAGGTTAGAATGTAACAATGCACACAAAACAGACTTTTCACTTTGAGGTCATGGGCTTTACTGGCTTTCCTGGCAGCATGCTCTGTACAGTGGCACACAAGCATGACAAACTGTTAAACAGCTTTTGTCTCTGGCAATGGGTATACATCATTGCCCCAAATAACATTCTTTTTCACTTTGAAAAAAAAAATAGCAGTTCCAGTATCTTAAATTGCCTTGGAAAGAGATGTTAATCTTGTGTATTCACTGTATATCAGGTACATCGATACAAGTAAAGTCACCTGTTCTAATGATTAAATACTTTAAAAAATAAAGGCACCAATGTCCATTATAAATTCCAATCTGCCGATCCAGCTTTGCACATAAAAATCCAGGAAGTATTGAAATGCTGGCTGTAGACATAAGTCGAGTGGATATGTGCGTTTCCCATTTCAGCTAGGCGACTGGTGCCAAAGGTTGCAGGTTCGAGTCCTGCTCGTTCCGAACATGAAATATAACAGTAAAAATCAGCATCACAGTTCCTTGGACAACCCCTTCACAGAGTCCTTTTTACCATACAAGCATACAGGCTCAACATGAAAAATGAAACACATCTGAAGGTGATGAAAGAAAAATTCCAGATTATAATATTTGGGATACAAGTACTTCACTATAAACCCCTGCATGTGTTACAGTCTGTGCACAAAGTAATAGTTCCATAATAATACATACCCATGCAAGAAAAATAGTTCTTGGGCACTATGTAACACGATAATTCGCAACATTAGTCCTAGTTGTGCCATGTCCAATAGCCATGTGAGGTACTCTTTGGCATTTTCATCACCTGGTATGTCAACTGGTTCTAGTATCGTCCACAGTTTAACATGTATCCAATCAAGTTACATTTGTATTCATCTGACTGGTCTCTGTGTGCAGTCTGTTTCCCACATGGATAACACACATTAGGACCTTTTCTCCCCTCTCATTAAATTAGGCTTTCTAGCCACTTGTATTATGTTTAGAGAGGAAATCTCAGAGTAGGAAAATCGTGTGACTATACATTAGCTCATTGCCAGCTATATAATATCGCAAAGTCCAACATATAAACCATTGATTAACATGTCCTTACTGAACTGGCAACGTATGTGTTAATTTCGATGCACATAAACATAATATAAAAATTGATAGATCGTCACAAATGTACAGTAGGAAAATACTAAAAATGGATACATGTTGACACGAGACAAATCCAAAATAAGTTACTATCTAGTCAGAAAGGGATATGACCATAACAGCAGTTAAAATCTTAGTTGTTTCCTTTGTGGTCAAATCTGCGGGCAAATGAACCAAAGGGAAAGTCAAGTTCAGCATCAGCTCCCAGCCTATAAGTCAGAAAGCATTTTACTGGATCAAAGACACAGGGACCACTTTGAGCATGAAGTTTAATCCTTATTAACAAGTACTTGTTCCCATTAGGTTCCTGTGAAAAAGTGCCGATATATTTGGTTTGTATTCATGTCTACACTGTTAGATCCCAATCTCTTTTTTCCGTACTTGCTTGGGTTCCATCATTACATCACTACATTCTGAAATCTTATGACTGTTTTCTCTCATGGTAGCCCTCGAACCTATTGTTACGATATTCTTGGGGTTGTATCTTTGATATCTTCTGAGGTAAGTGTTGACATCTAACTTAAATCGAGTGGACAGTGTGACTCGGCAGGATCACATTTTTCTCTGTTGTTTACATCTTTGAACTTTTTCTCAAATATCACATACCCTGGTCCATTTTTTGTATTTTATTCACGCTGCATATCAGTAAGAGCTCCATTTTTTCCTCTGTAACTTCCACCCAGCATATGTTCTGCATCACTAGAATTTCTTTGAATGGTAAAACTACCTGTATTCTCTATACTGTTGGTATCAGGTACACGACTCTCATGCTTGTCTGTTGCATGTGTTCCTGTTAACATGTTCATTGTGCTTGTGTGCACATCTGGTTTGCAATTTGCTGCCTTTACATTTCTGGTGCAAAACATTTCACTTGTTGAGGTGTTCTCATATCCTGTGGGTTATCTTTAGCTATTAACAGAGAGGGTTGTTATGATCCAGATATTTGTACATCAACTATTTGTGCATCATATGTTTGACACTTTTCTTCCCATATGCAATCTTGTTTAAGGCTTCGGTCTCTGTACGTGACAAAACTTCCAAAGTCATGTTCTTTTTTACCTTTCCCTCTCACTTTTTCTCATCTTAATCTTACAGACTCATTTAATGCTTAATTTTCCTGAAAATCTTTGTCAGATTTTCTCCAAACTGCCGGCAGGCACCTCTTAGCCATTACATCATGTAGGCTGTATATTGTTGTTGTTGTGTCTTGTTCCGGAAGATGCCGCTTCTCTAGTACCACTTTCTTTTTTTTTCTTGCTGTAGTTGTTGTTTCATGTTTTCTTTTATTGGTATCCTCTTTTTCTTTCGTCTTCTTTTTTTTTCTTTGATCTTTAATTTGATATACCTTGTTTGTCTAGTTGTTTTATTCACAGGTTCTCAGCCTGTTTTCCTGTTTCCCAGTATTTGCATACACTGTTCCAAGTCGAGTGACCTATATGTAAGGTAACTATTTGAAAGTGCAGTAAGGTGATTAGATGCTGCATGAATATAGCTTGGATCTAATGGTCCGAAATGTACACCATTCCTGCAGGAACATTCTCACGTTTTGATATTCATTCATTGATAAATTTGGGAAAATTCTTGCCTGGAGATAATGAATTTGAGTGCTAAATATCTATATGTGGACTGAGAGAAAGTGGCATCCATTTCTGACACTGTGGTCTTTTAAATGATATTCTCCCTGCATATAATTAATATTGAATGGAGCCTGAGTACTGGAATGGAAAAAACAATCTTAAGGGTCAACATGCCTCCAACTCCCTCCTTTCTCCTCAAAATAAGGGCACCCCTCGACGCAAAATTGCTGCCAGATTACATCAAATCTTATTTCAGGTTGAGCAGTTAATGTACAAAGTGTAATCATAGTTTAATTAGCATATACAGTGCACATACATGATTCAAAGACACTATTTTGAAGTAATTAAATAAGCCTTAGGGCTGACCAATATCACTTGCAGGCAAAATCTACAAATAATTTTACCAAAGGAAATTTAGGAATTAAAAGTTTCGATGGTGGGAACTTCAACTTTCAAAAATATAATAACCAAGTCACGCACTGACTGTGCAAAACAGTATGTCACAGTGCCCAAACTGTGCTACATATTCCGTGTAAACATTAGCTGGCAAGAAAATTAAGTCATGAATCAAAATCTGACAATGAACACAAAGACTAAAATGCAACTGTCGCAAATCAAAAATTACAAGTCAGCATGGAAAATACATGGCCAAAATCTGTTCCAAGTGAGTGACCGGTTCTGCAACCAATGAAGTGAAAATGCAAGACACATCTACATTTTGCCCGAAGGCCTAATGGGACCCATGAATTGAATTTTACAGATAACGTATTTCCTACAGTTTGAATGCACTAAATCCACATTGTTGCCCTTCAGCTCACATATTTTTTTTATAAAATGACAGGATGCAATTCCTTTTTTTTTTCTTCTGACAAACTACGTAAAATACTGTATTGGTGGGAGCAAGTGGGAAAGCCATAAACAGTTGGGGTCACTTGACTTTTGACAAAATGGTTTGTTTGTTTATTACACAATTGCTATTTGTGCATTTAAAACCTAGGTAGAGATGTTAAAGTGTTGTTAAATTTTCCATATACAGCAAGTGCTAAACGTAAATCATTCAAAGGTCAACAGTAGTTAAAAATCCCATACTGCATGATAAAACTTCCAAAACTTTTCATTCTTACCTTGGGCCGGGGAAGGGCAGAGCTGTTCCGTATGTAATCAGAGTAATCAGGGTGGGTTGGCATGTTACTCAACACATCTTTCTTGATGAACACAGTCAAAGAAATGTCATACAGAAACTTGTGGGTTACGCAGTCTGGATTTAGATCGTTGATGAGGATGACAAACAGAAGCAGTTCAAACCAAAACTCTTGGCGGAGAGATCCCCTCAGCTGGATCCATTCAGACCCTTCGGCACCAATCCTTACATTTGATTTGCAATCACTCAGGAGAGCAGCTAACCACCAAATGATCACATAAGGTAGCACGAGATCTTTGCATTTCTGTTGGAGGTTGGTGTGGTCAACATGGTCAAAAGTCTTTTTGTAGTCTAACATGACCACATATGATGCCTAATTGTTTTCTGATGCATCTAGCCATCTTTGCACCAAGTCAACTAGTGCCGTAGTTGGTGATAATCTTTTCAGGCATCCAAACTGGTTTTTGTCTAAGATTGGCTCAATCAGGTTAAGAATCTACTTGCCAACTATGCTTGCCTAATGTTTTGACAGCACAGATATTAATGAGATTGGGCGCAAGCCTCTTTCAATTGACTGTGGTGGTGAGACTTTAGGGCAGATTTCCATAATTTAGGCAAAAACCTTCACACATAAAGCATTGAAAATTGTATTGGAGGAGGGAGTGTGTGCTTATATGCCACAAAGGTTCGGGAGGTGCCAGTTGGGCAATCACTTCCGGGCCAGCAGCTTTCTGGATCTGGATGTTTCATAAACGTTTTTCCAACTGATGATATGCCTATAATATATTGGTCAGGCATGGAGGTCTTCAGGTTCAGGTATTATACTTGCACCAAGAGGGTTTAATTCCTGGATAACTGATTCGAAAAAAGCATTTATGTGTTGAGAAAATGTTCCACTGCATGTGTGGTTTGCTAAGCCTTGGGGGCCTTATTTTTGTTTCTGAGGCCGGTCAGTTGTATGGAGTGTCTCAATAACTTTCTGGGATTGTTAGCTTTCAGATTTTGAACATTGGTTTGATGAAAATGAGCTTTTGTACGCTTTACTGCCCTATATGGTGAGGTCATTTCGTTCAATATGCAATAATTTGGATAGGTTCTAGGTCTTGTGCGTGAATGTATGTCTAAAAGAGGACCAGGTTTCTTCTCTTAATTATATTATGAATGATTACTATGTGCGAAATGATCGTGTCAAAATGCAAAAGACCTAATCAGTCTACCTGCACTACGGTCAACCTGTCACAATGGTTGTTGGGAATCTAATTCATTGATATTGAAATAGCTTATTGACCCAAAAGAGGCACGGGTTACTTCATGTGTTGTGGCTCTTTCTTGTGCCTACCACCTCATAAAGTATCTCACGTAGTTTTTATATTGTTTCATATCATTATTTGAATAACTGTGTGAGTTTGTTATCAAAGAAAGATCACATGGGCCAAGTGCATTTAAATTTAAAGGTAAGGTGTTATCTATAAAGTTGAAATCAGGGGTCCAATTAAGATGAAATAACATGTAAACGATAGATAGATACATCGACCGATCGATCGATAGATAGATAGATAAATAGATATATACGTACATACATACATAGAAAGATAGATAGATAGGAAGGTAGGTAGGTAGGTAAGTAGGTAGGTTGGTAGGTAGGTAGATAGAGCATGGGCAAAAACTGTTAAACAGTCTATGGTCTCAGGGCAATGGGTATGCATGATTGCCTGAAACTTACTTCACAAATAGTCCATGTGTCAACGGTTAATGAAGGGTATTTGACAGATGTTGTCAAACCATATACCTTCATGCGCATTTCTTTATTCTTTATGTTCAACATGCTTATGATGGTCCTGTATGGCGACACCCTGTATCTACGAACTACAAAGAAATTCCTTGTTCTAAGTGCAAGATTGGGGAACATTATTGGAAATTATAATAGATGACTTCATTCCGGAGCATCATTGTGATTAACAATAAAATGTTATTTGTGATGAATATGCTGAAACATCGCTCAAGTTAAGGGTAATCGTACAAATACGACCCCCTTTTACCCTGAATTCATAGCTGCCCACAATTTCTTCAAAACCTCTCCTTCCGTGATGTACTGTCTTTATCATTTTGTACATATTTTGTTAAAATTTTTTAAAAAATCATGAAGTGCGTGAAAATGTTTTTAGAAAGGTCATGAAGAATAATTGACAGACAGGTGAGCATGTATTGCTCATGTTCACAAAACAGCCTGCTTCATTCCGGCCTAACCAAGGGCATTGACAACCTTTCTTAGAAAGACAACATGTTTTGCACACACGCACAAAATAATTAAACAAACAAACATACAAACAAATAAATATGCCTCGTGTCAGTATCGTGTAAGGGAGCTCAGCGTACTTACATCCATAGTTTCTGCCCCAGGTAATCAACGCAGCTTTGCTGAATTTACCTGTTCATAAGTTTTCCCAACCTTGGAAGGGGTTTATCGGAAATTGGCCTATAGCCACTAGGTGGCGCTGCTACAGTTGCTTATGGAAATATTTGATATTCATTAATGTTCAAGGCGGCAGTGCGTGTTACAATGTTATGCATTGGATACTGTTCTAAGTGCGTATATATTTTGTTGTGTTGAATACGTCTTCGGGGATTTAGTCTATTTAATGATGTAGCGTTTTCATTTTTCACAAACGGATCCAGCTGGGGTCAATAGGTTATGGGCGCATCCCTTCCTGAGCACCAAAATGCCCCTTTATTTTCACTAAGAGGGAAGAGTTAAAACTTGCTACTTACTTATTAGCTGATAGTCACACGCTGGTCATCACTGAATACGCCTATTATCTAGCATATTCAGCACATTTAACATAGCAGGTGTGTCATGATGAGCCAAGGCTAATGTATTTGTGTCTTTTTGTCCAGAGCCACTTTCTAGTAGTCATTACCCTATTGTGTAGTCCGAACTCTTTACTAATTATAAGCTAACCTGTTACTGTCTAACCTATATATAAATATGGAAGTACTATTGTCCATACTGCACACATTCTTCTGTAGAGTTTTGACATAGGCTGTATAAGGGCAAAAATAAATTAAAGGGTCGTCAGCGGGTGACTACTCAGAACAGGTTTCGGAGGCTATATCACCACGTCTCTCTGAATAGCAGCTCCTTGCCTTAGTTAATATTGAGGAAAGATAACCCACATAATGATGAATAAATATGAACGTGGCAAATGATGTATCAGCTAAATACGTAATTTTGCTTATAAATGCAAAGCTTCATTCTGAAAGAAGAAAAAAACCTGTCCACAAAACTTAATTACTTAGTTTGTAAAGTACAGGTTTACATTGAGCAATTTGACCTACCAATGAACTAGATTGTATCCTTTCTACCTGGATAGCTTAAAGCTTATCCTAATTCAACCACCTGGCAGTGTATAATTGAAGTAGAAACAAACTCGGGCGTTATATTCAGTCCTAGTGATTGTAAAATAAACAGTTGCAGCTGGACCTCCTGTACAAAACAAGGGAAACCCTAACAAATACCGCAAAAAAGTACATCCTGCACCAAAAATGTAAAACAAACCACATGATGACAGCTACTCCTCACTTTGAAAGTCTCCAAACATTGAAGCTCAATGACACCCAACCCCGAGTCAATATTTCAACGTAATGGGTCAGGTTTGTAACATTTGAGTAAATACTGTCAAATTACAGGAATTTTTTTTTTATATTGAGATAATGAGTACTTAGGCCTGTCAAAAACAAATGAAATTGATTAACATTTAAGTTAAGCAACACGGCATCAAAACATAATATTTCTTAACCTAATTTTAAGTAAAATAGGCAAACTTGTAACTGTCGTTGGCTGCTGCTTGCTACCGATGACCCCTGGTGGTTCAACCTGACAGAAAAGATGTAAGCCTAAAATGTCTGAAAGTAAGTTTTAGAACGGAATGACACTTAAAGTTGAAAATTAAGGAGCAAAACAGGCAAGTCTAAAATCTGTAAGATTATTGTAGCCAAACTTTCTAGTAATCTTGGGATGTCAGCAGCAAAAGTTGTAGGGCATGTCAGAAACAAATGAAATTGATTTCCATTTAAGTCAAACAACATGGCATCAAAACATAATTTTTCTTATTCTGATTTTAAGTAAAATGGGCAAACTTGTAACTGTCGTCATCTGCTGCTTGTTACCGATAGCCCGTGGGGGTTAACCCTAGCAGAAAACAAGCTGACCTAAAATGTCTGAAAGGTGAATGTCAAAACAGAATGATGCCAGAAGATAAAACTAAGTTGCAAAACAAGCAAGCCTAAAATCTATAAAATTATTGAAGCCAAACTTTGTATCCTCTTAACTCAAGTTAATGGTACATAAATTTGGTTGTAGATGGAAAGTCCTGAAATTTAGAACAAATGCGGCCAAATCTAAAACATTGTGACAAAATTTATTATATCCAATGGTCACCGAAATGTTATTGTTCGGGAAAAGCTAGTTAACTACTTCGAAGTTAAACTCACCTATTTTGTGATGGATTTTAATATAAAAACTGCCATTAGTGACCCAAATATCCAAGTCCAGAAACACATCTCTAAAACCATCTGAATTGTTACCTTCCAAAGGGATATTTTTTGCATAAATTTCTATAGCAATTTCGATGAAATTTTGTACATTTACACAAGCAATTCAATATATCTTGCCTTGTTTGCTAATTTGTAGCTATTTGAAAGTCCATTTTGGTCCATTTATCCACATACGTAAATTCAAGCCAAATAAATCTGCAAGTAATGGGAAGCAGTTGCTACCCATTGGAATGCCTTTTTCTTTGTTGTTGTTGAAAAACCAATGGTCCGCATTGAACAAAAGTATTATCCAAAAGAAATTTTATAGCATCGACCAAAGTTTCAACAATGTAAGATTTAACGTTACTTTCTGAATATTTATTGTGTGACCAATATGTTTTCTTTGTGTATGAATTAATATTTATATCTGGTTTACCATTATGTTTCAAGATTTTGCATTTTAATTTTGTAGAAGAAATTTTGACTTCATCTGTGGGTAGATTTGTGCGCAGTGTAGATAAATCAAAACATTTGATATTTTTTGCTTTTAAATCTTTAATTTTAGATACTTACTCTGAACAATTGCTTATACTCTAAAAGCAATTTATTACACAGTTTCTAGAAATAGCATTGCGGTATTTACGGAAATGACTCCTCATTGCAGTCAAATACAATGGTACTCCTTTGATAATTGTTTTGTTGTACATTTTTAAGCACCCGCTATTAATCTAGATTTAAAGCGGGTTTTATGTGGTGTCGGTATCCAGTACAAAAGTGGAATAGAGGAGTCCTCTTCGGAAATATTGATATTACAATTCCTTTTGATCTAATTTTTATGTGTATCTATCAAATTATCAATGGATTGATTGTGTAATTTATATACGTCATTTCCTCATATTTCTGGAATGTTTTTATATTGTGATTATGGAAACTCACTTTCACATCATTGCATACATAGCTGTGATGTTCAAGCTGCACTGTGTAGGACTTGTTGACCCACTGTCCTGCAGCAAAACACACATCCGGTGCCTCTGTATCTGAAACTTCGTTATTTTACATGACCGAGAGAAGAGACACTGACTCTCCCTTTGGACGTTATAGTCCAGGCATGGAGACCATATATATATATATATATATATATATATATATATATATATATATATATATACACATATATATATACATATATATATATATATATATATATCTGACAATTGATATGCGAAGGGAATACCACAAGCTTCAAGAATCCACCAGGTGGACTTCAAAAATTTGTGGCATAAGCTGTAAATCGGCGATTTTTCAAAGTGGCCATCACACAGCTCGAATGAAACAAAATGCATAAAACTTTTGATAAAAATAGAATAAACTGATGGTTCTGATGTTCATTATGTTTTTTTTAGGTATGCCCAGTACAAAGCTACAACAACAAAAAATCCAAGATGTCTGCCACTGCGAGTGCATTAATCATGGGAAAAAAGGATTAATTTTGGATAGAAACATAATAACATGATGCATCAGGTACTCTGTGTGGTGAATACAGGTCTGTCTAATGCAGAGACACCATAAAAAGGTTTTACACTTTGTGGAGTCTCCAGATTCCAAAATGGTTGCTTTCCCTTTGTCTATCACCATGCAATCAGACATCTGTAATTTTGGTGATTTCTACAAAAGTTTCAGTGATGCCTCACGCATTGGTGGTGCACCTTTACACTTTACCTCTTGCTTGTTTATTAAGCTCAAAACTACTGCCACTTAAAGCTCCTGAATCAAGAAATAAAGGGTAAATTTTAGGAAAAACATGCTTTTTCAACAAATTCTCAAAATTCAAATTTCCAGTTCTGTTTTATGTGTCAAAGTATATTCAGATATAACATTTGAACATGAAATAAGAATGTCATATATTAATTTAGGAAAAGTACAAAAAATGTGTATTTTAGCATTTTTCTTCTTCAAAATGCAAATTGACAGCCTGTAGATAATATTGGTATTTTCAAGTTTACCACAAAATCTAAGATAACCCTCAATATTGAATTATTCATTGCAAAAAGATGTATACAAGGTTTTACCTCATTTATTTGAATGTTGTATGTTAATTATAGAGTTGGCATATTTTAGAATGACAATGGAAATGATACAAGTAAAAGCATTGCCGAATGACATTACACCTCTGCAAAGTTTGAATATCACCAGTCATGTATTGACATAGTATAAAATGTTTAAAGTAACTAGATACAGGAATCCAACTGATAATGATGTATCGTCTCGTCAGTGTAATGGCATATTTGCACAACTGATAAATTCTGTTCTTGTTCACTTAGCACAACAGGTATCTGTATCGGCTTGGTAGTTGATGCTAGCTGGCGGAAAAGCTGCTGCAATTTCCTTTTATTGTCAGGCAATATCCAAAACGTATGTAGCTGTTGAGGTATTGGAACATTTCCTGTAAGTTTAGTGAGGTGAATGGACCAAGTCCAGCAGCACAATGAAGCATTCTCCCAGCTTTAACACCCAGACAACTCTACTTACCTGCCAAATACAACACGGAAGCCACTCGCGTTATATATTGAGTGGTCTGCTGATAAGACACAGCTAACTGCATGATCAATGCTTCAAGGGATGCCAGATTTGGGAATGACCAAAATTTTAGACATGAAATCTAAAATAACAGAGAAGCGTCCTCCAAGAAAGTGGAAAATGTCATCAGTGTCAAATCCTTTTCCAGGTCAGCAAATAGCATACTTTTGTATGGTTTGGAAGGGAGATCAACATCAAATATTATTCAAAGCGGCAGAATGTCATGACTAAATATGCAATTGAGTGTCATGCTCCGCTCGTTACCAATTTCAATGTCACGCTGAGCTGCTGCCAGCATCTTCGGTAATACAGCTACTGCACTTTTTGTGTCCCTCTCTTTACCAATATTCTGCAGTCAAGTTCCATTATTGACCTGTGTGATCAAACCTACATTTCTCCTGTACACTGCTGTCCAGGCAGCCTAAAGAACTGAAACCTCGGGAACTAGCTGGACATGAGTAGACAACTTAATACCTGGTCATTCCACTGCGTACTGCAGGCTTGATCTGAGTATAACTTACCCGTCCTTGCTACGAAAGCTTACACGTCCCCGGTGGGTTGTAGGACAGTGTACTGGACACGAAATGTGATATGCTGGCGTAACATGTGGGATGAAACAGTTTTAGTTAGCAAAATGGGGATAGAAAATGTGTTAAGGTCTTACAGCATTTCATATCATGCATAAAGTAGTAAACCGATACTTAAGAGCCTAAATGGATCATGGTGCAATAATTATGAAATGTGTGTTACATTATCAATATAATCATACTTGAAGATTTTTGAGGCGGTTTTCCAATGCAGATGTCACGAGTCGTATGTTTAACATATGTACAGTATTCCGGATAATGCATTGTTGATTGTTATTTATTTTTATAGATTGTTATGTAAATTTTCCTTTGGGGCGTACAGATAATTTAAGCAACGCACGCTTAAATGTCATACTTAAAATATAACCCTTTTCTGAAAAAGTCATACATTTCTGTTATTGTTCCAGAGTTTCCTAATTTTGAGTTACATCCAGATACAGCTCTTTTTCTCTCATCAACATTGTGCTTACGCTATTTTCAGTTACCTTTGCATCTTTGTCTCTCTTTTTAATGTGCATTTTCTTGTTACATGGCATGTTACCTCAACGAAATTCATAAAACGCCTGACTCTAGTCAGTCCATCCAAAGCTTGCATACACATGACACATTAAAACAACTATTTGATGCTGTGTGCTTCTTTACACCATCCGTTAACTTTGCTGGTATTCTGCAAAATATCACATTGACAAGTACCTGTATCCTTGCCGTATTTACGTTTCCTTGGTTTACAGACAATGGGCATTAGTTCTGATCAATACCAAATGGCCATTGGTCTTGGGTATTTACGTTTCCTTGGTTTATAAACAATGGGCATTAGTTCTGATCAATACCAAATGGCAATTGGTCTCTTCTCGAATAATTACACCCCTTTTATGGCACATTTCCATCCAGGTCCCTGGCCAAAACCAAATGATATGCTCCTACTCCTCAGTGGCTTTTCTACAGTTCCACACACTTCTCTGTGTTTTTTCCTGTGCAAAACACATTATGTTGTCCTTTTACACGTTCTACCCCCTCTTCATTCAATGCTCACGAGAACCCTGGTCCCACACTTAACTTCAAGAACCAACTGAAGTTCTTTCATTTTAACGTTCGCAGCATACGAAGTACCAGTAAACTTGACGAAATTCATCTCTTGCACCAAACAGGTAACTTAAACATTATTGCTTTATCTGAAACCTGGCTGGATGAACATTACCCACATCAGCTCCTCCTCCTTGATGACTTCCAACATCCGTTTCATTCAGACCGCACAACGGGAAGTGGGGGTGGGGTTCTGAAGTTTATTCACTCGTCTATACCATGCATAAGACACCCGGATCTTGAAAGCATAGATTGCGAATGCGTCTGGTTAAAATTTCGACCCAGCGTGGGAGAGTATAATTTTGTAACTATTGTCCACCTGGCCAGTCTGCAGAAATCCATGACATATTTCTCAGGCCTTTGGCATCTTTCGTTTCCTCTGCCATTGAATGAAACCCTCACATTTGTATTGCAACTGGCTGTTTCAATGACAGGTGCACTGATTGGAACTCCAAACATGAGGACAGCGATTTAGGTTAATCTCTGGTCAACTTTGTGAATCGGTATAATCTCTTTCAACTTATAGATGAACCCACTAGTATAAGTGAATACTCCAATAATTATTACACCTTTTCATTACTGATTCTCCAGGTCTAGTTCTGGACTCTAGAACCCTTATTCCAATCGCAAAATCTGATCACTGTGTAATCTTTTGTTTTCTCCCTTTTCCTTCATACAGACAAGCCCTTCAAAAGATCAGTATGGGACTTCAATAAAACTAATTTTTATGACCTCAATGCTGCCCTTTCGACAGCCGCTTGGAACATTGCTCATGATGTCTTTGATTCTATTGATGATGCCATATCATACTGGTCTTATCTTTGTCTATCTAATGCAAAGGATTTTATTTCCTTAAGAGAAGCTACCATTCACCCTAGGGACAAACCCTGGATAACTGCAGACATTAAAAAAAAACATATTAGACGTCGAAATCGTGAATGGAGATGCTTTGAGAAAGCATCCAACAATCCCAGCCCCAATAATAACGACTTTCACCTCAAGATTGACAGGTTTTACCAATTCTACAAAAAATATCGCAACAAGGTTGTAACCATAATAAGGAAATCTGTCTCTTCTTACTTTTCTAATCTCCAGCTTTGACTTGATGAGAAAGACATTAATCCTAAACAATGGTGGAGCTTGTCCAAGTCTGTCCTGGGATGCAAAATTCACCAAGATATACCCCCAATCATTGACGATAACAAGATCGTATCATGCCTCGCGAAAAAATTTGAAATTTTTAACTCATACTTTGCTAGCAAGTGCAAAACACACCCTATTGCTGATGGGCCACCCCTGTCTCATAACACATTCCAAACTTCGGCACGTTTAGGCAATATTACCATTAATCGAAACTTATAATCACTTGAATATTAATCTCCCCATTGTACATAACTGAGGAAAGATTTGGCATATTTTTCTTTAACGCTTTAAAGTCTCTTTTTGTCATATTTTCAACCAAACTTGTTAAACCACACCATCCACCAGTTCATCTCCGAGACTCTGAAATCCCTGCAGCAGATTCACACACTCATCTTGGCATAATTCTCAGTAGCAATTTGTCCTGGCATGCTCATATTACTTGTATTACCACCAAAGCAAGCCAGTGAACTGCCTCTCTGCATAGATTCAAATATAAACTTTTACACCAAGCTCTGATTAAATATGATTCGACCAATTCTCACCTATGGTTGTGTGCCCTTTTAGCCACTTTGGTCAGATACTTTGTACTCACAGTGAGTGACAGACTAGCTCATATTCTTCTCTTTGGTTTGTGATGCTTTCCACAGATACGTTGTAGATACAATATGCTTCATATTTTAGTTCTGTTATGCATAATTAGTAACTTTTAGTTGAGTAAATTGCTGATTTACATAATCTTACTTCCTACGTGTCCTTTATGAATTTCCTATTGCTAGTCTGTATCATTGTGAACAGGGACGTATATGTGTACATTCTACCTGCAGTGAACTATTTTGCTTTGTTTTGCATTTTGATGACTTTAACTACTGTGATGTTTGTATGCAGGGTACAAATCTGAAGCATGTGTGCAGCTTCTCTGTTCATTGGGTAACTTTGCTTTTGTTTTGTGTTGTGTGTTTTGTAATAACAATTTTGTGTGTCACTTCGTGTTCTGGAGAATCCCTCGATTAGTGACATCTGGATGAACTATAGGGCCATCCAGTTGAAATAAATATGTTTAAACTAAACAGGTTTGGCAAATTTCTTGTTGTTATGGTGAAGGGACGTTTTTTGTTTCTATCTAACATCTCTCCTTCCGGAATTCTTCAGCCATTTGCTCTCCATTCTTTTGAACCTGAAAAAGTCGCATTGCCACTTGGTCATCTGCTAGCTGCTTAGTGATGAGGTTGTGGAGCTTGATGCCTGGAGCTTCAATGATCTAAGAATTGCCTCTATCCCTCAAAGGGTCCAGAAACCTTGCTCATTCTTAGTGAGCTGATCACCTTTGCACCCAGAGAGTTCATGATGAACCTTGCCGATATGCTGTGATTCATGGATGCATCATTCATCATCTGCCGAAAGTGGTAAAGGAGAATATCCGTGAATATCAAGTGCTATTCAACCATGATCACCAGATCCCTAGCTTGGCCCACAATACCACCTAAATTCTTTGACGTTCTATGTATCGACAGTTGCAGTTTCATGTCTGGTGCCACAGCATTGAAAAAAAAGAGGTGCCATATGTAGAGGAAAGTTTCTTTCCGGTCAGATGCAGCAGTTGCAAACACTGGCACATCTCTGATTTCTCACAGCACTCATTGAGAAAGGATTTGACAATTAAGTTCTTGGAGAGCTGAAGACTGAGCAACAAGCTCAGCAAACTTCTCAACACATTTCTCCTTCTCAAAGAGTGACCTTTTGCGATTCACCAACACATGCAATGGTATCCCCATGAAACTGTGCCCATGGTCTGTTAACCACATCCAGAAAGCTTTCCCTGTCAATAAACGTATCAAATTTGAAACCATCATCATTCCGTGGAAAGAATGGACATGATTGTTATTGAACTGCTCACAAACATGATAAGATAATTAACTACTGTGACCTTGAAAAATAGCTCAAGGTCACTAAAATCAAGTACAATTAAGGTGTGATCCCAAGTAAAACGTTATGATGAGTTATTTCTGACCAGTGTTTCATGAGATATGTTGTTCACTAGATGCGGGAGGGGTGGGAATTAACAGATGGGTACACAAGCTGAAATGTGTGCCCCCCCCCCCCAACTTCATTTAGAGGGGGGTTTAAAAAGAAATTTTATTTGAAATTAAATATTATGAAGAATCACATTGCAGGGATTCCACAGTATTGTCCCAGCAGGCTGTAACCAGTTGATGAGACACAACTTCAAACCTCACAATAGACACCAAAGTCTACAATTTCCATTTCTACCATTTTATCTTAATTAATGGACTTGTAACCATCTTATATTGGGTAAACAAGCAAATGTTAGAATGCTTTTAATGCTTAAATTACACTATGCATGGGGTGAAAATCCCATAATAGACACCAAAATCATCTTTTCCCTATGTGACTACCAAAATCTAGATACACCTTTACAATTGCTTGACTTGGGAAAACAACCATCTTCAATAGCTTCAACAAAGCCATGTGAAACATGCTTTTTAATGGCACCACTCTACTCGGCATACCTGGAAACCCCATAATAGACTAAAATATTATCGATCTGGTAACTTCCAATAAAAATTACAAAACTTTTTTGGCTTTATGGATGTACGCAGCCAATAACTTCTTTACATCTGTAGCCAAGCCACAGTACTGACTATCTGTCTGTCATGACAATCCATTCATGCACATCATGATATTGAGCATGATAGTCTCAAGAAAATCAATCATGTCATAAAAGGAAATGACCATATCTGTAAAATCCACTCAATTACCGAGAATGGGGTTCTCCAAACATTGTTGAAGTTGAATCTGAAAAATACAACGGGCAGACGATATTCCAGCTGCGTTTCTTAAAATGGGAGCAGAAGCTGTCAGCCCACGCATAGCTACTATCACAAATATGTCAATTGAAACCGGTAAATTCCCATCAGATCTAAAGCAGGCAAATGTGCACCCTGTGTATAAAAAAGTCCGCCTCACTCACCAAATCAAACTATCGCCCAGTAAGCATATTATCAAGTGTCTCGAAAATTTTGGATTGTGTGCATAACAACCAAATGACTGGCTTCTTAAAAGACACCATGAAATCTCTACTAAGTGCATTAAGGCGCCACAAACAAAGAATAAAAAATGCAGGTTCTTTCAGTGTATGGACTAAGATACTAAAAGGGGTCCCACAAGGAAGTATTCTTGGGCCTCTGCTTCTCAACATCGTCATGACTTGTTCTTTTCCCTCTAAAGATCTAAAAATAGCCATAATACCCTGGAGGAAGCTGCACAATTCGGCATTCAATTGTTCGAAGAAAATAGCATGAAGGCTATCCCAGATAGGTTCCAGGCAATGTTACTCCCTACCATATTCTCATGCCCTGCACAAAGCTTTTACTTTGTGATGAATGGTGTACAATTGAGGCCAGAATAATTAAAAAATTACTAAGCATTTACATACATGATAAACTCAAATTAAATGGCCATATTACCTTCATATATAAGCAGGCTGCCAAGTAAATAAGTGTGTTAAGACGTTTTTCCATGATTCTCAGTCAGAGAGAAAAGATGCAAATGTTCAATGCCTTTATATTATCCAACTTCAACTACTGCACTCTTGTCTGGCACCTATGTGAAGAAAGATGCAAAGAAAATGGAAAAGATCCAGGAAGGGGCTTTTCGTCTTGATTTCAATGAGCATAGTATTTCATATTAAATCTCTTGCAAAGAGCAAAAAATGTCCACATACGTTTACACAGATCTTACCCAGATTAGCCTGTATTTCTTTGACAACATGTTTCAAAGAATCAAAACTGCTTATACCTTACGAGATAATGACAAAATCCAACAGCCTGCTTACAATATGATCACCTATGGAGGAAACTATGGCCGCTACAAAGGGACCAAATTTTGGAACACGCCTCCTTCGGACCTAGAGGCAGCAACTACACAGCCTCGGTTCAAACGTCTTTTTACAAAACTGGATTGACTTGGTCTTACATGCTCCTGCTCAATGTGCATTATGTGCCACAGCAGGAGTTCATGTCCTAATGATGTTGATTGCGGATTTGAAGCTGTCGAACTGTGTGTATAGTTTCATCGGGAACTTGTTGTACATATCATTCCATTTTTACCTTTTCAGTCAGAAAAATGTGCTTCCACGCTAATTTTTTTATATCAAATTCGACATCAAATGATCATCATCATCATCATCATCATCATCATCATCATCATTATTATTATGATTATTATTATTATTATTATTATATTCATCCTCTAGTAACTGAAGCTAGTTATGTCCCTCCTCGAAAAGATGATGCCACTGTGCTTCCCGAACGTCCTAACAATATTTTTTGTAATAATCTAAGTGTAATGACCTGACATATGACGAAAAAACATGAACATGAGCACGAGTAGCTTGTTCAGTTCAGTGCTGGCTTTGGATTAAATTCACAGTTTTTTTCTCTGCTCTTTGCAGACAGTACGCCCAGAATAGCTTTTTTCCTGGACCTTTTTCTTTGTTGTGATATGGTGGGACATTAATGAAAGGTTTTTCGACGAGGAATGTTTAATTTGGAATCGCTGTGGTAATTCAAAAGAGCACAGGTTTGGCTGTGATATGAAATGAAATGGATATTTTCTGACAGGGCACGCTTAAGCAAACATGTAATGCTAGCTTTGGTTGCTCTCAAGTGATTGCAAAAGGGCATACATAACACATGTAGTTCGGAAATGTACCACAAGGGCGTAAAAATTCAATGAATCGTGTTGTTATGACTTCAACACAACACGACAGTTGTATATATATATATATATATATATATATATATATATATATATATAATGGGGGGGTAGTGTCTATCCTCCTGTCTATTTCACTCAGCAATTTAGGGCAAAGGGCAATCAAAATTCATCCTTTCTACAAGCTGGGTTCACACATATTTGACAATTTGGGTCACTGTCCACATTATATTGCAATTTACAGTTACTAGCTCAGCAAATGTATTGAGGATAGGAAGTTTTTGCACTTGTCATTTTTTATGGTCGTGCAAGGTCTTCATCCAAGCTTCATTAAATTCTCTCAAGTCTTACTCTACATGGGTGTTCATTGAAGGCCAAACATAACAAACACAATGCAAAAAGAGGTATAGGCTCAATTAGCAATTTGGCATAAAGGTTTGCTGCAGACTGCTAAACAATTTTGAGACAACCAAAGACTTTTCTAAATTTGAAAAAGACTTTATGATATTGGGATGGACCCAGGCCTAATTTTTCATTCAAAAGGAGAATATCTTGATTTACCTCAGCTGACTTGACAGTCGTTCTCTGGCGTTTGTTCATTCTTCCATCCACAAATCCAAGATTCACATCTACTCTCTGAAAACCATTTGCCAGATGTATCTCAAATGGGTGAACCATGCATGAGAGTGTTTTTAAACAGTAATGCTGCAGTAATTCAGGGGTATGCACTTTTTCTGCTAAATTTTTTTGCAGAGTTGTTAAAAATCTTCTTCCCCCAAACTGCTTTGCCGCTTGGTTCTAAATTGCATAGGACCATTTCTGGGGAACCCTTGGCTTTATTTTGTATTATTTTATTTTAATACCCCTTGGCCTCATTTTACTTCATTTCGATTGGATTGGATTGGATTGGATTCGATTCGATTCGATTCGATTCCGTTCCATTCCATTCCATTCAATTTACTATTAATACACGTGCCTCCGGGGGTGCCCAGGTAACAAAATAAACTGATATCAGCAGATGTAATCTGTAAAAGGGGAAAGAATATTAAAGCCTTGACAAAAATATATGCGTGTTTCCGGTAATCCAACTAACCCTACTGACGCTAAATAAATCTTATGAAATGTAAAAATGTTTCAAGCTGCCCTCCCCCAACAAAAATTTATCAACCCTGACTGAAAGATTTTATTGAGAAAATGGACATCATGTGCTCAAACACAGCATTTTACTTCACCTTGTCTGGAGAGTTAACTTGAGCTGTTGCGTCAGCATTGCTTCATTGCCATGGTTGTTTGTGACAAAACATGGCCCCAGCATTGATGCCAGAGTTGTTTGGTATTCAAAATCATAATATTTTGCTAGGTTCCAGGTGTCCATTACCGAGTTACCAGGGGAAACTGTTGTTAAAGTACTTTTAAAACATGGCTTACTATCTTAACTTTTTCAACCAGCCTGTTTGTGTCTTGAGAAGTTATCGTTAGTGACAAAGCAAAATGTGACATGACACGATACAATATCATCTCTTCACTATCCTCATTTACAAATCATTGGTTGCAGAATCCACAATTTTCAAGATGGCAGCCAGATCTGTGTGCGTTAGTCCCAGTTGGACATTTTGAAGGGGTAGTTCCAAAATATGCGTGACTAGTAGCAAGGAGAGGTTAATTTGTCAAATGAATGGAATGTCCAATAAATAATGGGACTTTTCCAGAGTAAGCATTACCTCAAAATGTAAATACAATGCCCTGAAGTCACCGGTTGTGGGCGGAGGAGCCCTAGCATAGGAATATTGTATTCGATAATGAAGTTGCCCCATGTTATAAAATAAGTGGCAGCACTGGCTGGACAAGCCAAGCGCAAAAAACTGCATCAAAGATAGAACTTAATGGAGAAGGTTGCCCCGATAGTGGATGCAGGTCCAAAAGTACCTGAGGGTTTGTAAGTAATTGTTAATTAGAAATTTATGTGTGCTTTTACTATTTCAGACTTTAAAAAAAACTTATCTGATTTGTAACGTATATTTCACGCAAGTTATATTCTTTATTTAAAAAATAGCATAAATAAAGCTCCATATTGTATTGCATGAAGTCCCTTTATTCTTGTTATAATGCCCCCAATCCCTTGATTAAAACTGGTTGTGGTCGCAGTTGAGAGAACGTGACATAATCTGCACGATGACAGGACACCCTTTGTGAATTTCCCATCACGATGCTAATTAGAGATGTACTGCAGCTGGGACTTTGATATGTGGCATAAAGATGATACTCTGTAAGGACCAAGTATCAACCGACCGCACATGGGTAACATTACGTGATTCTAGCGTCAGGGAGTGGCTGCCGAAGTTAGAGTTTAGTTTTTTATGAACACCTGTTTGAATCAGAGCTTTAACGGTCCAATTGATAATAGCCCACTTCTGGAGCTGGTTGAGTCTATACATGGTTGACCTTGACCAAATTCTCAAGGCCATGGGCCGCCTTATTGAAGGTATGTTCTTCTGACAACTTAGGCGCCATGCGAATTTTGATAATGAACAGAATGATGGTTATTTGCTAATTGAGATGTAGCATGTGCAGGGATGACCTTGCCCAAATTTCCTAGGTCGCAGAAACATTTTGCTAAAAACCAGTTATATTTGAGATTCGCATGATAAGGGTACTAGCCATTACCGTCGTACAGTGGGACAACAGGTTTTGACGGCGCATAAGAGATTTTAACCCATTTGTAAGGGTGAGAGGCGTCACATTAGTATGTGAATGCATGTCCACTTATTCTGTCCTTTCAAAGCCAGTACGAGTTGCCTTTATGGCAGAAACCTATTCTACTGAAGGTTTGATCTGTTCGGCAGCTAACGGGAACAGAGTTTTAATATGGTAAAAGTATGTTATACCTGGTCAATGAAAATAACACTTTGATAGAGAAGACCGTAGAAATTTTGTGTGAAACTTAGCCTTGATCAATGTTAACATGTGTTTGCTTCGTGATGGATCTGATATTTTCCTTGCCTAAAGATGGACTACATTGGAAAAATAAAGGTCAGAATTTTTCATTCATGTGATAATGCGGTAAACAATAACTCGTTTAAGCAGAAACACGATGATCGTTGGGTGCCTGTACTTTCCATTGTACCCCATTCAGATCATTCACCTGCAGTTAAAGACTTTTCTACAGGCTGACTCAAATGAAAACGGCATGTATAAGCACTGAACGGATACATATGGATATTCGGACAGGACACGTAGCACCATATATGCTGCTTGTCATGTTAAAGTCTCTCTTCTAATGATCATTATTCGCACCAAAACACGCCTCAAGTTGAATAGAATATAGGTTTTATATGTGAGAGTATCAAAATATACGTCATGTGACGTTGTCATGATGCTTCAACAATGTCATCCTAAAACGCATGTTGCTTTCAGTTTTCAGCTGGATGCCTAATACTGTACGATTGTTTCATTTTACACATACTTATCATCTCCTTCTGCTGCTTTTCATTGTACCAATGGTGCCCCCTCAGTCGGGTGAGAATAACCTGCTTCACTGAAAAGTGCAATTTAATTATTAATTGAACTTGCGATATTTCGATGTAATTTTACTGTGTGCAGTATTTAATTAGCACAGGGAAATGAAAGCTGCAAATATCAATGGAACTTTGTCCATTGGCGCCAGATAATGCTACAAGATTTATTGTCCTGGAGCCCATCGTACATAGTGTATTCAGCTCTTACTATATACATGTATGTAAAACCTTACCCCAAAACACAAGCATTTGTGTCGCCAGGACCATTGAGAGGTTATTGAGGAGAGGAAACAGACGTCTGTAGAGAATTGCACACAACAAAATGGTGAAAACGACATATTCACCATGTAAAACATTATGAGCAGGACGTATCCCCTTGTCCAAAGCACTTAGAGTTTGTGTATTGGCCCCATGGGGAAACCGATGCGGTGTGTTGTGACTTTTTCCTGCATCAAATAGGATCGTATTTCGTTATTTTAGTGTACAAGCACATTCCAGAAACCATTCAAGCTGTATCCAAGCCAACGGTGACGTCTATATTGTTGTGGTTTTAGAGATGAAACTTTGCGTTTTTATATTAGCGTATGCCACTGGCCTGTGTACTTTTTTGGGGGACTGTTTCCATTCATTTGATAAAAATGTTTCAGAAAACACGCATCTAGAGAAATACATGTGGGTAACATTTCCGTGAACTCACGTTAGCAAGAATTTCTTTACCATCAAGAAAAACATTGAAACACTTTATCACCAAGGTTACGCCATTAAAAAAATACGTAGTGTAAGATGATTTGTTTTGCTCAGTACAATCTTGCTTAAAATGCCCTCAAAAAACGGTTTCCGTTACATAGTCTGGTTCCATTTACAAGAAAAGTGATTTTAAACGGCATTCTTGGGTAGAGCTCGGTATCCAAAGCTTTTAACACAATTTGGATATGCTAATTCCGGAATTGCTGTAAACCAAGCTCAAATTTGCATATTTGACCTTCAAAATGACGAAAAACAACAAGGCTACCATTTTTACTCACATCATCAAATAGTATGATGTAAATGGTAAATTGGATCATTTAAAAGTCCGAATTGAAGAAACCTACACAACCAACATGACTAATGTCAGAAACATCAAGGTCATTCACACATTTTGAGGCCAACACCTATACACGTGGTCTTACAGGGAATTTTTATTTTGTGCATAACCCTGAAGTAATATTTATCTAGAAAATCACTACAATGATGGTGTCACGGCCTGAAAAGAATGGTTCTTTCCAGGATAACATTGACACAAGTAGGTTTGATTGGTATGTGTTACAATTGTACCCAGTAAATCTTTGAATCCCCCTCTGTCAATTTCAGTGCCCCTAGTACATTTAGAGTAGGGAAAAGGGTGAGGTCAGAGACCATGACCAACTATAACTTTCTGGAAGAAGGCTATTGTTCTACTTTTTCACTCAGTAGACTGTATAACATTTGCAAACGTGACTTGAACTTAAAATGGCACATTCGCATACAGGATAATGTAATCTTTCCCAGTGACAGGTGCAGCTTGGTCATAGCTCAGATTGGCACTTGAAAAGTACAGGTGGTTTTTGAGAGCTCTGTAAAACGTGTCTTGTTGCTTGACTTGTTTCGTCTTTTCTTGCTGTGTATCTGCTTACACCCCACGACCTTGCTCGTCTCTAGTTTTTGTCATTTTTATCATCCTGTTAGATTTTTCCCTTTTTTGGTTCCTTGTTCTAACCTGCAGCTGACAGCAGGATTTATAAAGACCTAAAGCTAGCACAGGGAGACACACTATGGGTGCCTCATGTCATGAACCTCTTAGTACCTCCAAACAATGTGGGAACTACAGAGCCCATAATCAATAACCAGATTATGGTGGGTTGGTTCTGTGAACAATCACAGGTAGCATCAGTGACTGATGCTGAGTCCATGGTGTTTTTGCAATGCATAGAAAGGACTAAAAGTCAGAGAATGGAGTCAATTTAACCAAGAGGCTAATAAAGTAGATCCAGTACAAACTACAATTGGTTTTTTGGCAATAATAACTGCACCTGCTCATGAACTCGCTACATTGAATACCGGTATTGTTATTCAGAGGTGCAAGCTCGTGGCACATCCCTTGGACAGAATTATATGGCAATTAATGCTGATGAGGCACAAATCTGTAAGCGCACGAGCCTGAAATGGTCAAATAAAGAATATCAACACTTTTTAATTCTTAGATATGGGAGCTTTCATATTGCCATGAATTTAATGAAAGCTATTGGTCAACATATGCAGTGTACAGGCCTGTTTCAGGTTTGGACTGAGAGTGGCCTGAAGGGTATTAAAACATAACAGAGTGCAATAGTCGATAAAAATTACAAAAAAGCAATCAGGACACACTAAATTACTTCACAGGCTCTGTAGCAAATTATTTTACCCAAATGCCTTGATTATGCCCGGACTATATAAACCATGATCTCATTCAGGAAATTGATGAAGCAACAAGGGCTGATGATGACCAAAGGGTCCTCAAAATTTGTATGGTGAGATTTTCCAAAGTGCTCTTTCCCAGTATTGTTATGCTCATACTGAAGATTTTTTCTTCTGCTGGGAATACCTGCAAATGGTCAAAGTGCTGTTGGTGTTCATACGTGCTCAAAGGGATGGCTTGTGGGAATTGCACCTATCTGCCTTTTAATACATGCTTCCCTACTTACACAGTTATGACCATACCAATAATGCAAGGTGGATAGTCATATATCTTACCGAAATGAAGCAGGTGTCTTAGTAGTTCATCAAAGGTTTAGGCAGGGAATTTTGTAGTCAAGGTTGGCAAGTCTAAACTCAATCAACTTGCACCTGATCAGACTCAAAAATGGCTGAACGGTATACGCAAGAAAAGTAAAGATAGCGGGGATCACCAAAACATGTTCTGTTCTGAGTACATGGGCCCTTTCCTTCCAATCTACAGCCTCAATGTCTGCAGATACCAGGGAAGTGTATGACCCTGTGCTTGGTGACGCTCGCACACACAGAGACACATATGAACAACAAATAAAGGACTCAATTGCAGAAGACACGGTTCAGGAAGTTCTACTTCAATTTGGCCTGTTCAAGTTAAATTCTCATGGCAATGGTTAATTGCAAAACATTGCTACAAAAGATGTAGCGAGAGATGATGTCACTCAGGCTCTGATACACGCCAAATGAATGCACAGAAACAGGGTAGAGATTTTGCTGAGGAGAGACTGAGTTCTTTTTATGTTGATGACCAAAAGAGAAAGTTTTCGGATTCTCTGCCCAAAAGCAAGGCACTGACATTTTCCTGCGTTTATGACGCTCCCAAAACATGCAATAAAAATTTTCCAACATTGAGAACAGACAGGCCCATTCTCCAGCGACTTGGTATCGTTTTAGAAGCTGGGAAACCTGTGAAATTCGGAGGAATTTTTAAGCATAAACTTCTGCCTGCAGCCCTTGTACTTGTAAAGTTGGATGGATGCCTCCGTACAGGACAGAAAGCTATCCTTATGGACGAGCTTACAAAAGGCATCAGCTGTCCAGCAACAAGACTGTTTCGGAGGGTGCAACACTGACTGTTGATGTACAAGCATTGGTGACAGCCATGGGGAATTTTCATAGGGTAACCAGAAACCTATATTACTATCCCTCGCTCCCGTGTCTTCATCGTGCGAACAGCTAAGTACTTGTGGCTGTTTTACCAAGTGTGTAACCAAAAGATGCAAGTGCCGGAATAACGTACTACCATGCACTGGTGCTTGCAAATGTTGTGGTTTCTATATGAATATGCAATAAAAATTATGTTCTTTTGATTGTGCAAATTGCAGTTGTCCTACAGGATACTACCAGAGCTGCAAAATGTCCTCAAATTTCATGAGATCACATCTTTAGGCAACTATGCCTTGATCTGTAATCCTGAGGTATACACATCGATTAACAAGTCCTATAAATTGTGACATATTTTCATATTTCGCCACTTCAAGCCCAATTGAATTTCCAGTTGAGGTAGAGTATGTTTATAATGTTCCGGACTCATAAATATCACAAAAACAATGTAAGCCTACTTTCTTCTTTTGCTATAAACTCAGCTGACTGACACGTCAGGAGAACTAAAAATTGATAGGCCTGTCAGGTTTCTTTTTATTTTTGGCAGATGTAATACAATTTTGGTTTTGAGTGGTTAGGCCTATACATTTCGGAAACTCTATAGTCTGTAGTTAGCGAAGAATATTTCAAAGGTTGAGAAATCCAGCTTAAAACCACCAGTGACCTTTTATGGGTGACTGTCTGTCTCAAGTCAGGAGTGGAATTTGTTTCTTCACATTAGTATTGGAAGATGAATGTTGATGCTTTGGTAATTCTGGAATCTCTTTGCTGTCATTGTTGAGTTTGAAATTTATAAATTTATAAATATGGGTCATTTTTTGTACTTTTCAAGTTGATTATTCCATGATTTGGAACTGAACCCAAGACCCCTGGACATGGAGCGGACATGTAGCCTCGTGGCTACCTGTCCGCTTCATGTGCGGGGGGGGGGGGGGAAGTCTCAGGTTCAATCCCGGCCCAATACAAGAGACTTGTCTCTTACTCTCAATTATACCAGTGGACCATGACTGGTTTATCGAAGGCAGTGGTATGTGTTGACCTGTCTATGGGAAATGCATATAAAAAATCCCCTTGCTGTTTATCGAAAATAGAAGCTGCGTTAGCCGCGGCAGCAGGATTCTGTCTGCAGCGAGAGGACCCCACTGGAAATAAGTCAAATCGACTTTCGTGAGTTATCCCTGCCAAATGACATACATACATACAAATGGTGCACCAGTTGCTGTGCTAAAGGATGACGTTGGTGACATCTTATTTATCTTCTTGGATTCTTTGACTACAGTCATATGGGCCTACGTGACATATCGTTTGCAGTAAATATTCACTAAAACATCCTCATATTTATAGCTAACTGCAATTGTGCTTCACGTAAATACGTATATAAATCACCTATTGCAAAGTAATATTAGACTTGTACTTGCAGCTTTCAATTGGATTGACATGGTCACATATTTCATTCGTGTTGTGTGGTGTCCATATTGAAAATTACAGCAAGCCCCTGAGTTATAGTCACGCACATGCAGTTCTACATATATTGGGTGGATTCGAAAGCAGAAATGCCTGCTGTAACCAGTCATGAGGATTGCATTGCATACGCTTCGAACATAGTATGATATCTACATGTGGTAGCCCTCTTTTCATTTTGAAGGTCAAGAAAAAAATTTGGAATTAATATACAGCATTTCCAGAATGACCCAGTTTTTGTTTTCGGCAAGTATAAACAGAATTCGTGAGCGGCTTTCAGAGAAAAGATCATTTGAGGCATTCTTCGGAGGGGACAATGCAACCATGCTCAGTTCATTTTGAGGACCTTGGCTTCATTTTGGTTAATTGAAGCGTGATGACTATTAGCTTGTGTTTATTGCATCATGGCCTTCCAATCTGAGACCTTCCAAAATACAAACACATATGTTATTTGCAAAACGTGCAAAAGTGCCCATTTCTCCCATTTTATTTCACTTTTTCGACATTTGGATTTTTTAAAAGAAATCATTCAATCTGCGTATCCCTCTGCCATGTATATTGACACAAGTCACCTTTCATTCAAAGTATACAAAACTAAGTATGACGAAAGGTGATTGGAGGTCTTTGCAGGCCTCCAGGACATAGAAAAAAGTATACTTAGTGCATTGTCGTTCCAGGGAGGCAGTATTTGGAAATTATTAATGACTCAGACCTGCTAACAGGTCACCCAAACAGACTGAGCAATAGCCTGTTATATTTTACGTGCATATTAAATTTGAAATGCCTACGGACAAAAGTGGCAAAGTTATTGCAAGTTGTATGATATCACCGTTTTTCAAAATATTTTTCGTTTGTGACTTTTAACTCCACATTTTTTCTTCGTGTTTTATCCGAAATTTCAGCTTGTTATACGGCAGCTCAGGAAATGGCATATAAGTTGCCCTAAAAACCACTTTATCCCAAGCTCTACCCAAAAATGCCGTATAAACCCTTATCCAGAGCTCTTTTCTAGATTTAGATTCTGATTTACACATGTGTACAAGGGAGTGAGATACATGAATAAATTTTAAGTGGAAATTGATTACGTAGTTCAAATATGTATCACAAATAGTGATAAAAACTCCTCAACTGTAAAGCAGACCTGGCTTGTATTTGAAATGTTTCTAATTCTTCATGAAATTCAATGGCCGCATCCTCTTTTAATTTCGTCAGGAAATTTTTGTCGTTGGTTAACAAATCTTTCAAATAGTTGTGAACCAGTCAAAAGTTTTTTTTTGTTTGTTTGTTATTTTTTTGCCTCGTTGTTTCGTTTTCTGACAAATCTGAACAGGTATCGCTGGTTTCTGACTTCTTCCAAACACCACACTATGTGCTTTTGTTATTTGATTGGATATAAATTCACTTACGCAAGATCCGATCACTCAACGGCACAGCGGTTATCAATCCCTGATTTTAACGCACTTTTCAAATGAATGTATGAGGGGTAAGAGCATATTATATCACTGTTACCGTACAGTTACCAGTGCACGTGTATGTATATTTAGTGTTCCCCAGAACTATACACCAGATTCACATTTAGCTTGGGTTGGCTGGACCCTGGTTATGTCTCTAACGCCCGTCTACAATGAGTCTAGTTTCACAAAACTTTTATCATTCTTCAGATTTTCTGTTCAATTTGTGAAAATAAAAATAAAAACCCTTTAAACCCACCAGTCACAGCGCTTCGAAATTACACGGGGAACTAATTTGCTGGGAGCACTTTTTTTTTTTCTTTTTTGGAACTCCTTATACCTATTTGTAACCGTCGTGTAAGGAAGTTGTACTGTTCAATAACAATTTGCATGATATGTAAGCCGTGTTGTTAGTAGTTCATGTATCCATAGAACCAATTTGGCGATAAACCGTAGGTTTTGTGAAGTCGTAAAACTTTTTTTTTTTGGCGTATTATTCAAAACCGTGGGCTTGTTGACGTCACAATCCCATAGGTTTTCACAATTATTAGGCAAAACAACTGCAAAACCCAGGGTAATCATGAAAAAACTCAGGTTTTTGAAACAAAACCGTAAGTTTTGTGTAAAAATTGGATAACCAAGCAAAACTCTGGGTTTTGTGACAAAACCCAGAGTTTTGTGTACACATCCTTGGTTTTTGATACAAAACTTCGGGTTTTCCGAACAGAATCCAAGATTTGTGTCTGGAAAACCCGGGCTTTGCGCATATTATTGTACCAAATTTGAAATTTACGATATTTGTTTTGTTATCCTGGGTACTATCAGCTCAGATTATATCAGCTCAACGCAGCATTTTTCTGCTTACTTTAGCTCGGTTCAACTGAAAATGAAACTGACGCTGCAGATTCAGCAGAATTAAAAGGAGCACATGCAAGCTGACCTGAGCTTACCTTTGAGCTAATAGATCAGGTTAGGGCGTATACTTGGGGTAAATAAACATGCGTCAGTTGAGCATGGGTCTTTGGCCCAATCTTCCTCTTATGATTTAACATACACTTTTATATTTTGTTTGTCAATAGTATCCAGATTCAGAGTCTGAAGAATGCATACTGCTATTCTTTCGATTCAAGGGCATGGGTTTGTGAAGTATTGAACGGAATACTTAACTTTTTCAAGTGGTCAAAATCCATGCAAAGACTGGCTGTCTGTTTAAGTTTATTTACCAGTCACCTGGGTGTCTTCAAGCCATTTCTTTCTGTCTGTCACTCATTCCTGCAGACATACAGATACACATGTATGTGTGAATCTATATATGTATGCATTGTGTATCATCAACACTTTTTTTACAGTTTTCATCTTCTAAATACGATTTATACAATGTAAAAGTAAAAACAATCCGTTTTGGAGACAGTGATCAGTTCTCAAGACTGCTTTATGGCAGACGATTATAATTTGCTTGTGTTCCCTTAAAGCTTTACTTCCCTTTTGCATTTTAAATCTACGCCATCATTTACTGCCAATCAACAGTTAAGTTTGTTCCCGTCATAGTGCACGCGTACGCAGGGACATGTGATGGCAATACTTCAATCTATTCCTGGTGCCAGCTGAACATTGCAGTGCATTTTACAAGCTGCATGCTCGTCTTTTACGATCCTGTGATCCTTGGGTAGTTCATCTCGCTAAGCAATAAATCGAAATAGTGTTAACATTTACCTCTGTGTATACATTTGCGGTAAACTGGGAGCCAGGTTAATGCTATTGTAAACTATAATTTTCATATGGAGGACCCCTCTCTTTGTACCGATTATATATATATATATATATATATATATATATATATATATATATATATATATATATATATATATATATATATATATATATATGTGTGTGTGTGTGTGTGTGTGTATAACATGAAATTAAATTATATATATATATATATATATATATATATATATATATATATATATATATATATATATGTGTGTCTGTGTGTCTGTGTTTAACATGAAATTAAATTCATGTGACAGTTCACGTATATATTAACTCAGCATGTTTAAGATGAACATATTTATTTGATTGGCGGAAAACAGTGAAATGAATAGGGAGGGAATCTATTTGTGCTTCCTCAGTCAATAACGAAAAGTTATATGATAGTAATTACTTGTTTCGATTGTTGCAATGGCAAGGACTTCAGAGATAAATGATAACATGAATGCAATATATATATATATATATATATATATATATATATATATATATATATATATATATATATATATACATACATACATACATATATCTTGCTTTCTTTGATGGTTGCACTGTACACAGTCGAAAATTTGCAACTTATATGTTCCAATAAAAAAACGTCGTCGCCAGTGTTTGTCCATCAAATGTACAATGCTGAGTATCAACATCCTCATTTGATTAGGGTCGTTGAGGTTTAAATCATAAGTAGAGTAGACATCTAGTTAGTTTACCTAAGAGCAAATGCCGGTGGCTGGGTTTCCTTACTACATCCAATTACATTGATACGCTCTCTGGAGCATATCAGGAGTGCAACATAATCCAGGCTATATACCAATGATGCTAATCAGTCATTGTTCCAGCTGCCTGTTGTATCAAATAACATACCTTTACCGGTCACGTCAGTCCTATATGCCAGATTTGTCTGACCGTCTGAATGCAGGAACTAATGTTCTATTGCTCCATATCATGCCAAACAGCCTTAATAACACGAGCGACACCAAGCAATTTGGGATCAGTATGAACTTGAGTTTGTGTGGTACAGATGCTGAAACTGACTGTCGTAGGAGTGCAGACTAACCGATGTGTTGAATTCCTAATACTAAGTTTAAAACCCACGACAGAAAATATCAGAGACGGGAAACCCTGAAAAGCTTTATTTTCGGTGCATAACGTATCATTTTTTATGGTCTGCTGACTGACTGAATGGTATTTTAACATATAACATAACATGGAATTGAAAGATAGACAATGATCATGATGAAACTGACAACAGACTTTAAGTGTGGCATCTACAATTTGTAACGTTTTAATCTCCACCTTGATAGATGATGTTTGATTTGGTGCATGTATACTTTAAGTTCATGTTTAATGTATCAAGAACAGCAGATTGAACATCATTCAAATCTGTCACGGATAAACCTCGTGGGACAAATATGAACATTATTGCATCAATATCACATGTTTTCTCATATTCTCCCATTATATGCTCATTAAATTAAGGGGCGCCAGCCAATGTGTAAGAGGGAAAATTCTCCCTGACACTCAATTTCTAATCCCATATCACTTAGCAATCAGCTGCTGACACCAATCATTTCATTGTAAGCCAATGATGTTGAATAATCGTAGGCCTATCAGTGGCTAAAATAATATGACGAAAATGAAAGACTCCATTATCGTTTATTCTCACCGTTCCCATATTTACCGAGTTTATCAATGATAATCAAAGTGATGGAAATCATGGTGCCTACTATCATATGGCTAATAATTTAGGAATCAAATAATGGCTTTAGATGGTTTCATTCTCTAAGCACTTTCAAAGTCTTGCAAACCTATAATTTGTTACCACATGCAGTTGATCCGATACCACTTATACTGGGAAATATTGAATTATCTTACGAGATATAATTGCTAACGTATTTTGAAAGCGTGTTGTGACAGGTAGTACCCGTTTTCAGTCTGCTGTGTGATGTATTTGTGCCTTAATTGTGTGTGTGTGTGTGTGTGTGTGTGAGAGAGAGAGAGAGAGAGAGAGAGAGAGAGAGAGAGAGAGGTGCGGTATATTACATTTTCTGTAAATGGACCAACATCTTCTGAAGAGGTATCGTTGTAAGCGTAGAACATGAACTATAGCATTCGCAGAAAATTCATTTTCTGCTGATTTTTTACGATGGATAAGGAAAAGCCTACAAATAATCGCTTGCTTTTCGCGCATAACACTAACATAAAAATGAAAGCTACATCCCTAAGGTCACATTGGCTTCGCCAAATTGTCCCACATTAGACAGCCAATTTGCCACGCACGTGGCACTAATGATGTCTAGGTATTTTCTCTCCGTCGCACCTTTTTAAAAACAATCTGAAATTGTAGTAACGTTTGGTTAATAAATGCACGTTTGATGGAATGAAGTGAACAGCATCGTCATATAGGTCATTGGTCATTGGATCCGGGTGCTGGTACATCTAGGATAAGATGAAAAGTGTGACGTGCGGTTGTCGCCTTGCACGTATTTGAGAAAGCTGATAACAAAAAAGACCCAAAAGAAAACAAAAACAAACCAGCTGAAAAAACACACACAAACAAAAAATAACAAAACCAAAAGGGTGGATATAAAAACAGCAAAACATAACTTAAACTTTCAAAATGTCATAAAAGTCCATATAGCAATTAATATGTGCCCAGATTGGGCAGGCATTAGTATGCAAACGCATTTTGTTTCACTGGTACTAAGAAAGCGGTTACTAGGTTGATTTGCTGTGATTATTTTGAAATACTCTCATAACTTTCCTTCAATATTTCTACGATTCATCAAGAACACGTGATGATAGGGATGCCCTGCCATCATGATGCAAGGCAGTTTTTCCCTTAATTTGCTTCTATTGAAAACTATCGTAGGTAATGCTGTAAAGGTTATTGTGAACAAATTTAAGACAATCAGGGGTTGACAGGTACATTGCTTATTTGATGATTTTTAAAATATCTTATCTTTTGAGACAAACGTTTAGTAATCTCATGTCACACGCAAGTCATATGCGTACACATAATCAGAACAGGCTGCTGCTCAATATTTTGCACACATACGTGAAGCATTCAATAAGGCGAGATATGATGGTCTGTAACTGAACTTTGAAAAATGAAATACTGGGTCATCTTTATTATTGGTTTTCCGACTGTTTATTAACATGGGGTCGTACAGAGTCATTCTCAATACTGGTGGGTAAAAACTGTGCGGGGGTTTTGCAAGCCTGTGATATTTTCTGATTTGTACAAACGATATTGCATACCTCGCTTCCTCTAAAATCAAACATTTTGGAGATGATACATGTTTCAATTTGTATTTTGAAGTCCGATTTTTGCTGCTAGAGTAATGAATTCAGATCTTGCAGTGGTCTGAAGATTCATTCATGGCTTTTAATATTGCAAAAACAAATTCCAGGCTTATAAGTTTAAAAACAACTCTGATTAATAATCCATCCATTTCATGCAGGAACACATTTTGTAAGATATTAAATCACAGGAATCTTGATATCACGATACGGTCTATTTTAAGGTGCACTTGTCATAATTCTGATATACCAAACAAGGTATTGAGGATAGTTATAATTATAAAAGGCCTGAAATCCTTCCTTAATAGCCCAACGCTGCAACTACGTTTCCTTTGTGAGACCTATGCTTGAGGAAGGTAGCCTGCTGTAGAGTGGTTGTTCTAAAGATGATGTAGAAAAAACTAAAATAACCAAGTGAACGCTGATGATGTCGTCACTGATGCAATGTAGGTCACTGGTGTTAAGAGCAGAAATTAAGAGAAAAAGTGGACAGCAGGCACCAAGTCATAGTAGGAAAATGCGAAGCGTGATAGTATATACAGGTTGGTTAACAATCTTGCTCCTTAATACCTGCGTGTTCCCCTTCCTCTTGCATCAGCTCCAGATACCTCGACCTGTGATAAATGTCAGCAATTTCACTTGCCCATTCAGATCTCTGACTGTGCTCTTTTGATAAGTCTAACTGACCGTCAACGGTTTGAATGGGGAACTACTTGCATAACGATGTGCGTATTTTTTTATCCTTTTAAAGTTCGCATTTAAATTTAAAACTGCATTGAGAACATTCACACCTCTTGAATGGTACCAATTTGGTAAACTTTTTTCCCCCTTTTTTTTTTTTTTTTTTTTGGTGTCGCCCCTTCAAGTGCCAATCATGAAATTCTCTTTAAAAAAAAAGCATACAGATGAATTTTTTTGTTCGTGTTGCCCACCTAAATAAGGTATTTGTACATTATTTCCGTTATTTTTCATAATTACAATGTTCTACTGTCTAAATTTCACACAATATTTTACCCTCTCACCCCTTTTAATTTGCAGACAGTGTTATGATTAAAACATTTAGATCGATTCATTAATTCATGAGTTTATATCGGCTAGTGGTCGAAGACGTGTGTATATGTGTAGACAGGTAGTCCAGTTCATATCTATCATGATAGTTTATAATCAAATCATGTTCCTCTATCCATTCTGTCCTAGTCTTCGTCATCTGATTTTGGTAGTCTGTTGAAACACAGATCCGACAGACCTGTTGAATTTCTTGTCTTCTCAGCAGCATTTTATTCTATTAATCTTGGCCATTACCCTGTTTCCAAATCCTGCAATTTATTTTGTTGGGATGAATTAGCTATACACTTCAATGTCTAAAATATGCTTAACCAACTGTTTGCGTCACACGGTTACTCACCTTTTGTGTGTAGATTTGTTTGTGAGATGATGTATTGTATCGGGAGGCAGTGGATCATGTTTGTACCTACATTTTGTGGTTCCCTCCGTTTTGGCGGAAATATACTGATACAATTTGGGAACGGGATTGGATTTATCAAATTCTGCAAATACATGAAAAAATATTAGAAAATGACTCATAGACTCAAGATGTTGCTTCTCGAGAAGGAGTGTGTTGATACGCTTTATGATTTAGAGTATATTTTGCTCATCATGAAATCAATATATTTACTTTGTGACGTTATATATGTTTTGTGACTACAGAACAGCTAGGTCTCGAGCAAGCAGCCTTTATGTGACCTTTCTTATACACTGAACTGCACATTGTGAATTATTTATAAAAACTAATTTTGTCGTTACAGTGCAATGTTGCCATAAAGCATGAAAATGGGTTTCTGGTGAAAAAGTGGGTCCACTAAAATGAGATAAACAGCTCTGAAAAAAAACCAGGTATCTTTGATAGCAGAGCTTTCATTAAGAACACACAGTCTATGTTCGTTAGTATGCCTTTGAACACTGGGTACATGCATTCGACTGGCATCGGACGTGGAAGTATGCCTATTGTGCCAGTGCATATGGGTGATCTTGGGTCATTTTTCAAGGTCATGCGTCCATTTAAGTGAATCTGGCATTCAGGTGATAAGATCACATAAATGATTTAACTAGTACTTTGATATTGCTCATAATGATAGTCCTCCGGAAAATAAAGATTTGAGAGAGGAGTAACCTTCATCTAATTTTCAAGATCACGGGGACAGTTATGGGAATTAATTGATCACTCAAGACTTAAATTATGACTAAACTATTGCTGGTGATGATGGCACTCTATTAGCACACTCTAAAGGCAATCATAAGAAACCATGCCCTTATTTCCAAAGTTGTCGGCTACATATGGCATTATAAAAGTTGGTACCAAGTTAGTTCAGCACATGCTATTCCCACAGTTTTTTTTGTGTGAAAAATACATGTCAGTCATCTCACTATAGGAAACCGAAGTAATTACGTGTGACAATAGATTAATAAAATCTTTGCCAGATCTGCCTGAAGCTTTCTGAAATGTACCTTGGCAAGGTCTCTATCACATTTAATCTTTCAGCGATGCTTCATGACCTTTTTGCTTAATGTTCAACAAAACTGTGAAACGCTTCTTTTGATACCCGTTATGGGCGTTTGCTTTGAAATCGTAAAGCTACACCCCTTTATTCATTTAATGTTAATTATTAAATTTAATATCAGTATGTAGACCGAAGGTCTCTAACAGTAGGGAATTTACTTAGTCCATTTCCATCTTACAATAAATAACGTTTTGTGCATTTTTTTCAGTCCAACAAGACATTAGCATTTAGATTTTAGGTTTAAATCTGATAATGCGAAACTTACTTGAAATGAAGATGCAATACCTAAGGCCCGGAAAACGTTTCTTCTCAGAACTGTTCGGGTGTCTGCTTTGAAATCGCAAAGCTATACCACTTAATTCATTTAATGACATTATTACAATAAAATCCAGTATGTAGAACTAATGTCCCTGACAGTTAGGAACACATTTAGCCCGTTTAAAGCCTACAAAACTACAAGTTTGCGTCATCCTTGGGGTTTTACTAACATGATACGATTCTTGATTTTGGGTATGTAGGAGATTTTTCTGCTTTTTGTTGCAAAAAAATGCTTCCATAATCATCGATCATATATTTAAAGAATGCAAAAACATAGGAGAAAAAAATTATTAAATGAAAAATGTAGAACATTGGGAACAATATTTAAATCAGGATATATTAATGCTGCCTCTGTCGCACTGGGCCTTCTGTTTGTAAACAAATTCAGTTTAATTGACTCAGATGAAGCGTTATGCTATTTGGTATGACCTATATATGGTGTGATACACAATATACCGTTCCCTGTGTGGTAGCATTTCAGTTGGTATTACATACTTACAGTATTCCATGCAAGTCTTGTACCATTCTGTAGTGATCCCCTGGTGGCCATCACGAGTGTCTGTTTGGGTACACATCCCCCTAGGGGAAAAAGAATGGAAATTTGATGTTAATTACACTGTGGTTTCTTGATGGGCACCTGGGGCACACACCTTCGTAGAGTACACGAATTTAGCTTATCTACAATATGTACAGTGATTCTTTTGTGTGATCTCAACAGTGGCCTCAAGTGGATTGATGCAAAGCTTTTGCCCTATAATAATAATAATAATAATAATAATAATAATAATAATAATAATAATAATAATAATAATAATAATAATAATAATAATAATAATAATAATAACAATAATAATAATAACAATAATAATAATGACGCATGGATTTCAAGAACTTTTAATCCGAAATTATTTCTTTGAAATCATTTTAGATGTATAAATTATTTAGTAATCCGGTCGATGAAAATGGAAATACTGAAAATAATAAAAACTTTAAAAAAGAAAATGGCAACTGATATTATCTTGTGACACGTCGTCCTGACTGTCCATCAGTCTATTTACATTTTGTTAGTCACTAGGTCATTTATCTTGGGCATAGGGATCTTTCTATGAACTGCGGGGTATAACTTCCTTGTGCTTTGATCTTTCACAAGACCACAAGCACGTGAATCTGTACGAATGTGCAATTTAATTTTTTTTTTAGGCTAGACTCCCTTTTCAACTTTATGTACCACTGATATCCAATTTACATTTGTGCTTGGTCTACAAAAATCGTTGTCCTTTGATTTTGTATGACGTGCTCACCTCAGCTACCAACAACAAGCAAGACTGTATACTGCAATGGCGGCTTTCTCTGCCAAAAGTCCAATCTTCCTTAAAGTGAGCAGTTAAAACGTGTGTACAGATCTCATTTCTCACTTCCAAATAATGTTTTAATTGTCAATAAACCAGACAATCTAGAAAAGAATAACACGGAAGCTACAAAATGTTCTTCGATTTAACGAAACAGTGTCCACAAGTATACTTACATACGCTGTGTATAGACAGGTATATGAAAATAGATGTGCCAAATTTGAATGACGAGTTGAAAGTGATTATGCCGACAGTATATTATATCGTCATAGGTGACATCACCGTACACGTGGAACAAATGAAATGCAAAGATGAAGAAACGTGATAAAGTGTTTTCTCATATTGTTGAAGCAACATGTGTTACCCATCAAAGAACAAATCTGCAAATCAGACTGTTTCAAGTACCAATGTCCAGACTCGATGACACTCTCCTTCAACCTGGTTCATCATTCACATTATTGGCCAAAATGAGAGGAACTGTTCCCTGTTAGATGTCAGTATGGGGAAAAATATGCTCATTGAAATTCAGTGAAAATCTGGTAATAGTGGCATGTTGTACATTGGACAGGTATGGAGACCTATGCGGGGCTCTTGGTGTGTGAACAAAGACAATTGCGGCAAAATGTAGAGGTTTTGGAATTACCATGAACATCAAAATTCATCTTGAAAAAAAAAATCGAAGAGACTTTGACGTTGGTCGCATGTAGTAAAGTACATCAGATAGCAAGGTGACCTGAAAGTACCTTATGGATTTAGACTGCAATTCATTTGTGTCTCAATTCATTTTTTCTCTACCCAAAAGACTGAAATAATGAATTAAATAATCTGCAAACTTGGGGGGGGGGGGTGTAGCTTCATTTGATTCGTAGGAGACTTGTTTGTGGGGCATGGGAATAATGCTATTTCTGTATTTTTCATTAATAAGTTTTCCTCTTTTTTTCAATGCAAATACTGGAATGATAACAATAACAATAAAAATCCAAACACTTTCACCAGATAGATTTGAAACTTGGCTGGATGTACCTTATCAAACCGTTTTGCCTCGTTCACTTTGTCCGTTGTTAATTCACATTTTCGACTTTGTACCTGTGACATTGCTGGTAAGATACTCTTCAAACCTGGTGGGAATGTACCTTGAATACGTATGTACCAAGTGTGGCGAAATCTCCAAATTCGCTCTGTTCTCAATACACTTGACCAAATGCACGGACATTGCATCAAGACTTTCTGGGTACCTGATTTTAGGCAGGGGATAATGGATTTATCATCATCATCATCATCATCATAATCATCATCATCATCATCATCATCATCATCATCATCATCATCATTCAGAGAAATCCGTAAAAATCAATTTTCCTGAACAAATCTTCTTGGTATTACTGAACATTAAAGAGTACACTAGGTTTGTCTGAACCTATATGTATATGTCGTGCAAAATAACTAGGTACATGCCTAGGTCCAAGTTAAAGATTAATGCAATGTTCATTTTCAAAGTTACTTTCAGCTTTGCTCTCTGCTCATCTAAGTTGAGTTCAGGCTAAAGCAAAAGACATTTCCAGTCAGAACTATTGTGTAGGTGAGTATTTCCATTCTTCTTCTTCTTCTTCTTCTTCTTCTTCTTCTTCTACATCGAAGTTCAATAAACAGCTTCACAAATGCATGTGTCTGTGGCTATGTCCAAAACAATTGACACGGTCCTGTACAAAATTAGCGTGAAAGTACTTTGTATGGGTGCGTGGGTCGTTACGTCATGTGCAATTAGTTTTGCGGGCTGTTTCGCCTCGGCAAAATCTTAACAGGGTTTGTGCTGTTAATAATTTAACTGGGTTTCATATATTTTGAGTGTCATGCATGGTCACCCTTTTAAAAGAATTTGACCAAACGGCACCTGTGGGACTCTGGCGTCCTTCTCGATGTAAGAGGGTCACTTTGGTGACTTTCAGTGCCACGTGGGGACTCATTAACTAGTTGGATAACGATTTTTCATGATGCCCATAATGGTTCCCAATGAGGGTGTAGCTGAGAATTGCATTTATTGACTTTGACCTAATTCTTATGGTCACAGGGGAATTGTTGTAACTTTCATTTTTCAGATTTGATCGTTTTAAATGACGAAAATAGATTCATGACATTGCACCTGGTGATGGCTGACCCACATGTAAAGGCCTTTTTACGATTTACGAGTCATCAAATCCTATTTCCAATGTTTCACAGTAGTTTGCTGATTTAAATCAATTACTATGTACCGTTCCACTTAAAAATCCTGCCAAGGAAGATGGATCAATCTAGCTGGCTTTGATTGCAATGATATTTAAAGTCCAAAACGGTCAAGATCAGCACTATTCCACCTTACAAACACCCACACAGGACTCTCAATTATCCTTAAAATTTATCACTGTGTATTCCTTGTCAGCTGAGCAATGGATTGCATGTCACAGTTCACTTGTGATGTGACATTCCCTTTACTTAGACGAGAAAGATTGTATCTGATTGTATGCTGAAAAATCCTTCTCTTTAATTACGCCTTTCAACGTTGGTCGTACTATCAGTCAGTATGGTATGAATTATGAAAGTTTATGTCAAAAATCACTTTCAAATATAAGCTATTAGCTGATAATAAATGTAACACTGTCTCACGTAAATATTAGACCCACACAAGAAAAACATAATTCCTCACGTAATCTGGATATCAAACAGAATGTGTCTCTAAAATAGAAGACGCAAGACTTCTAGATTGTCCCAATGAAAATAAACCATAAAGTTCTAGATAAAGCAACGTTCTTGTGAAGTAAAGTGCAACGTGCCCTTATTATGAATTGCATCATTTGAGCGGTTGGCTACTAAATATAAAGCAGTTTTCAGTAAATGAACCCCACTGATTATAATTTCAAAATAATAGTACTACAGCAAATGTCAGATAAACTTACATTTGAAAAAAAAATGAATGAAAAAGAAAATAACAGATAAGGCGACAAAGTTAATGGTTGTGTACATATTTACAAACAAAACATTATCTAGCAGTTTACGAAATATTCAGCTATAAATGACAGAGTTTGAAAAGGAAGTGGTGCTTACACAATTTATGATAATTTTAAATTATCTATCTATCTATCTATCTATCTATCTATCTATCTATCTATCTATCTATCTATCTATCTATCTATCTATCTATCTATCTATCTATCTATCTATCTATCTATCTATCTATCTATCTATTCATCAATTTATCTATCTGTGTATTTATCTATCTATCTATCTATCCGTCTGTCTTGTCAGTCTGTCTGTCTGTCTATGTATGGATCTATCGGGACACAAATATCCCAATGATGAATGCAAAATTGCTACAAAAATGAATTTACAAACGCAATCATTATAACTACCATAACCTTACCAAGATTAATATACTATAACAACAATATAGCCTGATTAACTTCATGAAGAATAATTCAAACTGATAAATGCAATTACACATGTGTCTTCTTCACAATACTACCGTTCAACATGGACCATCGGTTTGTCCTACAAATGGAAGATTACAATTTGGGAAGTAACTGTCTGGCTACATTTCACACAGATATTTTTTACCCATTTCGAGTACACATTCATGTAAATGTAATTATACAAGATCTTTCCTTGGCTTACAGTTACTATTAAATCTTAGAAATAAATCTAAATATAGAACTTTTTTCAAATATTTCAACAGATATACCCTCACGATATGCCTTTGGCCAGTATGGATTATTTCAACAGCAAAGATTGGTATGCTAATATTCTTATATCGTTTGGGCTTTTTATTTCACATGTTTTGAATTGGCCTCGGTGCGTCCTAATTTAATTTAGCACGTTGCTAGTTTTGTTCTTATTATTGTCCTCATATATAAAATAGAAACAAAACGATTCGAGCATAAATTATTGATAAGCGTTGTATTTTATGACTGTATCAGTTTCGATTATATACTATATTAATACTTCCAATCTATATGAAAGTGCATGGTCTACAAATAGATACACAATGCGTATCTTATAGTTAAAGATTTATAGATATTATCAGTCAATAGTTATGCCTGTTTGTTTGGTGTAAAGTACAATGTAACTGTGGGTTTGCCGGATCCCTGGATTTTAGACATAGAGAATAATAGAAGATAATATAGGTAATGTGATTACAAATACAGAACCAAGATAAACATGATGGTAAGTGGTTCTTTGGGCCCCCAAAGTGCCTTATTTTAATCTATGGAAAGCAAATTGCAATACGCCACCATCATATACAAATGCAGATAAGGTTTCGTTTGCGTTTGTTGCAAGCGAATCAGAGAACATAGTACGATTAGTTACTCTGTGTTAATGCTATATTTACTTTAGTTGGTCAATAGCCAAGGTCGTCACGGGAGGTTCATTGCATAAAAATGTAGTCCACTCGTGAGCAGACAAACTTTTCCATTTTACAATACCTGGATTTAAAATCGAATTAGAAAATAATAAATAAACATATAAATATATGAATACAATTTCTCATATAGATTACTTTGCACGAAATTATGTTCAAGGAGAATTCTTTACATGTGAATATGCTAATGGACCAGAATACAGATTGTAGATTCAACCCGTTGTAATCCAATATGGAATAATATCACATTTTTAATCTCACAAAAAAGCAGGCTGGATCCGCTTCAAACTGGGTTGAACTCTATGTCGTATGTTCAAGTGCATACAAGAAGTGAATTACAACCACTACTCTCAGACATTTTGGGGGTTGTATGAGATGTTCTCAAGTGGTGTCTACCTCGGTTCCTTTGTTATGAAGGTCATGGTGTCTGTGACCCATTGTGTCAAGGTCATTGTGTCTGTGACCCATTGGGGTGACACTTGATACAACGATATTATAAACTGATGAAAGTCTGTGCCATCCTTGGTTTCTGTTCAGGGTGAAAAGGATTCGTGCCCTTTTCTATCTGGTCCTTTGACCACCATGCCCAAATCATCTGCTGTTTCTGTCTTGATGGTTTGTGGCTGTCACACTGGTTATATTGCACAGTATGTGTATGTTTTCTGTATATACTTCCTGTGCTTGCTATTTATTACAGAAACAATTGCCTTCGGCTGTGCCCAGGTAACAAATTAAACTTACGTAAAAGGAGGTGATGTGTAAAAGGAATAAGAACATTTGTTTTAAACAGGGTCGAACAAATGTCCAAGTTACCTAAGGAAAACAAAAATAGATGTCTGATTCCAATGGCCCGACCCCAAATAATTTAAGAAGGGAAATTTGTTTCTTCACATCGGTATTGGAAGATGAATGTTGATGCTTTGGTACATGTAACACTGGAATCTCTTTGCTGCCATTGTAAGGTTTGAAATTTGTGAAAATGGATTATGGTTTTCTAAAGTATTTGCTAAATACTTCATTGGCTATGTTTTGCTGTGTGCTTTGTTCTCCGATTCATAGTTATAATGGAGGTAGAGTGTGTTTATAATGTTCTAGATTCATAAATTTCACAAAAAACGATATGGGCCTACTTTCTTCTTTTGCTGTATCTCAGCTGACTGAATAATCAGGAGAATCAAAAAGTGATAGGCCTGGCCACTCTCTTTTTATTTTCGGCAGAAGTGAAAAACTTTGGGTTTTGTGTGGGCAGGCCTATACATTTTGGAAACACTATAGTCTTTAGTTAATGACGACTGTTTCAAAGGTTGAGAGGACCGGTTTAAAACCACCATGCGCCTTTTACGGGTGACTGCCTGTCTCAAGTCAGGAGAGAACTTTGTTTCTTTCACATTGGTATTGGAAGATAAATGTTGATGCTTTGGTAACTCTGGAATCTCTTTGCTGTCATTGTTGGATAAGGAATTTGTGAATATGGATCATGTTTTTCTAAATAATGAAACATAAATTTAAAAAAAAAAAGTTTCAAGCCGCCCTTCTCTATTGAAATTGATCCACCCTGACTGACATATTTTAGAGGGAAAGTGGCCGTCATGTGCTGTTATTTTGTCGTAAAGGCAACTCTAACACAGTTATTCATTACAAATTGTCTGGAGCGGAGGGTTGACCTGGGCCAGGACAAAGTATAGCTCCATAGCCACATTTGTTTGGCGATCGTTTTTGTAATATTTCGCTAGTTCCCATGTGTACTAATATTAGTATCAGATACTTGACACTTTTAAGGAAGGAAATAGCAATAACGAATACACTTTTAGTTGGTCTTATTACATAGAAAAATTGGTACTTGGACTTGTAATACGTTGGAATAGACTTAACCTCTGGGAGACCGAGCTAGGGTAATGTACTAGGTAGGTCGCCTCAAGTGTACAGTGAAATGATGTTAAACAGTGTGATTTGAAGTGGATGTTTGTTAACATTTCACTGTTGGTTGATCGTAATGTGCAGACTATATACTGATCCATAAGTACACAGACAAATAACAAATGCATTTACTGAATAGGTCACAATTCAGTGATTTAAACAATAAATGCATTGGAGGGGGTCTCAGGCACAAATGTACCAAAAAGGTCTTCCCTGACATAGCTGGCCTTATTGGCGCGGAGCGAACATGCAGGAACATTTGTGAATACGACAAAACTTTTATCTCTAAAAGAGATTTCTTTTGTCTGACTGTTTTTTGTTGAAGAGGGGTTGTTTGTTTGTTTGTTTGTATTTTGTTTTTTTTTTGTCCTTGTTTTGGTTTGTGGGGTTGTTTTTTGTTTTTGTTTTTGTTTTTGCAGATACTTTGTCATCTATTTCAAAATCTCTGCTGGCTACTGTCTTCACGGTATTGTAGCTTTCCCAGGGCCCCAGCAAAATCACTGACTAAATCCCGCCACTGTCATTCCCTAAGTTTTTGCAATTACAGGGTGATTCTCAACAGTACTTGCTGGCATGATGACTATAGCAATGCTGATGTACATGCATGCACATTAAGTCCTCCAAAAAAACCGTCAACCAGATCCATTTCAATCTGGGTAGGACGTACCGGCATTAATTTTTCACAAAAATTGTTCACGATAGTATGCTTTCGTGATTTTAGATATTTCCAAAAAAAGCTGGCTAGGTTTTTTTAGGAAATGAAACTTTCTTTCCTTTAAGCCCATTGTTGCTACAAAACAAATCAGAAAGCGTCAGGGTACTCCTGGAGCTTAATTTCTTCAACAGGTAACGCTGAGATATTACCATGAATCCTGTCTGTTTTCATTTTTGATCAAATTTTGTTTGGTTTGGTTTTTAAACTGTTTTGTGTGTGTTGGGGGGTGGGTGTAATTTTTCCACTTTTCCCGAAATGCAATGCAGATGTTCTTCAAACTCAACGGGAATGTGGCTTGACGTGTTTTTCACCATAGTTGTCGACCTGGTACCACTAGTATCATTCAATATATTAAGCAATTTACGTGATAGTCGGTAATGAAAAATGCAGTTTTCGGACTTAAATTCATAGCACTGCAGCAATGCAATAGTCAATATCATCAGTTGATTATGCACCATGGAAGGATGCTCCAAGTTTTTATATATATATATATGTACATGTATATATATATATATATATATATATATATATATATATATATATATATATATATATATATATATATATATATATATACATATATATATATCAAACTTTTAAAAATTTTATTATGGAACGGATGCTTTTTATGAGTGCTATATGATTTCATGTCTGCACTTGCATTTCAAGTATTCCATGAAACTGCTGATTTTTATGGAGCGATCTGTTTTCGATCGATGTTTGCATATGCTTGAGCCTGCTGGTCCTGTACGGAATTAAGAGTAGATCAATTTCATTATCATTACATTTGTCAGTTTGATTATCTCAACAAATTTAGTTATTATTATTAACTTTTATCGTTTTGATGTGACTTGTGTGAAGTTGGATGATGACTTTGATGTGGTAATTAATTTGAATGTTTTGTTCGTGTAATTGAACAAATGCAAACCTAATCCCGGAGGGTATCTTTATTTCCTGTACATTCTGAATTAGGTAGATGTACATTTATGTGGTTGTGAGTGACAATAAATGACCATGTGTCAATATAGGCAGTGAACACACTCAAAATGGATAGCACAACTGAGAAAAAAAGAAATTGAACAAAATGTTACTCTTACAAATCGCTGCAGGGAAACAGTGGCATTCAATGTTCCTTGGAAGTCTTACATGTTGACCAGAAAAACAGACACGCAATACGAGAGCCTGCTGTTTTTGGATTTCCCTTCGATGTGCGGTCATCATTCCCTCCGTGATTTCAGTTCTCCTTAATTTTGAGTATTTCATGGCGTCATTATATAAAAGACACTTTACAAAATGCAAATATTTGCATGGCGCAGGAAAAATAGTGTTTCTGGAATCATTTTAAACTATGTGTTACAAGATGCATTTTTAACCACTGTGTCTGTTTCGGGACCATATTACCGTCATTACCCCTGTCACACCAACAGTGTAAGCATAATGGAGACAAAGGGAAAGGTGTTTTTCGTGGGTACAATTTGCCTTGAGTTTGCCTACCGTCAGACAAAGTTGACTAAGAAACAAATATGAACATAACTGTTGTGGTCATGTTTACAGCCAGAGCCAATTTAGAATTTGTTTTGACGATATGTAATTGACATGAAAGTGTACGTCACCATTGACTCACAAGTTCAACGCAGTGACGCAGTCTTGTCAAAGCCCACCCATGTTCTTTCTCGCGTATGCCCAACGTTGCTTCGCATTGAAGCGCCTACAGAGATGTTGATTTCACGGTGCACGCCATGATATCAATGAACTGGATCCTAGTAACAGAAAGCATTCATAAAATGGGGTTCCATTGACGGCAAACTTCCTTTTATGCCATTCATTGACGTCTGTGTACACTGTCGAGGATATGTGGTGAGATGATGGATTTTATGCGGATTCTCTATGTCCGCAACGGTTGATTATTGGGCTAATTATTGATACATATTCAAGTAATACGAACTACCACAATGTTACCTGTAGCTTGGATAACATCCGTTGCCTATTTGAACAATATTTGCAACACATTAGTGATTTGTAGGTTTTCCAGGTAAAATGAGAACACGCACACTTTTTACTGCAGTCATATATTATAGATGTAGTTTCACTGCATACCCAAGTAATTGAAAATTTTACTTAATACAATTTCTTAAATATTTTACTCCTTACAATCTATGGTTATATATTTTATTTTGCTCCTCTTGCACAGGAAATGGAGCTGTATTTGATCGCGTGCTTCACATGTCTTATTTTTGTGTCTTTTTATATTTGTGCTCGATTTACTATAATTTAAACGATCTTGTATTGACCATGGTGAAAGAGACACTCGATACTCACACATTCTGGTGACCAAGGCGCCATCAGAAATAATCCATATGAGGAGTTACATAATACGTATGCCATAGCTTTTAGCGCCTAATGCTGTCTGTAATTGATAACTGTCAAGTTTTCACTTTTGAGCGAATGTATATTATGCTATAGGCGCCCTGTTGGACTTGATTTACTTCTTGGTACATGTTTCCACCATATGCATTTTTTTTTGCGGGGGGGGGGGGGCGTTCTGCCACTATTGCTAGCCATAGTAAAAGTGACAAACAGATAAAACAATAATCAAATGCGAAACAGAAATACTATGGTCAAGTCAGTATGTTTTCCGCGAAAGATGTCCAATCACAGCCACAACAGCAGGCACATGTTCATACGTTTTTTCCGCAACTGTATCCGAGTCAGGATTAGTGCATTCAAACATGCCCTATTTTGACCATTAAAGTGTTGATTTTAAATTGAGTCAACAACCTTCATCGGGCCACTTTGCGCTCAAAGTGTCCCGATGAAAGTTGTTGACTCACTTTTGACTATGACTAATTTTTGCTTTAGATTAAGCTTGCTGGTATTTGAATGAAACGTATCTTCATGAGTAATTTGAATCTTTTACCCATTATATGTTTAAGAGTAATGGGAAAATGACTGTAGCAGTAATTAGCACTTTAAGGGTTAATAATAAGATGAGTAGCAGTTGATCACAATCTTTTTAATGGTAAACAGTGAATACCTTATCTTTTCAAATAAGGATACATACAACTGGTTTAATTATTATTATCATCATCATCATCATCATCATCATCATCCTCATCCTCATCGTTTTACTTCGGCTTGCGGTGAAATAAAACTGCAACACATCGAAATAATGATATATCATATATGAAAATAATAAATCAGCCATCTTTGTCTTTCCAAAATACTACTATATCATCAGTGGCATTCAAAGTTTTGTTTTGGAGGCCTAATGATTTAATTTATAGAACTACTATAGCAACAGTGCTTTCTCGGCTAAATGATTTAACCCGCAAAGACGATATAGTAGATAAAGTGTTCTACCTTTCTTCTTTTGATGAACGGGTGTTAAATTCACTAGCGTCAAAATTCGTGTTCTAAAATCCTATCTCTACGACACAAAGTCCTCCTGGCTACAAGTACATGTTCTGGGGTACACTCTGGGAATGTTATCTTCTTCAGCCGGTATCAATGTTAGCTTGTTAGAAGTATCATTCTTATAATGTATACCATTTTCTATCAATTGGTCTTCACCTTTAAACTGAAGATACACGTGGATGTATGTCGGTGCGCTTGTTAAGGACTTCTGATTTATTCTATAGTCTTGATCTTAGTTATATTATTCTATTTATTAAAAGCAGCCTACTTTGTGAAATAGATGGGGATGAAAGCAATATCGTTCTGTGACTTGCATGCAAACATGAGCGACACTGTACACTCAGTATACCATCTCTTTTATTAATTTGTCTCGTCTTTAGGTGACAGCGATAGAAAGTTAAGGTTAACGAAAGGTTCAACGTTGTAATATGTATGTATATATTCTCTGCTTTTAGATATTCCACTTACGTATGGTGTGACAAATGGTTAAGTACCTTCGCTTTCATGTCCACCAAATTTATTGCATATATTTATTTTTTTTCATTCACGACATGTGCAGAATAGTGTGGTCTAGTAGGGGCGCTGTATATTTTTTCATATCATATTTGATGTTGTTTGTGTGGTATTCATACAAGGGTAGCCACTTCATTTTGTTGCAGGTATGGCATTTGACGTGAGCTTCATGTCACGTGGATTTTTTGTGTGGAAGGACTCGCGTTACGTATTTTCTTCCGTTTTGGAACATTACGGGCTTATAAAGCAATTTTGTTTGTAAAGGGGTGTGAGATTTATCATTTTACGTCATTCGTGCTCTGTTTGCATTCTACTTTTAATTCACGAATGGAATGTATGTACTTGCAAAAGCTTAAACAGCAGAAATAATGGCTTGGATGTGAAGTTTATGTTTGGTGAGGACAGTTGGTACATTTGACGCTAATCGTGAGTACAAAAATAATTACCGTAAATATACATTTACCTAGCTGGCCTGCTCTTACACTAGTCTAAAATGACTTTACAGTGTTTCATCTCGAGGCTTATCACTTCTGATATATAGTGATGGTTTAGAGTATTCATGGGATGGGGGGGGGTGCAGGCATTATTGCGTTTTCAAGGAGGTCACAGAACCTTCTGATAAAATGTGGTAATGCAAATGATGATAAAATGCTTGTTTTAAACTACCTTTCGGATACGCGTACCGTTTAAAATTGCATAAAGTACAAAAGTACTCTCTCGAATACATCTTCTCAGCAAGACCTAAACAACCACGCCGTATTTTATAGGTACCACTGACTCTTTTTCTTTTTTTAAATTTACTACCACCGAGCTTGTGTCTCATTAAACAGGATGCTTGCCTATTGACTTAAACCAACATGTGTGCACTAACGAGATCGACCTTTTTGTCTGACGACAATTCATGTTCTAGTCATAGACATCGTTCCTGGCCAGTCGGGTGTGTTGACCTAAGAACGGTATTGTTGGCCTCAGGACCTGACTTTCCTGCAAAGTGAATTCATTGGCGAGGACCCATGAAGTGGGACAGTTATGTATGTTTAGCTATTGTGTGGTCATGACCTCATGCATATATTTGCTAGTCTTAGTATACAAGTTGCTATTTTTTATCGCTTGCATTCAGTACATCCAACTATCCTAGAAAGTCACGTTGAAAATGAATTCGGTTACATTACTTTTATGTATAATAGTGGGATCTCATTATTTGTATAAACAGGGATGAATCATTAGCGTTGTGTCATTTGTATTTTCTAGTGTATGATCAGGTATCTGAGGACCTTGCAACCTGAACATATATTTGTAAACTTTGTAAATAAAATGGGAGAAAGCGATTTAAGTTTCCACATTAGTAAAGTTTAAATGCTGGTAAGTTTGCAAAATTATAAAATTATAGGAGGGTCTTAGATGATTTTTCTGTGTCTTGATGTTAACGCACCATCACAGGGCAGATATTTTTCATACCCATATGTTACGATACTGCGCAAGTGCAAGGGTTTATTTTGTATAAACCGTACTCAGGGCGGAGGAATGAGTATTTCGAGATGTCATCAGTGTGATGAACTATTGCTTGGTGCAGCATTTGCTACTTTCTGGTCATGCTCCTAGGTAAAAGGACGTCTTAAATGGATAGATAGAACAACAGTGTACAAACAATTTATCTGGGATCTGTTGTTTTTTTATGTTTTTAGATTACAGCTAGGCTGAGTAAGCAAACAGTTTAGAAAACGCCACCCACATTCACAACTTTCAGCCCAACAAAAAAGCATGGTTATTAACTGCAAAAGGCAGATATTCAAGAACCACCAAAATATCAACACTCATCGTCCAACACTACTGAGAAATAAACCTTACTCCCGATTGGAGACAAGCAATCACCCACAAAGGGCAACCAGTGCTTTCAAACCAGTCCCTCAACCTTCTTAACACTTTTCACTTACCACAGACTCCAGGCCAAAACACATAGGCCTATTCACCCCAAAAAATCCAAATCCATGACTTGTGCCAAAGACGTAAGGAGACACGCCAGGCCTGCCACTCCCCCACCCCCACCCCCACCCGCTAGCCAGCCCAGTGGTCCTCATGAGTCTTACAATAATTACAATTAGCAATGATCAAAAATCGTAGATCTTCGTCAAACTTGATGCAAATGTACATGTACCTTGGGTCGGCCTGTACTGAGTATTATTCGATAGGTATGGTATTCGCTTTTTGCCTACGCAACATTTTGCAGGAGCTTTGTTTCTGCTGTGGCGTGGTGAATAGTAGTGAGAGAACATTGTGTGTCAACATCATGGTAAAAAACATCGAAATCTTGACAGTCTATCAACATGAACATCATCAGATATAACACCAAGACTTCAATTTCAACCGAGCGTTACATAATTCATTGAATATCTAAAGATAATAAGATGTCTTATTGACCACATAAAAAAAATAGAAGACTGTCCTGCATTATAGAAGCGAATAGCAGTTTTTAACAAAGAGAGAAACTGCACCGAAAATCCGAGCAAACAAATAGCATCCATGATCAAAAACCGCCAGTTATCAAACAAGCAAAGTCGAAATCCAGAGGTTTAAGGTAGACACACCAAAATCTTTATGATGTTTTATATATCAGTGAAGGAATACGAAACGGAGTATGAAGGAAAACATTTGTCCCCTGACTGAAAACAGGTACTGACAAAGGTTGTCGTCAACAGCAGCTCTCAATTTTAAGAAATAGGTTGCCCCATACACGCATTGTATAAAATGTCGGCCATAGTTGTTAGGTTTAAATATTTACTACGTCATTAATACAACATCTCGTATTCATCTAACATCTATGTAATACATTTCCATGTCTACTCTAAGAACTACAAGAATGACTGCTTTAATTTCATTTTCGAATATCCATGCTTTACTAGTTTTGGCAATAGAAGTTACTGACGGTGCATACTCTAACAAAGGAAGGTAACTCTTTACTAAATATGCAACTGCTAAGATATGATCAATTTTGAAAGTTATTTTTTCATATATGAATGACATGATACATTGTTTCAAATGTATCATGTCGAATAGTTGTGTAAAAAATGGAGAAATCCCACTATGAAATCTGTTTAAAAGGCAAATGTATTTTTGTATCCTTCAACTGTTCTAACAACATCTGCCAACAAATTAAAGCTGAAAACCTGTCAATATCGGGAGATGCTTTTGTCTGTCCACAGTACTTAACTCTTTCAATGTCAAAGTCCAACTTAGTAACAAGAACTGTTGCAAATAATAAGGGTGCTAGATTCATATTTTTTGTACGAAGACCTTTCATCCAAGTACCAGCATGCCCGTAGTTACCCAGGAAATAATACTCCAGGCAGAGAGTTTTCCACGGTGCGTATTCTGCACAAAGCGTGCCAAGGAAATATGTTAACTCAGTCCAAAATGTGACACTGAAAAAGGTTATACCAAAATTCTTGTACCTTCTTTCAGCTTTCAGACAACAAAAGCGAGAAGGCATTATAGGAGCAAATATTGGAACCTGTGATGAATCGTAACTTATAAGTTTCATTCAGTTTCGGAAGTGTGTAAACGTTGGATAAATGGAAACGCATCAGCATATATATTTTTAGGTCAAATAAATATTAAAATTGAGGTTGTCGTTTCAAAATAATATTTAATGATTCGTTTACTTTTTCATGTGTGGGAGAACCTGGGTTGGTCAAAAGGCCTAATGCATCAATAAGAAACTTATAATAAAACTTAAGCTTTGTTATATATATATATATATACGTTCGGCATGCGTTTTTCAGTTTCGATGTCTCAAATATCGCCCGCAGGATGTTCTCCACACGTTAGAGGAGAGTACATTGAATTAATTTATAGAAACTTTTTACTCTGTCACTATAGGATTTCTGCCTGATGTTCTGCAAAATACGGAACAATAGCATTTATTCGTAATTGTTTGTAGAAAACGGAAACGGGTGTAAATGTGTATGTCTCGTATTGATACAATAGGTTGATGTTAATTCTCAGTCTTCTGTAATTCTGTTTGTCGTACAAATCTAGCATTGCTATGTTTTTGTCTGTTCCCTGCGATCTGATGCTGTTATTCAGGACAATTTAGTTCAGCACTGTTCAACATTACATTTTTTGTTTATAAATATCAATATTCAGGAAGAGAGTTTTTTTCAGAAATCACACACTCACACACACACACACACACACACACACACACACACACATATATATATTTATATTTATATCGACACACACACAGACAGACACACACACAGACAGACACACACACACATATATATATATTTATATTTATATCGACACACACAGACACACACACACACACATATATATATATATATATATATATATATATATATATATATGTGTGTGTGTGTGTGTGTGTGTGTGTGTGTGTGTGTGTGTGTGTAGGTGTGTTGGGATATTTATAATAATTATTTACAATAATTATACCTCTCAAATGTATTGGAATTTGGCCTATAACTTTCTCTACACTTAAGGTTATGAAGGCAAATTTCGTAAAAAAGACTGGAACCATATGCCTGTTGGTCTGCAGCCCGCCAATGTACTGACCTTGGTTTGTTAAATCTTAAATTGTTAGAAGTCGGCTGTTGAAATTGGTACTTATCTTTGAATAGAACGGCAGGTAAATTAAATATCAATTTTAACAACTAATGATAAAATTAAAGGAAAAATGCCATTTCATGAACACGATATGTGTAGGTCACGGTTAAAGAGCATATAGTACTCGTCGCCAGTTCAATATAAATGAGCCCGGAGGTACATAGCTACAAGTTTTTAAAAATTTCAAATCAACACAGATGAAAATTGAAATTACAGTTTAATTATACGTATGGTCAAAAGAAGGTGCATCGGAAGATTGTAATATTCGTTATAAGAATAGCATTTGTTGTAAAAAGAATGACAGTTTATGTAACCAGTACATTTTACATAATAACCAGCAATGTTTTCAAATTCTACAATCTTACTAAGGGGTATATGCGCAGGGGGGGGGGGGAGCATATACTACAAGGTAGTTCAGGGCAAAATGCCATAATGATAAATAAATTCACCATGGTGTATGCACATGAACCTGCGTACTTATAAATATGACCCTTGATGTTATTTTGACCTGTCGAAACATATCAAACGTTATTCCAAGCAGAGCCCTGTACAAAACTTACTGGCTGCGCTGTTGTGCTGGGAGGCTGAAGCCTAAATTCTGGTATGCATTTCTTTTGTTGTTTCATAGTATGCATATATGTGCATACTGTTTTCTTGATTATCAGTTCTGTCAGTCAGAACCATAAGGCAAAGGTGAATATGCACCATGAGGCATTTGCAGAAATGGGAACTGTCAAGAGACCATGATACACCAGTTGGGACACTTTAATGTCTACTAAATATAACACCAACGGCCCATCGTTGTTGATTATTGCAGTCGTTCAAGTTGATTACGTTGTCAATTGGTCGACATAAACAGTCTTTGTCGGCCTAAAAAGTACCACTGAAATAGTAGATAAAACACATTTCGATATGTTGATGAGACCATCATATATATCGTATTCCTGGGAATAGTGGATGGATGCACAATCCCTTTTCAAGAGCAAAACGTCAGCTTTGTCTGGATGCATAATCTCATCAATCACCCATCCCATTTGTTGGCACTCAAACAAATTTACCTAACAGCAAGCCCTTTTCTCAAATTAATGTTTCACCTGTCTAGGTGAGAAATTGATTTTGATTGAAAGTTATAGCAATTTTATGATGTCCACAGGCGTTCCTTACCCGAGTCCATTTTTAAAAAACTCTTGAGGACAGTGTACCCACAAACCTCTGAGAACGAATTATGCACTTAAACACTGAGTCATTGTGGACTGCAAACGTTGGTGGATCCCTTGATAACGATACACCTACGTAACTTAAGAGATGCGATTTGCATAGTGGTTAGTCGCCAAGGCAATCTTTGCTGATTTTAAGCAGTGGAACCTCTGTTACACATCTGCTGAGTACAGGCAGTAATGAGTGAAACACAAGAATCGTGTGAAACGACACAAGAAAGTTTCTGTTGCAGGTCTAAACTCTAGTTTTCCTGTCTTCTCACTGACAAGACATGCTTAGCTGAAGCAATTACGGTATTATTGATTCTGCTATCATCCCGTTCTTATATGGTTGGTGTTCATAAATGCAAGCAGGGATGGCATAGGTGACATTGTCTCTGCAGCCTATAATCTGGTATTAGCAAATATTGTTTATTTCATAAACTTGGATTTGCATAAATGTGCTAAAGAGCCAAAGAAAATCACCCATTACAACGTCAAGGGTGTGAAATAAGCTTTTGTCAAGACCCTTGCAAAAATCAATAACACCTAAACTTTGTAGATCCAGTTTTCAGCAAGACCAATTACGTTTTGGTAATTTCCACGAATTGTTTTGGAAGTTTGGCATCACGTCGTCGGACATGGCTCTCCGTTGACTCTTTGAGCGACGCGTTGTCGAAGTTCAGCAAATCGTTGCCTAACTTCGACTTTATGTCGTCGATTTTTCGGTGAAACGTTAAATCAGAGCGCGATGGCCCTATTGGTTCTCCATACACAAGACAGTGTGCACAGAATAACCTAGTAGAGATTTTGCCCAACTATTTTGTTCATGCAGCGCCAAATCAAATTAGACACACAAGACATGAGGTATTGTGTGGCGTTATTGTGTTAGAGGGGCAGTTGCTTGCCTAGATCAAAATAATGTGACAATGGAATTATACGTACTACATGGCTCATCATAACAATCTATGGTAAACGGACACTCCGTGTAGGTTGCGTCTGCATATGATCGTATTAACGACAACAATCACTTTCGCTCATGTCCCTACCAACTGTGGGGGAACATAGGCTGGGGGGGGGGGGGGGTTGCGGGTCTCTTAAATAGATATAATCTGTAGGTGGACCATGTACTATTTGCAGTATTAAAGTATACTATGCCCAACAACAACGATAAAGAAAAACTATGGTAAATTGCTTCAGTCCTAGTAGGCATATACTATGATGGTAATGTCAGTGCGTGCTCAAGCACGTGAGACAATTTGTACGTGATAACTTAGCAAACATTTTGCACATCCATTTTCTTGAGGCAGCCCTAAATTGACCTACACACTAGACAACGGTTCTTGTGTTGAGGAGGGGGACATGCTTCGACAGTTGCTATTCTGGTTCAAGCAATGTAGCAATGCAATTATACGGAACTCCACGGCCCATTATGACAATGTATGGAAAACGGATATGCGCCATGTAGGTTGCGTCTACATTTAATCTTGTTAACTACAACATTCACCTTCGCTTTACGTTCCACGTATGCTGTAGCGAACACGGGATGGTGCCTCTGCAGGTCACTCAATAAATAGGTACAATCCATCAAAGCATCGGAAGTACAAGTTCACTTTTATTTAAAAGTATTTCGTACTTTACAACAATAAAAATATAATATTATTGTAAATTGCTTGCCCTGTATACTCTGATACACCAAGGTATTTCGAGCATTCCAATATTGCGTGTGCGCTAGTCTAGGATACATTTACGGTGGAAAAGCATATGTGCGATAGTTCAATTACAACTCATCATATAGTTTATACATAAATTGTTTCACCATGGACGTAATTTCATAACGTGCGCTTCAGATTCTTGGCAGCTCTGACAAAGAATTCAATACAAACGTGGTTTATGCCTATTTAATGACCCGTTTAGTGATGCTTTTGTCATTAGGCACATGGCTGAATTCAATATATTTTCCACTTCTAACAGATGATTTATGGCATTAGCAGTTTGTGTGACACAGTTATGACACAAACTTTATATAACAGAAAAGGAACAATACTCGAACATTTTCAAAGAGGGACAATTTTTTTAAGCCAGAGGACCTTTTAAGAAAATGGCACACCCCCAACTTCTTAACTTTTGTAGTACATTGTGAGACCTTAAGTCGGCCTGAGCACAGCTATAAGCTAATTGGTATTGACTAAATGTCTGTGATACTCAAAGTGTACTACGGCGTGGCTTCCTGTCCAATGATTTGGCTGTACATAGCGTTTTTAAATAGGTACGTATATTAAAGCATGCAAGCTTAGGTCTGGCGTGGTCATAATTATTTTATTTATTTTCCGCCTACAAATCTACAGGTCTCTCCGCTGTGTTGCATTCAATGCTGATTCTTCTTCTGTACAGTGCATGGTATTAAAACCACCTGGGAGCTGACCAGACTTTTCTCAACGGCCAGTAATCACCCATAGATCTGAAAAGGGGACCATCTATTTTGGAATTGTGCAGAGTGCAATCTAGCGGTGGCCAGATTGCACTCTGCTTTTCTAGCGGAGTACAATAACACCACCAAAGAAATAAAAACATTGAATCAAAGTTGAAACAATAGAAACCTGAAATGAAAAAGTTACAACGTTACCGAACGTAGGGAAAAGAAGAATGTGTTACCAGTATTTTGACGACTGTGTTAGGTTGTCAATAGGATACTAGCAGGCGGGACCCCCATTAGGGTTCCAACCCGCTTAAATAGGTCAAACGAAGAAATGATATGTTTGAATGTTGCAGTCTGTTTTCAATGTAGACAACTGTGAGAGTTGTCGGTTGTCTGTTGCTTGCCAGCAGCCAGAGTATAAATATGGGTTAATGATAAAACTGAGATGTCCTAGTTTACCGCATGCTGCATCGGTTTTGTGAAAATTGAGGGTCTGTGGTGTTGATACAGGTAAGAAGACTTCTGCAAACAGAATCTTTTCATTACCACTTGCAGTAACACCCATAATATTGTATCTTATTTGCCGAAAGTTAAAGCTCGATCACAGCAACAACTAAGTGGTCATAAAAGAAAAAGCGTAGAGTCGTTTTACATCGTGATGATACACCTTTCTACTAATATTATGTGATATTCCGGTGACCATGGATAGTCCACTCGGGCAATTGGACCACAGGGACATTGCTTATACCAGCATGGATATATTATCTGCTAAGCATGGCTGTATGAACAATGAGTTGCAAGATGTATGTATGTATGTATGTATGTATGTATGTATGTATGTATGTATGTATGTATGTATGTATGTATGTATGTATGTATGTATGTATGTAGCATGCATGCGTGCATATATGTGCGTATATAGGAACTATTTCCATAATTATGTACATAGGTTAGACAGTGACAGGTTAGCTTATGGAGAGTAAAGAGTTCGGACTGCGGAATAGGGTAATGACTACTAGGAAGTGGTTCTGGACAAAAAGACACAAACACAATCACCGTTCACAAGTCAGCCAAATGCTATTGATTCTCTAGTCTGCCATGGGATCAAAACTGTAAACAGCTGAACTGATATCATGTTAAATTACTGAATTAACTAGCGTAAACCCTCAGCAGCTCTCTGCTTATTTACAAATTCTGTTAATAATTTTCAAGAGCAGATCTGGTGTTGTATTAATTCAGCAAAACCACTCGTAGTATTGTTTGTGCAGAAAGACGCATCCCCGCATATTTGTACAAGGATTTCGATGGAAAATCGTTACATGATATTGGGATCAAATATTAAAGTTTTCAAGGAATCGGCTGCACAAGTATTTTTTATTTTCCCCACACGGTGAATCAGTTTTCCATTGTTCACTTGAATAAACCCGACAGCTTACACCCACATAGGGGCTTTTTGTACATCTTGTCTTGATTATACATGTACTTACCGCTTTACTGAATTACAAACACATTTGAGAGACTAACTTTCGTACTAAAACTTTGTGTACATTTACCTGTCAGACCGGTCTAATTACCTTTACCACGTAAGCAACCTGCATCCATGAGCTGAAAGAGGTTCACACAACACCTATGAGGGGATTTGCCTGCACTAGAATATACAGGCGCTGTGAAAGCTTACATGTCACGCTTGGGCTCTTCGGTTACGAAGCAAGAGAAGGAAGAGTATTTCATTGATAACGTTCTTCTGTTTTATCTATAATGAGCAGCGCATTGTTGTTGCCTTTTAAATTCAAATTATTTTGATGGCTCCATACTGCTTAAGGTATTCATACAACAGCCGTTTGGCATCATATTTTCTACTGAATGGAATATTATGTGATTCTCATGAAACCATGTCCCGCATAAAAAATCTGCCAATTGAGAATTTCTTCTGTTAAGAACAAGGAAAGGAGAAATGCCAAGAAAAGGTTCGAGTTTCAGAATAGTCTTTTCAGTTAATAAATATATCGTTTTTGACCTCCTCGGTACTCTTTTAAGCCCTTGTTTGTTTTGGATTATAATCAGCAACCGATCTTAGTAACAAAGTATACGCCTAATTCATCATAAGAATCTAAAACTGGAGCTGTGTAATGACAGAGGCAACATATGTTTGCGTCTGAAACTAATCAAAAGTGTCACTTGTAACGCCACCCTATTGTATATCGACATTTTTGTGGGTTTCGGAGGCGACTGATGGCATTACGCGTGGGTGGTGTCTGCTGGCGTTCGGCCTACATCCGCTATCCAGCACATAGTGCTCGTTCTTTATGCTGTGTTTGCCTATATATTTTAGAGCGATAATCATTCAAGACCGTCGTCATTTCTCAGGTCAACCTAGTTAAAAGGCATATGATTATATTACACCGGCGGATCCGGGAAAGGGGGGGGGATTCGGTGCCCCCCCCCCCCCGCGATATAAAAAATGAATTAATAATAAAAAAAAATGGAAAATAAAATCAAACAGCTGTGTCTTTAACCGCTGCTTTCAAATAATAATTACTTAATTTGCACACCTAAGATCTTTAAACTGTTCATATTTTCATATATAATCGATACACTTCAGCATACACTCTCTGCGTTTTGGTATTAAAGTGCTATGTATTACACCAAATGTTTGGTCTACGTACAATATTGTTACTGATACTACTGATGTTGCCATTATGGTTATACTTTTTTCCATTATATTTTGGAACCAGCGACAGATTTACCAGATCGCTAATTCATTCACACATAATTATAATACAGGAGGCTAGTCATCCGTGTAGTTTAATTTGGTACAACTTCAGTGCTGTATTCTCTTAGTCTTATCTTTTTTAATTTATGAAAGTATAATTTTCGAATTGTCTACGCTTAATCTATCAGTTTGGGCACATGTCAAATAATCATTGCGCTAATAGTAAAATATTGTGGAACATAGGCCAATGCTTTGTAGTTTTTTTTGTTTTCGGTTTTTCGTTTTGTTTTGTTTTTCTCAAACAGAGCTCGCCAAAATGCAGACTTAAACTGTATATATTTGAAACTTGTGAACGCACAAAGCTGTGTGATGGGCTAATTTGAACGTAATAATTTCGAAGCACTGGCCCTGCAATCCTGTTAAAAGTTTGAAACTTGTCAAACCTTTCCATACCCTGACTGGAAATATGAAAGCTAACTGGAAAGCCCAGTTTAGTGAATTTTGTGTGTCTCATTTATCAAAATGTCCATGTAAAAATTGAGAAAAACGCGTCTGAAAGTATCGATTTTTCAAAAATGTACACCCCACTTCCCGTGAGCTTCGTGCCTTGCGGCACTCGCAATTCGAAACCCCCTGTTGGAAAGTTTGGATCCGCCCCTGCACTATGTCAGAATTGTCTGTTACCACGTAAAGTATGGAGACCAGACGGAGGACACTTTTGTCACGAGTCAAGTCAAAGTGAAAACACCAAGCCATGAATCAATTTTATAATCATGTCTAGTCTGAACAGTCCATTGGTTACCCTCTGAGGTTCACTGGTGGTTGCACACATAGCGAGACAATGTGGTAATGGTTTTCTTCAGTCACTACCTGCAACATTCAATTGCTGAAATTTTTTATCCACAGATTCTTGGAAAATTGTCTGAAATATTTGTAGTGGACGCTAACATGAGTACAAATATTTTTTGCTTACTTGGTGCAAGGTAGTTTAATAACAGATATATACGTAGTGGCATATAGTCATAATAGTTGCAAATGATTATTTCTATATATTTGACAGATTCTAAATACTTTATTCGTTTTTTATCTGTTGGTGGTAAAGCAATTCTTCTAAATCCAATTTATGAAAGAAGAAAAAGTCAAAATGAAATGTGATTGACCATACGGTACTGGGTGACAAATGGGTTCTACTAGTTGTCAGCGAGTCATTGGAAACATATACGTGTATTAACTTACCGTGGTGGAACAAGCCCCGGACTATAACTGTTTCAAAAATACATAACAATGATCAGAAAAAAAGAGTGTTGAATATTATTGCGCTAGTTTTTAATGGCAGACATAAATACAAGTCTGCCTCAGAGATCCATCCTTGATCTTCTGCCATTCAACAGAGTACGCATACTGCTGATGGCCAAATTGATAGTGATCAACGTCCTGAATAGTTCATTTTCCACAAGAAAAGTGACAGTGCACTTTTACTTTCCTATAAACCAAATCGTGTAGTCCGGGGAGAGATAAAAGGCAGCTCGGTCTGCTCTGTAAGAAAGTCAATAAACGTCTGCCAGGATACTTTTGTAATATGTACTGCGTGGTGGAGACTTTGCCTGTGAAGAGGAGCTAGCTTCCACGAATCTACCACTTCAAGACACCTCGAAGGCTTGATGTACTGTAAAAGCCTGCTAGCTTTCACGTTTTCTGCCAAGCCATGTTCCAGACCTCGCTCTTCTGTCTGGACGGCGAGATACTTTTCACGTGTGAACAGTGCCGCGCTTCCTGAGCATGCGCACTTGAGAGCTTAAATTACCTGGTTTCAACTTTTTTTGCCCGACTTAAACGCATTAAGTCAAGTCAAGTCAAATCAAATTTCTTGAGATAAATATAAGAATACAGCACACGAGAATAAGTAGAGAGGGAAACGCTGATGGGTTTATAAACGGTCTGTAAATTGGGGATAGTAACATTTAATGCATTATCATATACAAGCAATAATGGATTCTAGTTGATTAAAATGTTTAAAAGTATATACAAATTCATACTAATTTAGCCTTAATCGAGATAATGAAAGTCCTGTTCCATAACAAAAAAAATCCAAGTTTTTTTTACACAAATGAGATAACTGAATCTGATGGAAATACAATTGAAATGAAAATACCATGGACCTTAACGATACAGGTCAAGGTCAAATCAACATTGCATTTTTCGGCTGACTCACAAATTTTCATATATTGGCTTATACCATCTTAATGGTGCATTTTAATACTAAGGTTATTATCAAACATTACCAGGAAAGTACCTATGGACTTTCAATTTGTGTGCTTTTTATTTTTAACCCTGGTGACCTTTCAAGTTCAAACTGCATACATTCCATTGATGACTCTGCAAGTCAATGGGGCTTGGAACAATTGACCAGCTTCACTTCAAACTTGGTGGGGAGTTACATCGGGCAGGTATCTACCAATTATGTCCAAATGGTCATGCTACAATAATTTTTTCAATTTTTAATTGGGGGGTGGGTGGGGGTGGGGTTAAGTTTTGCATTCCTTTTGATTACCATGTAAGTCGATGGGGTCTGCAATGGTAAGTCACATTTTGACTTCTTCGAAACTGTAAGCCAGATTTACTTGAAACTTTTGGTACAGATAATCAATTGATTTGGGGTATTTTTTCAGAGATCGTGCCTTGCAAAAATGAAGCAAGGAAGCTTTAAAACTGCTTGCGAGGTCTTGAAAGCGAGGCCGCTTTGAAGCTGCAAAAGTCACTTCAATGCTGCATATGCTAATACAAGTAATAACTCATGAACAACATTCACGAAATTGAAATGAAATGTTTATAATACAAAGCATACTTGCAAGTAGAAGAAACTGAGTAAGGGGAGATATCGCTGAAACGTTAAACATAACTGGCGATGTTGTTACAACCAAAGTTCATATTCATGGTAAATGTAGATTCTCTTTTTTGTGCTTACATGTGTTTATCAATAACTACAGCATAAAGTGCGCTGACCTAAATTGTTATGTACGCAGCGCTGAGTAATCACAGTTTTCTTATTAAAAACTAATTTCAATTCATAAATGATTTAGTTATTGCAATTAATTGATCTTGAAACGTTCGTAGCACTTGAATATACCTCTGTCTGTTGTTACCATAATTTCCTCAATGCGATGTTTGCCTTATATTCTTGGTGTCGTCCATGAGCAGCGGCATACAATGCCGTAGTAGAGGTCCTCGAAGCAACCATAAATACCTAGAAATTTAAAAAAAAATGTGGTACCATTTATTAATGGAACTTTGGTGCGCAATTCGCAAAAGCCATAATTTTTATAGGGGCTCGCGGAGTTATGCAATGAAGATGACTGATGTACAAAGCGAAGCATCCGATGAAAAACAAACTAGATACAAACATAGCAAACTCAACAAGCATGCCTAAAGATAATTATTTAGAATATTCGGCTGCCTAAACCTCTTTCTGCTATGATTCAGACGGATGTGATATCACCTGAGCATATTGTGTCAATCAAAAAACTCCCCCCCCCCCGACAGTCTCAATAATAGTATAATATTATATTTGGCTGAAGTTATATATCGCCTTTAGAAAACTAGCTGACATTGCGTATCCATCTTTGCTTTCGACTGTCTGACATTATGCAATTTATGAGTATGACATGACAGTGATTTGAGATCTTTTGCGGTTACCAATTGATATTGCCTGGGATAAAAATAGCCAAGAGTAACATATAAGTCTGGCATGCTCATTAATATTTATACTTTGCGTGAACTAAAGTGTCACTGCATGCCTTTGTTTCAGCGTAAATGATCGACCAGAATGTGAGGTCATTGAGTACGCACCATAACAATATGAATACCGTTGGGTATGTTCCCGTACCACACTAATGAGCGTAACTATATATTGTATTTGTGTCTTTTTGTCCAGAACCACTTCATAGTAGTCATTACGCTATTCCACAGTCCGAACTCTTTACTCTCCATAAGCTAACCTGCTACTGTCTAACCTATATACATATGGAAGTACAACTGTCCATATTGCGCATGTTCTTCTGTAGAATTTTGACATAGGCAACCAGCCCAAATAAATTAAAGGGTCCCCAGCGCGTAACTTCGCGGCACATGTTTCGGAGTCTATACCGGTACATGCCTCTGTGTAGCCGCTCCCTGTCTAAGCTAAATATTGAGCACAGACAATCCACATGATGATGAATAAATATGAACGTGGCAAATGATGAATTCGCCAAATACGTGATGTTTTGCTTACAATTGCAGAGATTCATTATGAATAAAGAATACCTGTCAAACCAAACATAATTACTAAATTTGTATGGTACAAGTTCAGATAAGAACAATTTGACTTACCCCTGAACCTGATATATACATATATATATATATATATATATATATATATATATATATATATATATATATATATATATATATATATATATATATATATATATATATATATATGTATATATTTATGTATATATACTCTTTGACATTTATAACACAGTGCCATGAAATCCATATGCATGTATCTTATAATTCCAATCGCTACACTGTAGTAATCTGCTTTGCGCTGTGACAAAAGACACGTGGATTTCTTTAAAAATTGTATTCTTGAATTCCTTTTTCTTTCAATCAGACACCACTGATACTCACAACCATCCAACTCTAGTCCAGAACGAATGAAGAACCAGAAAAAAGACACAAGTCTTTCTTTCTGACATAAGATCCGTTTGGTGTTCAATGGAAATCAAGTCAAAACGCCTGTCAGAAACTGGAAAACATGCTTTTAACAGAATTAGGTAGCAACTTGCCTAGAGAGCCTGATTGCTAGTCTTCTTTGGCGAGATATGGAGAAATATAGCTAGATATGAGTCGGTACATGTTGGGACAAGCGGGATATTACTAATATTTTGTAAATGAAGAATTGTAAGCAGATAAAATGTTTTCTTATATATGTATCGGGAGGTAATGGATGAATACCAGTTCAGTACTTGTGAATTAAAATTTCACATAAAAATTCCCCTAGCTTTGTAAAAAATGACCATATGACCCTGTCTGTGACAGTGACGTGATCCGCGCGTCCCCAGTGTATTTAATATTATATATATATATATCACTAGTATATAATTTGAACCCGTCCAGCAAGGTATCTCATATGCCTCAAACTTTCAACCATACTTGTGATCCAGCTAAACTACATGATACAAATATGAATTATCTTTTACATGCGGGTGACCTGGTCTTGGTGGCAGAAATCGCATCAGGATTACAGTGTATATTTGATAGGTTTTATGAATATTGTGAACGCTGGAAACTTACTGGTCACCTCTCCAAACCCAATGTTGTTGATATTTAGGTTCCTCCATTTCACTTCCAAAAGAAAATGACTGAAGTAACAAAAAACTACCGTTGTCTTGCATTCGCATTTTGCGCATCTGGAACCTTCACAAACACAATTAAGGGGCTGAAGGACCAAGCCATCATAGCCCTAGCCAAATAGCGACAACTCCCTATAAATAACAATCATGATGTGCGACTGTCAATAAAAGTATTTAACTTTAGTATCGTGCCCATAGCATACTGTCATATGGCAGTGAAACGTCAAAACCATACATGTGAAGTTTTGTATGTATGTTTTATGTGTCTGCAGTGAGAGCAAACTGCGTAGCCATCCGATCTTAATTCAAAAAGTATGTAAACCTGTCAAATATTGGGCACAAGTAGACAGCTTTGAACAAAATGACTTTTATATAAAAGCATGAAGGAAAATTGCTTACAATTCTCATCAGGTAATAACTATTGGATAAAATTACCCACGATACTCTACCAATCGATATACCAGAAACTTCTTTCGATCTAAACTTTACCCCACAACACTGTTGCCAAAGTAAGACAACGATGGCATTATATATATGTACCAGACAGACAAAATGTATTAAAGCTACCGGCAGGAATATCTATTCCACCACAACGTGCTCTTATTTTTTAGTACTTTTGGGGTTTTAAATATGTGAATTTTAGTGTATTTAATATTAATCATGTTCGCCAATTTAAGACCAGGATGGGAGTACAATAATTACGCTGCACCAGCGAGGACGGCAGGGAGAGGGAGCTCCACTGGTGCCCATCCTGATCCCGTGTAAGGAATGAGGATCTGCAACATTAAACATTATTTGTCACTAAACGTGCAACGCCTCCGTCTTGATCGCTTTTTGTTTCCCTTGTTCACTTTTACGATTCTCTTATATTTTGTATGTCTGTTTGTTGGCTTTTGTTGTTGCTTTATATTTGTATTGATATGGAGGGCAGTCATTCATAGCGTATTCCTATCAGTTGTACTCATGAAGTTATGTACTGCTGGTCGATTAAAAAGTTGCCTGCACTCAAAGGCCGGGCTAAGGAAAAGGATTTTGTTCACAATAGTCTGAGTTATAATTATCTCATACCACAAAAATGCACTCGCGTGCGGTGACGTGCTACATGACACATGCGAACAAGCGGAACCCGTTATTTATTGCTGTGCACATACTGAGGTTTCCTGTTTTAGTGCAAAGCGGTGGCAAATGCATTAATAGGCGATAGCCAAGTGTGTACTCAGGCTCATGACCTGACGTCTGAATCTGTGTGCTACGTTGTTACCCCCAGGCACACTCTGACGTGTACTCAAGGGCCTCCACGAAGGAAGTGATTCATGCAAATCATAAAATTGAGCAATCTCTTGTTTACGTTAGGTCTAAATAAGGCAATCGTGACAAGAAATATGCATCTATAATAGCATAGGTGTTGAATTATTTTCATGAAAACGAATAAAGAAGGATAATAAACATGATAATTTAAATTGGCTACTTCACGTATGGTAAACCCTATATATAACCATAACAACTTACACCATTCCTACCTACGCGGATATGCTTGAGTAGGATATATTTTTATCATACGCATCAAAAATTAAATTTTGACATGTTTATTGAAAATGTGTACTTTGTATTGGATTTGTCCTCAACGCAGGTCTCAATTAAGACTGCGATGATAGGGAGTGCCCAGGTAAAACAAAGGTCACCATATACATTGTATGCTGTGTAGCTGATAACCACATGAAAAAATAGCCCTAAGGCATTACACACAACGTGACACCAAACGCTGATTTGGGTCTGTGGTAGTATCAGTAACAAAAAGAATGATGTCCTTTGTCCTTGTGTAAATACATATTCCTTGATCTAAGAAACTGACCGATTCCGCCGATATATATATATATACATATATATATATATGACCATCATTGCATATGTAATTGCATTTCTCGATTAGTTCACTGGTCTATTAAAGCATGACTAAATTATCCAGAATGTTCGTCTATGTTTTAAGCAAATGGAGAACCCTCAAACTGAAATAACCAAACAATGTATTGATGCATGTATAATACAACGTTGCATTCTTCATCAAAACGTGGATAGAAACGTATCTATGGCACGGACATTATCAAAATGTGGATACAAACGTTTCTATGACAAAGACACAATCAAAATGCTAATGAACATAGTTATATAAACAAGTGCCTCCGACTGTGCCCTGGTAGCAAATTGAACTGACGTCAAAGGATGTAATGTGTAAAAGGGGAAAGAGCATCCATTTTAAACATGTTTCAACAGGTGTCCAAGCTACCTAAGGCCAAACAAAAATATATGTGTGGTTCCGGGGATCCGACTGACCATACTGAAAAGGCCGGATCCTAAATAAATTTTATGACACATTAAAAAAAGTTTCAAGCCGCCCTTCCCTAACGAAATTGATCGCCCTGGCTGAAAAAAATATCAAGAAAGTGGCCGCCCATACTTATTTTGCAGAAAAGTCAACACCGAAACAGCATTTTATTTCAACTTGTCTGGAGGTTTAACTTGGGCCGGGGAAACAGCATAGCTGCAAAACCGCGGCTGGCTGATCAGTGAAACAGCATAGCCCTGGTTGAAAGATTTTATCGAGCAAGTGCCGTCTTGCGCCGTTATTTTGCAGTAAAGTCAACTCAAAGACAACATTTTATGTCAGGTTGCTTGGACGGTCCATAGGTCGGGGAAACAGCATTTTAAACTCTTCACTCATTACTTGAACTGTCCCAGAGTAATGGAAGACTGCCGGAATCACCCCCATATTTAAAGACGTTAGCAGGTCTGAAGTCAATAATTATAGACCTATATCAGTCTTACCCGTAACCCTGTCCCCGGGGGAGCTGTACATGATCAGTTCTATCTTTTTCAGTCAGATCATAATTTGCTGACCGTGGACCAGTCAGGATTCAGGAAACAACATTCCACCGTCAATGACCTGCGCATCTATTAGATATAATGCGTGAGGTCATTGATGGTGGAAACATTTGTGGTGTACTGTTCCTTCACCGTAAAAAGGCCTTCAACACCGTGGGCCACCAGATCCTCTTTTGGAAGCTGGTAAGCTACGGTGTCGAGGGTATTAAACTTAAATGGTTTACTTCTTATCTTTCGCACAGAACCCAGCGGACCTCCATTCATGATGTACTATCAGACTTTGAAGTGGTCACTTGTGGAGTATCCCAGGGATTCATAGTTGGGCTGTTCCTTTATCCCGTATATCAATGATCTTGCCGACAAAATTTTGGTTTGCAAAATCTTTTTATATGCAGATGATACAGCAATATACTTCTCAGCCCCAGAGCTGCACGAAATTGAGCGTATACTAAACTCAGAAATGCCCAATGTCTCTGACTAGTTTGCTTCAAAGAAACTAACTCTTAATGTTACGAAAACTAAAGTAATGGTTTTTGGCACTCCTCAGAGACTCCAATCAGCCCTTCCTTCAACTATGCATACATGTGGTGAGACAATTGAACCTGTCTGTTTTCAAATACCTTGGAGTCTTGCTAGACTCCTCCCTTTCATTCTCGTCTCACCTCAACCACATAATTTACAAGGTGAACACCATACTGGTTGTCTTAAGTAGAGCAAGCAAATTCATTCGAAAGAAAACCCCAACATGATGCTCTACAAGTCACTTAATTTTACCATGCTTCGATTACTGCGACATTTTATATAGGATACTTGTTCCTGCAAGCTCAAGGACAAACTCCAGATTTTACAAAATTGCATGCTGCGTATTATTAGCTAAGTTGATACTCTTGGCTTCATATATCATAAATCCCCTACGATCGTCCCAATACCATCCTCATTTACAAACCATTTGGTGCGAAATCCACTATTTTCATAATAGCAGCCAAGTCCGTGGGTTAGTCCTTATTGGATATTTTGCGAAGTAGTGTTCAAAATATATATGTGATTAGTGTTAATGCCACGTTAATTTGTCGAATGAATGTTATGCAAAATAAATATATTTCGCATGTGATGCCTTTCTTTTGTTATGCACATTACCTTTCATATTTGTAGGTACAAATTCCCAGAGGGAATAAATTATCATATTTACGAGAAAAAAATCATGACATATACAAAAATCCGTAAACCTTTTTATTATTAAACATGGCTGCTAATGAATTTTGTGATTGTCTGTTTCATATTAAATATTCAAGTTTTATAGACTAAAAATCCAAATATGTCCCCACATATCATTTAAGTATTACAAAGAATTTGAAACTAAAACTGAATGTTAAGAAAGGAAAAATCGAAGTTGATCAATATAAGTGACGGTTGTTACACATCCAAACCGTTTTATGGAATAAACTATATAGATTTTACTCTCAAAATGGCAGTGTTTTAGCGAAAAAACCTTAAACTTTTTTTCGGGGGGGGGGAAATGGGATGACTTGGAAATTTTTTTTATCATTTAAAAATATATTTATTTGATATAGATTTTGGATTTCTTTGCAAAAAAGTTTTGTTTATGTTTGAAAAAAGGAATGAGGCATGAAGAGCACATCAGATATGAAATAATGTGTTTGGTAACAACGTACATAATGAATCCATTGAGTAAAACTTGTTATCCACTCGAGGCTACAAGGCATGGACATTTCAACATTGACAGTCTTGATGATGATTGTTTTTATGTTCTGTCTTGTATTCCTACGTTACATTGAAATCACTTGAAATCCAGATTTATTGTCGATAAATACAAATGCATCACTGACCAAGGTACAGTAGGACTTAAATAATATTTGACTGCAATTAGTGACCACTATTATGATACTATCTTTGAACACACTGGTATTACTTATTTTGGAGAATTTATATTCAATGAAATGTTTATCGAAATCAGCACTCATTCACAAAAAATGGTAAAATATACACCACGTAGCCACGTCGAAAAAAAAAAGTCGACGGGTACCAGGATGTGTTTCTGTGCAATTCCAAAGACATTGGCTGAGCGGTGTCAGAGAAGATGATTTGGTAAGATTTGACCACCAGATGGACCAAAAATTAATTTAAAACAACCCCCCCCCCCAAAAAAAAAATAAAAAGTGGAGTGTAACTTTTAATCAAATTTTGTAGGGACACATGAAGGATAGATCCATGCAAAGTTTGAAGATTATGCGGTCACAGTCATCCGGACCATAGGATTGAAGGTGAATTTATTCCAGACAGTGCAAACTGCAGCCTCGATCTGTTGCCTTCACTTACACGCATATGGAGACAAAAACCATTAGAATGGTACAAAGTAATTGTTATGTCAAAATGTAAACAACCACGTTTCTAGAGTTTTGGCCAATATTCCCCATTGTGATTGTATCTTGTGAAAATGCTAAAATTTGCATTTTCAGATTAAATTTATGATCTAACCATTACCCTGATAGTTGGGAATGAATGCTACGCCCATAGCCCCTGTTCAACACGGACCAGGCTTACAGTAAACGCAGACAGTTCATTCAATAAAACATCCACGCACATGTGGTAGCTATTCCCATATCTTACCGTGCCCACCATCAAGCCATGCATGGACACATGTGACGGGACTGTATAAATTGGGCTAAGCCGGCACTACAAGCAGGGATCATGGGAAAACAATTATCATAGGATGGTTTGATCTCAATATACTACATGTATGTATGTATGTATTACACACACACACACACACACACACACACACACACACATATATATATATATATGTGTGTGTGTGTGTGTGTGTGTGTGTGTGTGTGTGTGTATGTATTTAAATTTATACTTTTGTACACAACTTTCTCAGCAGATTCTATTGGTCGGACGCATGATCAGAATTGACCAATTCTTTATTAATACAACACGTTATGGCATATTGAATATGCATTGCAGGGGAAAATTTTGAAATGCCCTTATGTCGCCATGTTAAAGCATGACGTTACATGTACCTGCTCTCCTATTAGCTACTGGCAACTCATCCCAATCGAGGTACCCAAGTCTAGTATCACTATTATGCCAAACTTTTGGAGAAGAGGTAAAAAATCACATGTGACAACGACGGATGGACTGACGACAGACAACTGATCGTCTTAGTAGCTCAGCTGAGTTAATAATGACAATGGTACAAATGATGATGATGATGATGATAATAATAATAATAATAATAATAATGATAATAATAATAATTATAATGATAATGATAATAATAATGATAACAATAATAATAATAATAATAATAATAATAATAATAATAATAATAATAATAATAATAATAATAATAATAATAAAACAATTAATAATTATTATTACCTTTTCATGTATGTTATTTATGGTTATCAACTGGATCAAAAGTTGCAGTTTACTACCAAAAATGATTAGAAATGCGCTTTGATGTATTCGGTAAAACTTGTACGTACATATGTCATTCAAGCTAGTTTTCCCATGGCAAAAAAAGTAATAGTGATTTTGATATCTATTAGATTAGCGTACCCAGAGTTATTTGGTGGCACTCGTATCTTTGTTTACATTGGCGAGTTTCAATGTGTCATTGTTTCATCTATTACAGCAATGGTAAAAACAAATTATTCATTAGCTGATCAATATACTACACGTAGGCAGGCAATCAGCAGAGGCAAACCCATCACGTTTTTTTACTCATCCCCCTTTTTTGCGTGTGTGGGGGGTGGGTGTGGGGGTAGGGGCTAAGAAAAAAATCACAGAACATAATGTGTGTAGCCGAAATATTTACCTTGGACAGATTTATTGAGGGGATGTCTCAGTGCACATGTTTGATTACAAATACAGAGCTCGTTTTTGGGCTTCTAAATCACACAAAGCAACTCAATCTGCCTACATACATGTTGCATTAGAGAGATAGTAAGGCTAGCACTATCTGAAATTTATACTCCTCGTTCTACATATCCTTCTAAATTGGTAAAAGACACAATGTGGTGTTAGAATCGGTGGGTCTCGCTCTCACCTTAATCATATTGAGATGTGTTTTAGTTTATTAAGGAGAAATTTGTAACATATGTCTATCTTATGTTTGATACTGGAAAGGGAGCTTGCAATTTGATCTTCCGGCAACTTCTGAAGGTGTCGACAGCCTACATCCAGCCAGGGAACATATTGAGGCCACTTGTCATATCTGCGGCAGATGCTCAAGGGGCTTTCCCGTCCATTCTAATCATGCATTGTGTATTCCATATTAGTGTAAAGGATATACTTCTTTTTAGCAGATGTGTCCAAAAAACAGACCTTAAAACGTAATAAACTAAAATTAAGCCCAAAAAAGTAAACAATTTACATTTACGACAAATCTAAAACCGCTGCCCAAATCAAGTTCAAACTTGATGGGCTGTATCTTGTCTGGATCTCTATCAATATGGCTCAATAGGTCACGTTTTTTTTTTTTTTTTTTTTTTTTTTTTTTTTTTTTTTTGTCCTTTATGAAATTTTATTCCTTGTTTTAACATTTGGAAATAGTTCCTCTCCCGAAACCGCTCTATCAATTTCTTGGAAACTTCATACGAACCCTTTGAACTTCCCGTTGCCCTTAACTTGTTCACCAGCAGTACTTTTTTCGTTGTTACGTAATAAAGTAATACTTTCAAAATTAACGGACATGTACATTTAATTGGGTTTTACCAAAATTATTCACGATATTTACCAAAATTTTGGTGTTTTGTTTCAATGGAGGACCTTGTACTGTGTCGTCCTATTTCATGAAACGCTGAACGTAAATATGCCGTAATTTTATTCATGTCTTGTTGAAGTGGCATATTCCAAAGACAAATAATTGTCGGGGAAGCCCAATTATTTAATAGAAACGATACTAATATATGTCATTTCAAACCTTTGATGTTCCTCTTGCTAAACAGGTTCGCGGAAAGAAGGATATATTCTGACTAAGTAAAGGTCGAAATATAACTAAGTGTTAAACATAGGGCAGCATGGAACTAAACCTGATCTTATCTGTTGCGAAGTTCCTTCAATCGCAGCAGAACACTTGTCCACTGTTCTCTGAACATTGATACACTTAACATTGTTCTTGCGAACTGGAATTCGGGCTGTTGTAACATAGTTGTCCTAGAATATATAGCGCGTGCAACCACTGAATGTAAACCGCGTAGGCAGACAGTAAGATGAGTAAACATTTGCAGATAATTGGTCACCAAACATAGATCTTTCTCAGTTAAAGCAGCACACTTTTGAAACTCAGCAAATCTATTCTGCTCAAACTTTCCTACATTAAAGCAAGCACATAACAGCACTGTCTAGTTATGTGTTTAGTCGATGAAAGCCTTAGGATTGCCTTGCGAAATGTACATTTTACAGGCTATTAAAGCTAGATCTGAGGCCAAATCAAGTGCAACACAATTGTATATCGATTAGGCAGTATGCATTTAAACCCGACAGTCCCTAAACCTAAGCTATGGGCAGGGGAGTGTCCGGTCTAAGCGTGGGATAATTTCTGTCAGCTGATTTGACGAGTGGGCGTCGCATGTAGCCAATGGCAGGCCTTTTAAGAGGCGACAGCACAGGTGCCTGTCTATTTGTATATGCGACACAGGGGACATTATGTATCTTGGAGGAAGATCTGCCAGCAACACATAGGACTCAAAGTGGGGATTTAACCGTGGCTGGAAAGACAGTGGACAACGTCTGTCATTGGCAACTGTGCACAGCAAGGCTCCCGTTTAGGTAGCTTGGATTTACCATATCATTTCAAATCATGCGGTAGGTATACCCTTTCTTGTGGCTTCCTGACTGTGTGCACTAAAAGTCATGAATTGAAAATGAAATTGGACCAAATCTGATGTCAATGTTACACACATAAAAAGCCATCTAATGGGCATCCAGGATGGCGGGGAAATTGACCAAGATGTGCCACTTCTTGAATCCATATACTGTCGAAAGTACCGTACAATCAATGGTTTCTCGGGTAGTTCCATAACAGGTGGCGTTATCTGTAGAGCGCTGAAGTCTGTGTGGGACAAAAGAATGTGCACATGCCACCAGCAGTGTCTGAATAGGATAGAGTCTTCTAATCTTTATGTGAATGAAAGGTGTTTTCATAACTTATTTGATTCAAGTAGAATAATTTGTGGTCAAAGCCCTTAATTGTTCCTGCATCAAAAAGATGTTACAGGGCACCAGCCTTGCATATATGCCTTACTCGGCGCAATGCTACCACTTTCACTTGGGAAAAGAGATTACAGTGTTACGTTTTTCTCCAACGCGTGACAAAATAGAGAAGTCCACTGCTCACTGTGAAATGTAAGCTGCATCCCATGAATTGTTTCCAGGCATTTCAGATAGGTTCAACTTCAATTGACTTAAATTGTTAGTTAAATTAGAATGAATGAAACAAAGAATAACTTTTGATGTAAAATGCAAAGCAATTGTGTGACTTCGCCGTTAGATATTCGCTCAAAGCAGAATATGTAACTTTAGAAGATGCATGCACGTTCAATGTGTTACACAAACGCCGTTTACTATTAACCCACTCGTCCATCAGAGCATTTACTGCTGTCCTTAGACAAGTGTTTCCCGGCAGTGCAAACATATCCAATAAACATTCGCTTCTCGACAATTAATAATTTGGTTTGTGTTGACATACTTTTCTTTCAGTATAACTCTCATAACATATATTAAAAGATAAAATATATAGCGTAAATAAAAAATACCATGTATTTTAATGCCGTATAGGCACAAGTTTATCGTTCACCATCTTAGATATCCAAGCAGCAATGCAAATATTCTTGAAAAATATCATAAGACAATTTTACAAAAAATTTCCGACGGTATATCAAAGACCATCTTTAAAGTAAATATACATGCTCATAGTAGGAGTGTGGCGCCAATATATGTTTTAGTACATATTCAAATAATGCAAGGAATAAATGTAATAAACAATATGCCGTGCTGTTTCTCGCGTCTGTCTAACATTTTTCATTGATACTTCATGAAGAAAACGGGCTTACATTCTGTCCATATTACGTACTTCATTACAGAACATTTCAGTATACTTAAGGATTTTGCAAGTCTCATCGCCAGTACCTCAAATGTCAACAATGGTGTAGATAATATCTCATTGTATTGTGTTGTGTTTTATTGCGCAAATTAAGCTGATTACGACGTCTTTTTCCTTGCTGAGGGCCTTTGGTTGCAGTGACAAGTCTGTGTTCAAGTAAAATGCAGTGTATGGTCGGATGCTGGCTATTAAATATACCTCATTATTTTACCTGTATATCTTTGATATGGGTGCCTACATGGCATTAAATGGTGCTTGTAAAATGCACAGTTTTTTCTCCGATTTAAAGAGACGTCACCATCATGTAAGCGCTCTGTCCTTAGTTGGAAAGGAAGCCCCGTGGCATTTCCTTCCCCGGCTAATGAGCATAGAGATAAAGTTTACACATCAATGTGAATTATATATATTATGGCTGTTTCAAGAAATATGATAATAGAATAAAATTCCAAGGTAAAACATAAAACACAAGTGGAGCATGTATTTTATATTCACGGTTCGGGCAGCTAGTCCCACAGGCAGCGGGGCTGATAGCACAGAATGAGTACTGGTCCTTTTTCCGTCCATAATCCTTTCACAATTAATAGTGATCCACTTTGTGTCCAATACTCCTTTCACCGTTACATTTAACGCATCATAGAAACTGTCCCATATCTCTTCAAATTTGGTGGGGTTGTCTTTTGGGGACAGACGTTCTACCTTTTCTCAAATGACCTGGTTGCAGTAATTGCATTGCCTATGAGTTATAGGACTTTTGTTAAAAAAGTTGACTGTATTTGAAAAATCTTTTCTTTAAAAGCATTCGACTAGATGTCTTGGAATTGCATTGAAGTATTTCTGGTTAACCGCAAGCATAAAGTTGTTGAACAGGCGGTGTTGTTATTGTTTCTTAAAAATTGTGTGTCTTTATTTTGTACCACTTGACGTATTGTCCCAAACTGCATGCTGAGCTATTTTTAAATCTAGTGGCAGTGCAGGTTGACTAGATTCTAACGAAGGTGTTTACTAGTGGTACTGCTACGCTTTCTTGATTTCAATGCATTTATATGTACATTCAACACCGCTAATAAGATCCACCGTAGGCTTCTTGATAATGTACCTCAAGTAGTCATGTAGCATCTGTATCTAAAGTATACGCGGAAGTGTTCTTTTTAATTTTAAATGTGTTTCACGATTTATTTCGAAAACTTCAAAAATCTTATCAAACTGGCTCGACCAGTTGCTTTGGAATTACATAGGCACATGTTTAGGTTCCTGTACTTTTATTTGGGTAACAGGTGAATTGCATGCGATTCTTAAATGATTCCTTAGTCTTGTACTAGTTTTCGACGATTCTTTGACCACAAAGTGGGTATTCTTAATACTTATTTGGTTTGTAGCTTGATCAGATTCCAGCACACGTGGGCACTAGGTTGTGCTACTGCCTTTACCTGGTAGTTTTGAGGAATTTCCGAAATTACAAAATGATCAGTAAAATTACATTGCATTGCTTGCATTTCATATGGACACTAGTGTAGATGTACGCGTATATTGTTTTTCTCCAAACCTGATGACCCGATTTTCTTCAATCGTATTTTGATATACCTTAGATCGGGGTTTGCCTTCATACACTGGTGTTCTGTTCAGTACCAAAATGATCACTATGATACACATCATAGCACGAATCACTGCCAGCCGAATATGGTTCAAGCTTGATTATATTCCAGCAAACCTGTGCGCTACTCTCAGTCCTTGTATATTTTTTAAAGAAACTTAATAATCAGTAAAACTACACACGTTGTGAACATTTAAATGTTTACATTGTGGTTGTATCAGCACATCCTTTTCAACCCTTCCTGTAGACGTATATGGTTAGGTCCACAAAGCATAGGCCCCTCTCACAGTTTTTTTATGTTCTTTGACTCTGGATACCAACTCATTTTGCATTGCCCAAACCTGATGATTAATGTATTACAACACTTTATGGATTCTAGTATGTTACACGTAAATACCATTATATATTGTGTCTATATCTAAATCACTATGCAACTAGGTTTCCTGCGGGGTTTTTTGTTTTTTGTTTTTGTTGTTTTTGTTTTTGTTTGTTTTTTTTTTTTTTTTTTGGTCAACTTATCATAAATTCAGTTCTGTTGTTGTTGAGACCTTGTTTGAGGTAAAGATTTTAGATTTTTGTTTTTAATATTTTGCTATTACCCTTCAAGAAATCAAGGGCAAAAGAGATTACCTGATGGGAAAAGAACCGAATACGGTACCTACATATTGCTTCATAAGCTAAAACTGATGACCATTCATTATGTTGCAGGTCCAATACAGCCATGAAGTGTGCAGCCTTGGTGTACACAGTTGTTCTTCTATGCCACGTTGCCATGTGCTGGAGGTACACAGGTTTGTGCTTCCTTTGTCATTTTTCACTGTCATGTCATTATCTGGCGACAGTGCTAACATCTCGGCCCTCATTAGACATGTACATGTAGGTGCACAAGTGAAATATTATAAAATGGCTCCTGACACAAGAATGATTTGGGGCCTTTTGTCCATGTACCTTATTATGTTTATTGGTGGAATACACGGTCTTTGCTTTGTCTCATATCTCTGAACAACGTCAAGGGGGGTCCGAAATACTTCGCGTTTCCTGTAATATACGTGCACTCTGGGAAGTCATGGAAATTGGTTTTGCAGACCAAATAATTGGCATTCAAGTGGCAGTGTATTTTAGTGAGAATTAGCGTCTATTATAATTTCCTGTTTGCCAAACAGATAGATGCAATGCCTATGTGTTTACTGTGGACATAGTGTATTAGCCACAAGACCCAGTGTGAGGTTTGTATGTTTTGACAATGGGCAATTTTCTACTGGTAAAACAGCACTGTTTAGCTGTCTAAACAAAGTTAACAACCCCCTTGTGAACTTTGTGTAAGCAAAGAATTATATTACATAAGTAAATAATACAGGGCAATTTAGAATTTGTCGTAATTCATCGGATCATAAGTATGATTGCATAACGAATTTTGACAAATGTTGCAAAACAAGTAATTTCTGCCGATCAAAACCTATATTGTGAAATAAGGCTACACCCAGTGAGCATCATAACTCATGTGCCTTTAGCTGTAGTTCAACGATTTTGCACTGTAACTTTGCCCTGTATATTTGGAGCTGGCCATATTTGCATGATAAATCGAACTTGGCAGCCGCTTACCTGTTCACGTCTATTCAGATCAAGATACACGCCCTGTTCCTTTCAAATAGTATGTATTGATCGCTCTTTCCAAATTTTGGTTGACATCTAGAAACAGACAATGCACATCACAGTCCCAAGAAGAGGGCTTCCTCTAAGTTTGGGCCTTGGGAGAACAAAGTCATGTAAATCGTGACAGATGTGCATGATTTTTTTTCTGGTCCATTTGCATCTGTTCTTTCCCGATTCTGCTTCTAATTTGGTTATCCTCTGATGTTGCAAAAGATGTAACGGTAAAGTTCAATCCTCAATGTACAACAAATCACTTATAGGCTTTTCAAACCTATTGTTGAAGCCACTTCCTGTAAAGGAACCTGTAAATGACGATAGCTTAGTTTCTTGAAAACGGAATCTTTTATCTTTGTTGACTGGGGTACCAAGTTGTTCGTACCTGTCTAGTCAATTCAAGCAGAATACCTTTGTACTTGCAAATTCTGACAATGTATTGACTTTTCACCACTATATTTGCACATTGAAAAACTTTTCTTTTTGAAATACTCTTAGTTTATCTCCTTTGAAACAACATCATGCCTTTAGCTACATGTCTAAAGCACATCGAATTGTATAATAATGTTGTTTGAATTCTTGTTGATGGTCATTTTAGGCCTAGGGGGCTTTTCTGATGGACTGATGTTGGTGTTAGTCTCGCTTTGTGGACTTGTATGGATGATGATAATTGTTGAGACGGTGGTTGCAACTAGTACCTTTTAAATGCTGAATTTTATTGATATTTTGAACAAATTAGGAACCTGTGCATGCATTTTCTCTGATGGGCTGCAGATTTTGGTCCTTTTTTTATGAATTTTACGGTCTTATATGCATATGAATGATGCACCTGTTCAAGCCAATTTACTGAAATGACCTATAATTTTAAACAAAACTTTTTGCATTCTGTCATGTTAAAACTAGACATGGCATTTCGAGCCTATGGACCTTTGCACATACGTTTTGGACTGTTTTGGGTGCACACAAACTGTAAATTTAGGTCGGAATTGACTTGGATTTGTTTCATTAGGACTTCGGTTTGGATATGGTAATGACACTGTCTAATTTGGTGATATGATTAGATGAAAATGTTAGAGTGTCGAAAAAAAATCAATCGCATTATTTCACGTCCTTCTTACAAAGCGAACACACACAATACGGTGGTTGTTTTATATTCTTGGGGTAGCTCGTTATTACATCAAAAGTTACTTTATAATACACCATTGTTTATCGAATATAGGATATACACACAACAGTTCTGCCTCTCAACCTAAAAGGTTAGTTGATGATTTACTCACATCTATTCCAACAAGTACATTTCCATATTCTGTGGCTCCTTTTTTGTTAATGGCAAATGATGATGTCTTCTATATTAAAATATCTCTGTAAATTTAGTTCCAACTTTTTTTTAACAGTAAAACCACGTGCCGAAAGGACACACGAAATTAGAAATAGCATAAAATAGGCAAATGCGCTGCTCTTCCTTACATGTACGCTCAGTATGTTAAAATAATGTTGCAAACTATTTACTTGATGTGCCCCGGCAGAAAGGTGAAATGTTCCTTCACAAACACTGCGAATAAGCTTAAGTAAAAAAGGTTCTGATTCTTACCATGAAAACAGTCCACTTGTATTGAGGGTGAACTGGCTGAAAACGACACTGTGTGCAAGTTTGCATGTATATTTTGAAATTTACGTTAGCACGTTTTTTAATCAAAATGACTCGTATGAAAAGCCATGTTAGTTTTTGTTCACCTTTCGATAAAAGCTTAAATTATTTTGGCGCTCATTTTAATATCAGTATATCCACACTTATTATCATATGAGTTGATAGACTAATGCAAGATATCAGGACATAATTATGATTAGGGCTATGTATGAAACGGATTGATGTAAGTTAATGTACACTATTGAATAGATTACCGATACCAAGTTAATACACATTTGTTTCCCTCTTTTGTTAATGTTCTTAGTTCTTTGTATGCACATTTAACAGAAAATGTTGTGCCTCACAATCAAGGAGAAAAGAAAAATATTTCAACTTATCATTGTCCCTTCTTCTGTGCGCATGCAAATAGAAATACATGTACCTAACGCTTGTAGTGCCGCAGATGTGTAGATGTTCACTTCTGGCGGAAAATATGAAAAATTGTGTATACTCGTTTTGAGATACGCTGAATTCAAAACAGTTCTGTCAGACTAATGCTTCTCTATCAAAATTGCAGTTTTGGGGGAAAGTTGCTCTTTGTCAAAATATTTTAATAACCGTCTCCGAAAGAATATGCCTTTGAAATTGGTAGACATATTTATGATGTAAGCTCCTGTTGGCATTGTAAACCACGTGTCATTGCTATCGATCTCTGATGGTTAAGGATTTTACTGATGAGTTCGTGCTTTAATCAAATATCATTATAGCTATATTAAAAATGTCAAATTTGGTGCAGTGTACCAGGTTCGAAATAAGTTACAGCGCATCGCTAAATGCATTAAAAATTTAGTTGATTGCCACTGCATAAAATGAATAAACCATTGTCATATAGTGCACATCAAATTTACCCTTAAGTTTGTTTCTGTTCACTTTTGAGCCAATTGTTGTCTTCCAACATGGAAGAAGGAACTAGGAACCTGCACCTTCGTTTCCTGCTTGATATCCTTCAGAATCCAACACTTCGAGAGATTTCCCGTAGCACAAGGCAATTGATCAATACACCCTAAAGGGTTAGTGAAATTGACCCCATATGCTTTTCGGAAACGAGGTGTGTTCCTCGAAGTGCAAGGAGCAGACAGCATCAGCAGTGCCGAAAAAAGTGAAAAAAATAGCCAAAATTAGAATAGAAATGAACATTGCATGTCCATGAACAATGGATGAATAAAACATGAGAAGTCCATTCATCTGTGTATAAATTTCAATCGTGGGTCCATTGTCAATGGAAAAAGGAATTGTAATTTTTCATTGTATAATTCAATATATACTTAACATGCAATGGCAAGGTCGAGGAAACAAATGGGAGTAAAATTATAAAAATGGAGAAGAATTTGAAATTAAAAACGGTATACATCAGTGCAATACCAAGAATACACTGGTGCAAACTCAATAGGTAAGGTCAGCAGCGGAGCTCCGGTCTATTGGGAAGGCTTGCTATAAAGTACTTAGATACCTGGCGGAGGTTGCGGGTCCGATTCATTATCAGGGCCGTCAACTTGTCTGACAGGTCTCTCAATGCTGGTTGTTGTCAGCATGTCCCAATAAGAGGGAGACATGTGCTCTCAATTAAGTTACCTGGGATTATTTGTTCTAACATGTTTCCCGTGAAACAACATTCTTTCTCTTTTATTACATTGTCTTCTTTTTTCTCCATTTGAATTGTTACCAACTGGCGCAGTCGAAGTCACTTGGACTAAAAATTAGAATATTAAAACACAATTCATTCCCTTGACATAAACAAGGCAAACAGTAAGAAAATTCTGAGGGCAAAGCTCCTTCCGTAGTTCAAAAGGCTGACCCTTTTACGTTTAAAGACGCCAACCCTCAGTGAGCACACTCAGCTTGGATGCCGATCGGGCTTATTATCATCACTTTTGAACACTTTATGTGTTCACCTTTTGTATCCTTTAGTTAGTATTGCATAATATTGTCTGGAGTTCACGGATAGAGATACTGGGGATTGAGCAAAGGCAACAAAGACTGTCACACACAGAGCAGGGTGACAGTTTGCTGACGCAAAATGGTATTTTTTCACCTTTGATTCACTTTCTTGAATCGTGGGAATAATTAAAAACTAACGTATAGAAAATAACGACAGTTCTAAGTATAATGGTGCTTTATGTAGGACTTAATTGTCAGCTTGCCCCTTTCAGGTAACATTCCAAGCCAGAATAAGCTTCAAGTTCTCTCTTTTTCTTTTTTTTTTCTTTTTTGTTTTTTTTGTTTGTTTGTTTGTTTTTTTTTTTTTTTTGTTTTTTTTTTTTTGTTTTTGTTTTTGTTTTTGTTTTTTTTTTTTTGCTTTTTTTTGTTTTTGTTTTTTTTTTTTTTGCTATTTTTTTTTGTTTCACCAAATTGTTGATTTGGCATTGCCTCTGATTTGTGTACCGGTAAAACTTGTTGGCCTGTGTAAAGTATGCGCAGGTGGTGGAATTTTATAAGGGCAAACCATAAGGGCCCCGGGGAGTGAAGTGGTAATTACTGGTACACAACTTAAACAAAGACAAACCTACCTTAAAATATTGCAAACTGAAAGAGTCAAACCAGACCTGAAGGGTTGAAGGTCGCCTCTAACAGTTGCAATTGTTTGCACAAAAAATCTTGATTTAGCAGAAGATGACGTTTATACATGTTTTTCAACCATTCATTCCTTCTTTCTTCTGTCAATCGTATTGCCTTTATTATTTCTGCTCTACACGTAAATAAAATTATGTCCTATGAGACCCCAAAAACTTTCAACCGTCACTGGTCGGCTTGTTGTTCTGTTACGTGTATAACAAATGTAATCACTACTTGTTTAAATACTGAAATATCATTTATGCAGATGTATATATGCATAAGTAAGGATGTGTCTTAAGTCTACTCTCACGAAACAAATTAGATATAACAGTGAAATCATCAAACGTCTGTGCCGACAGAGACATAAGCCCACGTGATCTCCGTGTGGGATATTATTTTTCTTTGAATCGCATTCATGGCACTGGAATACAAGCTTTATCATAGCATACAGTTTTTTCGTAACTGTGTTGCAGTCTTGCTCTTCCTTTCTTTCTTATGAAAAAAAATAAGCTTAGTTTCAAATATTTTGAATAATGTGAAACACGTACTCGGGGGAATCAAAATATAAATTTGGCCTGGGACCCAAACTCGATACCTTGGTATGTTCATCTGGCGTCACCGCTAATGGTGGGTCAGCATGTAAAACGGTCTGCATTGCAACTGTCATCACAACTTAAGAAACTTGCCAGCGTGCTTAGCTTGGTACGGCCTCTGGGCCTTTATCGTTGCACCCCAAATATGTTTACGCGTTATTCCGTTCATCATTGGCAAAATGATTGTCTAGATATACTACTACTACTACTTGTACTGCTACTACTACCGCAGTGACTATTATTGTTATTGTTATTATTATTATTATTATTATTATTATTATTATTATTATTATTATTATTATTATTATTATTATTATTATTATTATTATTATTATTATTATGGAATGGGGAAATAAAACATATGCACGGAATACACCAAGTCATGAGGTACTAGGACATGATGAAATAATAGATAAAATATCTCAAAGGTGAAAATCCTGGCATACGATACTATAAGGAAACAAAAAACAAATTACATGGACACAGACACAAGTCCTATTTTATCATATGAACTTTCAATTGTGTGCCTGCAGATATCGTTACTTCAACGGATTTACGCATACATGATCAAATTGCCATTGAGCAATACGCCCAAACTGCTCATTTGGTCACCGTAGCTACATGTATGTATCATCTAGTATAACTTAGTACATCTTAACTTTTAAAGCGTTTCACAGGTCTTGCTGAACTTCATAACGGGCAATCGTACACTGAAACTGGTAAAATATTCAGACTTATTTGCCGCCAGATACGTGTAGTTTAATTTAGATGCACTTTCAATTGTCCCGTACACGTGTAGGCAGCTGGAAGGAAAAAAAGATTCCAGTGACCTCTTGTATGTGACACTTGAGTCGGGAGAGCTATGTTTGTGTATTCCCAGTACAACTGCAACTTTTAAACACATGCATAATAAAAACACGGATTCATAATAATGAATCTCTGTGCTGATGAATTGTGCACAGTTTCTTAGGCCAGTTAGAAACGTAATGGACTTATCGGAGGTTCCGTTAGTATAAAACCAAATAGAAATGCGATCATCCTGACAGCACGAATTGTGTGTATTGTGTTGTATATTCGGTTTAAGTAACAAAAAAATTGATGACCTATCTTATCGAGCATTGTCCCACATATTGTCCATTTCACATGAAAGCATGATCAGCCACTTGTTGGTTTAAATATATTATATTTCTAAATGATGCTACAGAAACCGTAACATGAGAATATTGAACCAGGAAAGATGGCGGTACCCTCTCTGCATACATATTACGAAAAAAGAACAGAAGGGCAGGTAATAAGACAATATGAAATCACATGAAAGGTGACAATTACTAAATATCGACAGCAAGAAGTGTTTACTCGTTTTTTTTTTAAAAACAGATAGTTTTATCCTTTCGTAAACATGATGCTTGAAACGCGAGTTAACTAACCAATACATGTTCCTTTAAAACGACCACCTGCGGTAACATTTGCACGAACGGCTGAAAAATATTTGTTGGTTAACCAACAATTAATGGCCAAAACAGGCCAAAAGTCAATATGCAAAGCAAATGGAGCTAGCCAAGACTTAATAGAATACAGTTTTTGTCTTTCGAAAGTGAATACAGGCAAATAAAAAAAATGCCACGCATCTTCAACTGTTAAACCGCATGAACGCCGAGGTGTGTTCATGGTGCCACTTTAATGTAAATGAAAATTCAACTGGCTTACACAAAAACGCACTCGATTGTCTGTTGAACGGATAAAAACCTTCTGCCAAATTTGTACATCTCAGGATATTTTATACTACGAAGAATCGATTAACATATTTTTTTTCATAAACGCCAGAAGTGTTTGTGACGTATAATCATTGATATCGATGGATAATATATTCCATAATCTCACTTCTGAACGACAGGAGGATTTATCAAAAATTTGGAGGCATGCCCTGCTATGGGGAAGATTTTTTTCCTCACATTGTAAAGTAGATGAGTCCGGAACTGTAGGAATAAAGAAACGTAAATCATCACGAGAAAACCTTGCTTATCAACTTATGCACATATTTAATTTAGAAAAGCCTTTCGTTTTGCAAACACATGCCGCCCTACTTCCTCTTGCACTGTTGTGTTGCTGCGTTATGCATGTAAAGAATGATTAAAATATTAATCAGGGTATTATTTTTAAGACAAGAACGTTGGTGCCCATTCAAGCAAAAGAAATGCAGTTCTGGTCGTAATGTTTTACGTACATGTACACATTTTACTGTTTTGGGTAACCATATACCTCTTAAACGCCTTTTTTGTACACAGCCCCTTAACGTCAGTCATCAGACGTTAAATGCAAAACGACAAAAGTTGGGAAATCTTCCAATTAATTAAGCAAATTAATTATGAATTCTTGCGCAACAATCGAATTGAGCGGCCAAAATTTTTCTGCATATGTTAGTATAAACTAGTTGTTGTGTGACCTTTATTTTTACCCTGACCACATTATCCTCAAATATATATATAAAGCAACACCCTCTCCCCGAAAGATGTAGAGCCGTGCACAGAGCATGTATTCAGTTCTTTTCACCCAATTTTTTTTTTTTTCCTTTCTTTTCTTTTAATGTCGCAGTCATGACCTTCATGATTACAGGTCATGATCGCTAACAATATCTGGCGCATATTTTAAGTAGACATGTTGTATCAAAACTAAAGACGGTGTCTTTGCCAGTTCATCAAATCTGCTGAATCGGATTGATTTTATAGTCCAGGTCAAGGATTCAGAACTACAAAAGAACATGACCCCATATAGGTCTTCTTAAATGGAGTAAAAGTTTATTGAGGCTATTTTCTAGGAAAGGCAAAAAATACAAATCCATGAAACGGGGATGAAATTAGCCTCAATATTATTTCGTTTTAGGGCCAAGACAAAAAAGTGTCACAGTTATCCGGACAGCCCTATTTTGAGATACAGGTCCGCAACAGTCACCTCAAAGTGTGGAAAATTTTAATAGAGGTCGCTTCACTCTTCCCGCATTCCCTCCTTCTGCTCCACTTACTCCTTCTCGTCCTCTTCTCCTACTCCTCCTCTTCCTTGCACCACCACGATAGAACACAACTACTACCCGGCAGAACTACCATGAATACAAATAGTTTTACTTTTATCTTAACTTAATCTAAACCACATGTTTTCAGCCAAAACGTAAAAAAAGGTATCCATCTTCTAAATATGGCCAGTTTTTTTATGTACTTCTTTACTTCAATTTGTTCTCCCCTTAAAACAACGACCATTTGAATGCAAAGAAGCAAAATCGGACTTTGTTTTGAAAGTTTGTTCACTTAGCTTTTGTTTGTTTGTTTGTTTTTAGTTTTTTTTTTGGTTTGTTTTTTGTTTTTTGTCTGTTTGTTTTGTTTTGTTTTGTTTTGTTTTGGTTCTTTTTTGTTTTTTGTTTTGTTGTTTTTGTTTTTTGTTTATTAGTTTGTTTTTTTTTGTCGATGGAAATACATATATTATTCTCTAATCCGTTAGAACATTCAAAATATGAAATACCTGAACAATCTAAAATATATTTAATATTGTGAAATCACTTTTAGCCATATCTAAGATGATAGTTTCAATACAATTTAGTAAACGCTGGGATAATCTGACAAATGTTTTTTTTTTTTTTTTTTTTTTTTTTTTTTTTTTTTTTTTTTTTTATTTTGTCAATGCCAGGAGAAAAGACGACACATAGTCCAAATGGCATAAAGAATAGAATTTCGACTATTATGGCTAAATTATTATGTGCTTTCGCACCAATGTGATGTTTTATAGCTTATAGACTCAGCTGCCGTCTCCCACGTAACAGCACTCATAACCCAACTACGTGATGTCATACAGTTCCTTCGTGTGTTTGTCTATAAGCAGCAGTTTGCATCGGCAAATCCTCTAAGATATTAATTCCTTCAGCATCACTTAGGAAGCCGCAGGGGAATAAACTAAAAGGGGAGTTATATCCACTTGCTTGATTTATTGATTCTAATTGGGACATGTCGTTCGTGTCAATGCAATGCCGAACACTGAGGCTACTGCAGAGCTAGCCATTTAAAAAAGGACGGAGTCTTTCAATCCATACACCTTACGGACCTCAAAACTATCCACAAATTATTCTAGTAACCACTTTCTACTGTCCCAAGCCACTTCTCTCCGCATTCACCACATATAATCCTGATTGTACATTAAAGATAGGACGAAAACTACTTGTTTTGTATGTATGAGTTATTCACCAGCTGGAATCTCGTACCTTCATGTCCGACGTGCCAAGCTATAATCCACACGTCACTGGCTGAAGCTGTTGATAACGTGACAGGTTACTACGCAGAATGTTGTCCATTTCCGAAACACAATGGCTTATAATTTATCTATACAGCTCTGCAATGCAATCTTGATCAAGCAAATGAAATTTAAGTTAATAACGGCCGCTGATTTCGGTGGCAAAAGCAAACAACACTCTTTCAGTCACCAAATAGACTGCCAATGCTAATGAAAATATAGATCTTCTCGGCTTATAGTAATTACTGTTTGCAAAGTGATTACCCAGTTTGTACTCAAATGATTTAGTGGCAGATGCACGACTGCTTTCCATTAAAATTGCAACATGACAAATTTTACATACATATATTAAGACTGTGTAGAATATTTTTCGTGCCCGGGACAGAGCTTTCATTTCAAAAGTTAAATGTATTGCAAACCTCCGTATCATCAACAGCAGAAATCCGTTATTCAAGTTGTATACTCTCCTTGTCCCTTTGTGTTGATGCCTATTTCTACGCACAATAATCAATAAATAAATCTTTTAAAAAAGGCTTGTCAGTCCTAAAGATAATGCAGGGTTTTCAGTGGGTAACTGTCAGATCTCTTTTCGTATGCCTGATGACTTGCGTTAGGTTAATAGATGTATATTAGCAAAGCAACCGTACGGAAAATTAAAAAAAAAAAACGAATGTGGAAAAGTACTGAAATAGCGTGACCAACTGTATATGACAAGTTTCTTGCAAATGTGGGATTCGAAAATAAAAGGCTCATATATGTGCCACATATGATCAAAAGTGTAGGTAAAATATGAACACAGCAACAACTCAAATTTTCACAACAAATGTTGCTCCGAAGCATTGTTTTTTATATTCGCCAGTACATGCGACGTAGGGTAAGACCTATAACAATTGAAGTGTTTTATGTCGTTTCCTACAGTTCTTCTGTGGTCATAGTAACCATAGACCTGATTATCTTTATTGGTACTGTGTCCTGAAATATGATCATTGTAATTAAGTACTGGGTGAATAATGATGTGGTAAAACAGCTTGCGGTCTAGGATCGGTAAGGAGATGACGCTGTGGACGGTAGAGACAGGTATGTTTGTACGCTGAAGAAGGCATCCTGCGTGTTGGTCATCTACTTTGTGCTAAATTTTCGTCAACGTGGAGGCTGTGTCACTTGCATGAAGTGCACGTGGTATATCACAGACATATTATCAGAATAGAAATAAATATGGTGATGACACCTGTACGGTAGCATGTGCATCATGTTTGTTATGTGGGTTTGCTGAATCACTAGATCATGCGCTTGACAACTATTCATCACTGCTACAAAATTGGAGCTTTACCGGGACATGGCACAGTGATCCATTTGCAAATTGGACCAAGGCGTAAGCTCATTTTGTTAATTGGACATTCAACACGAACATGCCACTTTGAGCAAGAATAGCGATTATGATTGGATTAATGCAATGATAATACTGCGTATGGCGAGTAAGGACCATGACCATGCTGCCCCAAAGTGAATTAAATGACTATCGGTACATGCGGGACCATAAACTCTCGCGCTTCTTTTTAACAGGGAATTCATTTCAGACATTTACAATTCATCATTTTATCTGAGTAATGTACACAAATATTGGGGGAAATTTCATAACACATTCTAACTTTCTTGATTTTAATTTTTCTTCAACAAACACAAGGTGCTGTACATTTCGAATGGTAAAGAATGTCACCCACTTCACGCTGTCTGTGAGCAACACAACGAAGTGAAATCACAGCAGCAAACGCTCGCTTCAACTCCACGTTTCTGAACGAATATGTGCTTGCCTCTATGTATGCATGTGTTTGCAAAGTTGTATCGTGTTGAGGTGAAAGCTGTTGCATTTGCAAGACCAGTTTTGCGTTTCGTTCCACTAAATAAAAGGCGGTTAGAAAACAATAAAATGCTGAAAACATTGTTGATAATAATAAAACCATGAGAAATATTACATCCAGGAGCTGCTTGGTTTTCAAATCTTTGCGACAGTTGAATTAGTCAGACAAAGCTGCAGCTGTCCATTAATATCTGATCAAGTTTCTAGAGAACAAAACTGTGTTAGTGATCGTGCAGCATGGGATTTCATGTTAATTGCATGGAAAGGTATACCATCTTATGTCATCTTTTTTGAGAGACGCGTTAATGCTTTCTCTTGCACTTCATCTATAAATTATCATCAGAAATTGTTTCCGCTGTTCTACTTCAAAGTTGTTGCAACGTCTTAACATTTGACTAAAGGTAAGAGTAATTTGTATATGTTGTATTCATATCCACTGTTCACTTTCATGTATGGATGGATTTTGTCTTAGGTTATGGGTTTACTTTGTACCCTTTTTCATGGTCAGAAAAAGAAGAAATGTTTACCAACTCCTCGTTGAATAGGAGTGAGTCAACAGCTTTCCGCCTTGGCGCCAATATCATGCTACAGTCGACGCCAAGGGAGGCTGTTGATATGGAGCATGATATATACTAATAGGTCTTTACCCGCACACTCCAGCCTTTTTCAAAATATTGCACAAGCACGACAAATCTGAGCGTAATACTGCAACAAACAAGATTTTACACCTGGCAGTTGGGCAATGGTGGATCCTAGATCCATGATTGCTATTTAACACTAAAAGGAAAGTACCTATGGCGTTTCTTTTGGTGTTGTCAATTTTACTCGAGTATGATCTTGAATGGCCATTGGCCAAATTGACGCGTTGACTTTTATGTCGGTAATAGTTGATCCTGTTACTTTTATTTAAAATCCTGACCCAGAACCTGTGCAAGTGAAGACTCACATTTTTCTGATGATTTTCAAGAAAGATGATCCTGAGCAATTCCAAAGATTACAGGACCACTGCGGTCTGTGCATCCAAGTTTAGGTGAGAACAAAGTGTCACAGTTCACTTGCCATTAAAACTTTTATGGTGACAGGAGAGTAAACATGTTAGTATATGGTTAACATAAGGAATATAGTCTAAATGGAAATGTTTTGAAGTTTCTAAAATGCCGTGGACTGGGCCCTGTTCAAACTGGGTGGAGATATATGGTGGACCACAACCAAGTTTGTCCAGTGTGTCACGCATAAATGATACTTTTAGTTTAAAGAAGTGTGTTTCGGCTGTTTTTTAATTTACTTTTTTTTCCTTATAAATAGGGCATCTCGGAAAAATTAATCTGAAATAGCCTTTGACACCTCTTGTACTGCATTTGTTGACGGCTGACATAGACCTAATTCCCCAGGAACCATGGCAATGTGAATTACCTAAGGTTTTGCAAGATAACCCAACAAATATTTCTTCTAGCATTTTAAAATTGGGCATGATGGTTTTCTCTTTATTAGGGTCAACTTGTAAGTTCGTACCAGTGAACATAATCTAATTTTAGCCTCTTTATTAATTAGGTTTTATGATAACATTTGAGCTGTGAGCTAGCAAAGACTGATACTGCATGGAATTATTCTACACCTGAACCAAGTAACGACTGCAGGTAGATTACATTGTGAATCACTACGTCTTATTAGACTAACGTTCATTTTATACAATAATAACAATACGTTCGTAATAAAACAGATTTTTTTCTGCAGGAAATAATGTGAATACGCTCTCTGCTGGTGACATTTCACGATTTTATTATATGGTTCAACAGAAGTTTCACAATTGAATATGCCATGCTGATTACATTTTTTGGAATCATTTATGATTACATAAATATGAAAGTAATATGAAGCGCGTAGCTTCAGTGGCATTTTATTATTACAAGAGGCAGCCAAGAGGGGACACCTGCGTTGCAGAAACTCCGCATCGGCTCCATACTCACCTATTATTTGATTGCGTGTTTTATTACAAGGAGCCGATTCCCATGTGCAAGGAATAAACGTACCTCTTACGTCTGCAGGCTTCACATAAAATATTTAATGAAGAATGATATACTAGTCAATTTTAAGTTCATATAGGTACCACTGTGAGCAGTATCTTTATTCTACGGAAGAAAGGCAGTTTTTCCTTTTGGTTATCACTCAGTGAAATCATACCCGTTCATGTACTGGATAACGAACAAATTAAGTTCAGTTTTAAAAATGTTAGGATTTGAATATTTACATGCAGTATACGTTTTCAGATAAATAAATACCATTCTGCACGTCTCCTGGCTGCAGTATGCTACTAGAAATTTTGGCCTTTTTACAGTGCATATTTTATTTTGACATTCGACACAAAGCACAGTGTATTTTTTATTTGGCATTCGGCAGAAAGCAAACTGTCGTCTCCTGTGGTGCCCCCCTCTCTCTCTCTCTCTCTCTCTCTCTCTCTCTCTCTCTCTCTCTCTCTCTCTCTCTCTCTCTCTCTCTCTCTCTCTCTCTCTCTCTCTCTCTCTCTCTCTCTCTCTCTCTCTCTCTCTCTCTCTCTCTCTCCTCTCTCTCTCTCTCTCTCTCTCTCTCTCTCTCGACATTACCGTGACATCCAAATAATTGCTTTCTGTTATACCAAATTATTGTGAGAAGCGTACCTTAGGTGGAACCAGTAAGCTGTTTAAATCTAAGCCATGTTTTGTTTATTCATATTTTTATTTCTATTTTTAATTTCGAATCTATTAAGGTGCCAGGAGAATGACTTCCTGGAGGCCAACGTTACATGAATATTCCAAGAACAGACTGATTAGAGTTTCAGCCTTGTTTAGTCCAACACCAACCTTATGATGGTACCAAAAAGCTGATAAAAGCAGCTCCATTTGACCATTTTGTGGTGGGATTTTAAAACTGTCCTCAGAGGCCGGGGACCGAGGGATAACATGGCATCTTTATCCCAGTCGTTTATCCTCCTTCTTTTTCTCTTTTCTAAATGTAACGCAGATTCTGGTATATTTTTGGGGCATCGGCTCCAATATTTAACATCATAAAATATATCCTTTATCTGAGTTCAATTACGATACATGCACTATTTATAAGTGTCAATAAACTACAATTCTTTGATAAACGTTTTTATTTTACCTCAAAAGCCCCGAAGAGTCACATAAAAAAGTGCCAGGGTATGCTTTGCTCTCACCGCGTAGTATTTCATGAAAAACTTATACATGTTCCTATTACCTTCTATAATTCATGGAGCATTTGTCTGTTCCCACATTCACTGAATATGACACAGGTAAAGGCTGTGGTATAATATCTACCTGTACATTCCCTGTGTTTCAGAATCAGCAGATGACAAATCAGAAGATAGGAGCTTGATAGACTTATTACGGGCTGCAAAAAGGTATTAAACCAAATTTATGTCCTTTGGTGCTTTTTTCAGGAGGTGCATGATAATTGTATATAAATACTCATATTAGTTGAATCAAAATTATTCATAAAATTACTGTAATCGATAATGTTTTTGTGCGACATATATCTATAGTAGTGCGCTCACTTTTAAACACCTGTTTCCCAAAACAATTCCAACTTCTCATATATATATTTATATATATATATATATATATATATATATATATATATATATATATATATATATATAATATATATATATATATATGGTGATATATGTTTTTTAAAAATGAAAAACATAATGCTGGTAAATACTCGATCGATTTTTTCACTTTAATATCGATATATTTATTGCAAAGACTATACACTTACTAAATGCTACATAGTAACGTATGTGGAACAATATTATTGCAGGGTACTTCATATGACATAATTTGCCTATAAATTTGACTTATGTATGGATGACTATGTATTTGCACTTCTCAAACACCATGCATCAAAATGTGCCGAGACATAACTGCTTTATTCGGCGTTGTCTGGCTAATTTCATGGTTGTAGGTGTTACATATTTGCGTCTTTTGTGTCACATATGTACTGTTACTATGTTTCCATGTTACTTTGCGCTTTGAAATGAAAAAGCATGTGACAATATTGTACTGTACTTGTAAAACCCAAATAACTTTCTGGCACATACACAAACTTTGTGACACACAAAATATACCTTATACACAAGATTTTATGTTTTAAAGACTACACCTTCCCGTCCTGAGGAACAAACCAAAGTTCTTCTAGGATGCAACCCACCGTGGAGCGTTGTTTCGGAGGTATACGTATGCAATATCAACGAGTTGTAAAATTGAGGTCCTTCGAATGTTGCAATTTGTAAAGAGCAACCAACGACAGGTAACCCATCTGATAAGCTCGGGATAGCTCTATTCATCCACCATGGTAGCCAGTGATAACCGTTCATAGCATTAAACCTTCATTAGGGACATGCTGTTTATTAATCACATATCTGTTTTCGTGGCTTGCATATTATTTACAGAGCTTTGTTAATTCATGTTTTAAAAGCTGTTTGGAGTGTAAACTGGACCTAATGTTTGCAACATGCACGTTGCCCAGACATACTGCCAGATATGTGCAATAACGGTTGGTATCAAGGCTTTAGTTCTAGAATATTTCTATACACATCATATTTAAAATTCAAATAACAAAACTGTGAAGTAATAAGTATCAAGATTGGGCGATGTGCGGTCCATGGCTGAATAAAAACACCGGTAAAAATAGTGATGAGATTGCGATCATAAAATGGTAGAACCCAAACATATACATATACATATATATATTACATATATATATACATATATATATACATATACATATATATATATATATATATTTATATATATATATATATATATATTTATATATATATATATATATATATATATATATATATATATATATATATATATATATATATATATATCTTGTATACCAATATATCACTTCGTCGTGTCATCCAATGATATTGATGTCAGGCGGGCCATACAACACGAGCCAGTTGGTGCAGGGAGCCAAAGCACAATGGCATATAATCTTTATACAGCGCTTAACGGTAAAGAAAAGTACTTTCCAAATACTGGAGGCCTTAGTGCAAAAGAACATAGTTCAGATGGTATCATTTCAATGTTTCCAGCAGCTCAGATTATGATCGGTTTTACCTGACTGCTCCTGACCTACGCATCACAGCTAATACATAATCACCCCATTGATAGAGCAGCATAATCATCGCACCAGTAGAGCAGTATAGTAATCACACTAGTACAGGAACCGCAGTAGCCTCAAAAGCATTGACACGACCCATCAGTGAGATAAGGCCTACCTTCAATGCAATTGTCTGATCCGGCCACTTTAACTCATCATGTATATGTACACGTACGTTCCTGTCACTTCGCCGTCTGCCTCTAAATATAAATACAGAAACATGGAAAGTTGCATTTTGCCAACCAGGCATAGCAGATTATTATGAAAAATGTCATAAAAGGGATTTTCATCGCCTTTCAAGCCAACAGGAATGCTGTGGCATTACAGGCCAGGCAAATACATATAGTACTCCTTTTGTCTAATTAGCATACATTACAATGGACGGTACATCATTATGGGAACAAAATGAGGCGTGAAAGATGTGGCTGACAGAAGTCGCTTAGATTTTACGTTAAATCCTTTTTTCAATGCAAAGATATGATTAAGATCACCCTTTCATGATTATTCACTCATCAAAATTTGAAAGAGTTTTGGCGTTAAAACCTAATGGAGTGATTCAAAAGAAAATTACTTTTTTGATGGCACTTATCCTGATCACGCCGTAGGTGGTTACCGCGGCAACATACGTATTCTTGATGAGCACATTATACTCAAGGCCAAATTGAAGATTTCATTTTTAGGGTGGAGTGGGGGGGGGGGGAGGGCGGTGGCTGGACATATTTCAGCAATCCACCAAATACTTTAAAGTAAAAGTAGATTTTTAGATTGACTGAAGGCTGCCAATTTTTCCTGAAGAAAAGCCATGAATACAGCTTCTTATACTGTTTCAGAAACATGTTCTCCACAAATCACTTTTAGTATCAGATATCAAAAACATATAAGACATAAAAATAGAGGCATTCCTCTGATGCAAAAATGCACTTGACAATCGATGGTCTTCGTGTGGGAACTAAAACTGTTGTCATGGGGAAGAATGTTTAATGTTCTTGTTTGCCGCTAATAATTATCTTTCAATTGATGTCAGTGCAAGGATGTTTTCGAACGATCCTATAAAATCTTTCGCTTATACTACAATTAAAAAAAATTCAGTCTGGATATGTTTGAAATTGAAATGACAGTGTACACTGATAAGTTAATATTATGAGTGTATTTGTAAGCAAACACACTTTCTGGTGTACAAATCCTGTTCTTGTTTGTCACGACGCATCAAGTACATTAGAAAAAAAGCAAATATCCCCACTGACTATGGCCGCAAAAACTTCACTATATCATTTCAGCCCTTATTGTACGAATACCAACATATTCGACCATGACCGCTAATATAAATGTGTTTTCCTATATGGTAAATATCTCGTAACTTTATGAATATTTGCCCACATGGTACCTCAAACATACAAAACAGCACTTTGTATTTCTGTGGAGGTGGTCTCTTGCAAATATCTCTTTTCTACATGAAATGTTTTAACAACCGTACTGTATATTCCTCGCTGTATATTTAATCGGATTACATATTTTCCTGATGATCATGTCAAAAAATCGTGCATTCCATATGATCTATAATTTAATCAACCATTATCTATACCACTTAAACGTGAAAGTTCCTAAGCCATCCTAATGGCTGAAACCTACATAAGTTTGTATAGGAGACATCAATAGTTATATCCTTGTACTGTTTCGTTTTATAAGCTCCATACATATCTCATCGTGAAGCATGGCTACCGGCCTCTATGGCTCAGAAACGAAAACACAACAACATGTCTCATTATCTCATGCCGCATATCCATATCCTAAAAACCATGTGTCTGTAAAAATACTCCATATTGGAGCTGTATACTGGTTGTTTCTGGCAAAGCTGGCTTCCTCTTGAAATGTCGCCAGTTGAAAATTATAGAGAAGTGCAGTTGTTGTCAGCAAAAGTATGTGATGCATTTGCTCACCCCATATTTGTATACACGTACTATTACCGTGTCTTCTTTGGTCATATTTAATGTTTTGGCTTCATTCTGGTATTTCATTGGCTGTTACCCTGCCCTGGCATATTTCACCAGATATTGTTATTGGTTTAGTTTGCATCAAATCTCCATGTAACTTTTATTGAAGTCATGTAGGTTAAGCTACTGCCATGAAGTGAGTAGGTTTATGACCGGTAAACACTTTCTTTGGCTCTCTGGTGCAGAGTAAAAAAGCAATGCTAGACTTACATATGGGAAATACAGTTACACATCACATCTCGCCGTTTCTCTTCACCTTAGAACCTGTAATTTTTACCTGCTTTGAGTCCTGCATGTCCCGCTTAAGCTGGCTCATTTAACGCTTTGTGAACATTAATTGCTGGGTAGCTAATACAAATTCGTTGAGTTTGCAAGTGGTACATGTTCGGCGAGGGCAATCGTGATTGGAACTCAGATTAGTGCGCGATCATCTCTTCTGTGACGGCTGCCTTTATATTACTTATAAGAAAACTCAAAGTGGCTGTGTTGGTTTGTTAGCGTAGAATATTCACTCAAACGTTTTCCCTACCAGTGTTTTGCACTATTTACATGTTATCCTTTGCACACACAAAAGAAACAATGGTGAGCAAAGACTATCAGACTTCCTGTGCACGTAACGCAAGTGAAAAACAAACAAGTTATTCTAAAAAGGTGAAAAATTCTAAACTTACCGTCTAAAGGGCTGATGAATTGAAACAAGACGTTTTGCTGCATTTCCGTTTATGTTTCTTTCAGGCCTTTGTAATTTATTACTTGTTCCGGGCACCAATCGTCTACAATTAAGGCATGCGTCTCCCTTGGTGATCCCTAAAGTAGTCATATTTATTATTACAATGCAGCCAACATGCATTCAATGTTGTCAGTCTATAAATCTATTGTATCCCCCAGTGTGTATTTGTTATCCGTTATAAGCATGAAATTTGCTTTGCTAACATTAATCTAAACTTCCGTCTGGATTTTCCCTCCATTAGGGCAAACTGGATAGACCAATTATGTGGAAAGTGGGACGAGTGGTGTCAACCGAATACAGATAAAGTGGGTCTGGCTTGCTGTTCGCGTTATACGTGCAAATGCAACTTGTGGAATACCAATTGCCGGTGCAGATCAAAGTTATTCGGTAAATAGTGCCACGTTGAGGAGGAGACCGGAATCACTTAGTGGCTTCTGGTGCTGGTGCCAGGCTTGACCTCAATCCATGCCTTAATCTTATTTCAACTCGGACGCCATATTTTCTTGTTTTGTTATTCCAAAGCATGCAAAAACCTCTCTTGAGGCTGCGTTACCAGCTCTTGGTGTCGGGGCCTCGCTTGTCCATCCCGTGACAGCAAGAAAATAACAAACTAACAACCGTCACATCCATAACGTCATCATACTACTGTTTATATACTGCATATGATTTTTCCCGTTGTCTCTCAGGCGATTGATCTCCGAAGCGGAACTTGACGTGCCAAGAATACAAAGATACGCATGCGCATCCTGGGGTGACCCATGCGACCTGTGGTCCAAAAGTATTCATACTAAGTGCTGCACTCATAGTCGAAAACTGAACTGTAAATGCAACCTTTGGGCACAGAACTGCAAATGCGTGGCTCCATTGTGGGGACGAAAATGATGACGCCGATTGATGAGCCACCCGTAATCGTCAAAATGTCCAATTACTCGCCAGTTGATCTGAATGTAATTTTACAGAAGAAAATGTTTACCTTGAAGAAGCCTCATCCACTGGCTCACTTTAAATCGTTAATTATGTGGGAATTTCAGTGGACATATCTGCTGATGTGTACATACGCCAAAGAAGGCTCCAAAGGAAGAGAAAAGGTGGACGTGGCAGAATGTATGGTGTCGACGTGGGATATTACATCTCGTATAATCAGTGCAATTAGGAATTAGAACTCCAATTTTTTGATCGTATTTTACCTCTCTGATTTATTTGTCCCCCAGCATGAAATACATAATCTGAAACTTGTACATTTCTGAATGCAGTGTTGAACCTTAATCTGCTACAATTAAATGCTTCAATTCAAGGAATGAACCAAAATTATATTTAGGATTTATGTTTGTTATATACACTTTGTCTCCCCATCCCTTCCCCGACGAATGTACGCTTGTAATAGTATAAATAAACTGCTTTATCTCCCACATACCTTCCAAAAGAGAAATATAACAATAATGTCTGTGTATCATATTTGAATGAAGTGCCATTGGTGTCCAAGACTGATCCACGACAGAAATCCATTTCATGAACGCTGACAGGGATGACTGCATCTTTGTTACTTATCGTTGATGTGCTTTATTTTGTGCGGGCACAAATACGAGCTAAGATGGAAAGATAAGGCGTATCACCAATCCTCTCAGGACCACACCTTTATCCTTATCACACCTTCCCTGTGGTCCCTGGCCACCCATCTTACCCACTGTCTGTATACAGGTCGACATTAAAGTGAGGCATTATAACAGTACAGTCGTAGTTTTCGTATTCGACTTCATATATTATCAATGCTGCAGTAGTCCCTGGTCATTATGCAAGTATAATTATGACATATTATTTCGGATGTATGAAGCCATGCTCATGAGTCACATGTGACTTTGACATTATTATTCATACAAAACTACTACTGAAGGAATTATTAAATGCAGCGACAAATTGTTTGCTTCAACTTGTACGGTACATGGCTGGTAAAATCGTTTCGAAACTCATATTATGCTCAAAACTACCTCACACCTCCTCTCCATCAAAGAGCTGCCTCATAGAAAGAGAGAGGGAGAGAGAGAGAGAGAGAGAGAGAGAGAGAGAGAGAGAGAGAGAGAGAGAGAGAGAGAGAAGACCTTGAAAGTAGCTTGCGTAAATTAAACCACACCACATGAGAGTAAGAGCTTCAACTACATATAAAGAGGTGGGAAGCGTGTATTTAATTTTGCACATTTTGCATTTTGCTGGTTCCCTTAAAATTTGATTTCCGCGGATTTGCTTTCATATACACGGAATCTTCAATACTTTTTTAAGTTTGCATTCAAACACCTTCACAACTTTCACAGACTTGTATGCCACGCGATTCTAAGTACTGTTAAGAGCACAGTAGACTTTGTTTAAAAGGGGCCAATATCATAAAGTGCATGTGGATAGGATAACGAATAATATAGTGCAACTGTAACTATCCGAACATATATATGGGGGATGTACCCTCATAGTCTATAAATATGATCTGCAGGTGAAACAAACATTATTTTTTTTCAAGGTAGCTTTAAATTACATTACAAACATGCAATATATTTCCCGCACCATCTGACCTTTTGGATGCTTTACAGTTTATAGTATTGAGACCATCTGTGAATATAAAGAGAAAGGGACTTGCTAATGACATGGACATTTCTGTGATTTCTTCATATTTTTAGTCCAATAAAAGCACACAAGTTCACATCTAACACTGACCCTTTTGAGTGTGGTACATGTTTAGCAAAAGAACAAAAGGTGTCAATTATCCCATGATACGTACACATAATTTAAAGTCATGTGACATTATATTGCAAAATAATAAGAGAATAGAAACCAATGAGCTACCCTATGCAGATCACCCGACCGCTATGGATATCTGTACACGAACCCGTCTGGTTTGGATATATACCTTGCGTCGCCGCTGGACAAAATACATGACATGCTGCTGAAACAGGTTGATGCTCACGGGTGTTTTTAGTGTGCATCGGAATGCAGAATAATCCATAATGTATTGGTGGCTTTGTGCGGCAGGCAATTTGATGAAAAACAGTTGGACCTACCAATGCCATTGATACATCTGACTAATTAATAACGTTTTGGGAGGTTTTGTTTGTTTTTTGTATGTTTTTTTATTTATTTTATATTATTTTTATTTTATATCTGTTTATTTTTTATTTTATTTTATTTATTTATTTATTTATTTATTTATTTATTTATTTATTTATTTATTTATTTATTTATTTATTTATTTATTTATTTATTTATTTATTTATTTATTTATTTATTTATTTATTTATTTATTTATTTATTTATTTATTTATTTATTTATTTATTTATTTATTTATTTATTTATTTATTTATTTATTTATTTATTTATTTATTTATTTATTTATTTATTTATTTATTTATTTATTTATTTATTTATTTATTTATTTATTTATTTATTTATTTATTTATTTATTTATTTATTTATTTATTTATTTATTTATTTATTTATTTATTTGACTTCACTTTGATTCCTCTCTTTCTGAACGGATAGCACTTTTCCGGTCAAACCGATGTAGACGGACCAACAATTTCAGAGGTTCTCCGCTTATTCATTTTTTTTAATATTGTCCGTTATCAAATATTTTCCATGAAAGGTTAAAAGCTTTCCACGGCAAGTATGTACCTTGGAAAGGTGTTGACAATGTCCAATAACATGATTTTTTCATGGTTACGGCTCTGTCACGCAAACCAGGATTACTCCAAAGCTGCAATCAGAACAATTAGCATTTCGCTGAAATATAGGAGTAAAAATGCAATACATGAATTTTTGTATTTGCATCACGCCCCACCAGTAATCCTCCTCATCATAATGGGATGCTGGCCGTAAATTGATCCACTATGCGATTAAACACCGTCATCACAGAATAAGCCCCTCTTTCAAACTAACACACAGTTATCTAATTCATGTTTTAAATTAAAGACATTACGTATTTGAAAAAAAACAAAAAAACAAAAAAAAAACACGCCAATCTTTGTATCGAAGCTGTATGATTTGCCGAAGAAAAATTCAGCAGTTTAGGAGGAGTGGAATCGGTGGGGTTAAAAATATTCGGAGTGCAAGTACAGACATTTATGTGAAGAAAATCGATAATATCCAATAAGTTTATTTCACAGATACCTTACTCGGACAATTATGGTTTGTCACATTGACCTGCAGTTTGTAGCGGAAGCATACTGAAAATATTACAATGTCGAGTGTCCCTTATATTGCCTGAAAACTTTACATTGAATGTTTCCTTTTGTGCCAGTTTCCTAGGTCCTATCAGCCTTGTTGTGAACTTTTTAAACTCTTTATGAAATTAAAGCGTTTTGTCTTGCAGTCGACGATTAAAAGACATCAATCCAGAAACAGCATATTTTGGCCTCATTGCCGTACTCTCATCTATTCCTCAGTTGTCAGCTTCGGATACAAAGGTATATCACTTCTGCGGCGGCAGAAATTACCAATCAAATTTGGTTGACAAGCATTGCAGACATTCCAGGGCTCGCTTCTCTAGTATTGCCTTTGAAAATTGATCGTATATAGTCTGCTTACCTGGGCTAAGTGAGCTTATTTTACTCAAACTGAATGTGGTGGATGCAACGATGATTTACAGCTAAAAGGATTGTCAAATATTCGACATTCCTACCAATAGCTTACGATGTCGACTAGAGTTTAAACTTAATGGCAATGTCTGTAAGTGTCCCTTTTCCCACTAACATGCTTCTCTCTGCCTTTGGTTATTTTGAAATTATTTTTTTTTATTGTTCTTGTTTTTGCTGCGCCGATTTATTCGAAAGCTTCATATTATATATTGTATGGGTGTAAATGAGAGAAGGAGCTTGTTTTGCCGACTGGTTACTGAAGCAATCTTTTTCCTGCAGAAATATAGATTACTGCCACTTCTGTGTAAGCCCTACCTCGACAAAACAAGTTCGTTAGACAGTTGCGACCATTAATAGTTAGAGTGCAAATAGTTCAGGGTAAAGTCAACTTGCAATACTGATTACAACCACCTTTCTTCAAAAATTTACGTTTGCGTGCTTTTGAATTTGGTAAGGTTATTTGATTCGTTTTGGTCAGATTCTTTAAGGAGCATCTTCATTTAAATCAAGTAGAGTTGAGATGACACAGCGATACCTTTGGTGATCAAAGTTTGTAACTTGATCTGGCTAACCTTGACAAACAATGGAGGTCAAGCCATTGCAGGTTTTGTAAATTTTGTTTTGAAGTGGTAAACCTATTTCAGCGAGGGTTTGGAAATTGGACGTAGATGGTGGTCCTTTCAAATGGCAAGAATGGGACTGCATGTTTTGATTCGAACCAAAATATTCATATGCCGTGACCAAATATCGATAACTTTCAATTATGCTAAGAGAATTTTTTTTCTGGTCTCCAGCTTGAAGACACCCGCCAGAGTTTTCTTTTATTGTCAACTATATGGTAGTATGTTGCAGGTTGGAAGAAGTAAGAAAAAAATCACAGTTCATTCTAAAGCTCAATACTACATGTTGCATCAATATTGATACCCACACGATGATCTGAACAAAATTAATTTTGGTTTGCTTTCATTACAGTTAATGGAAACCGATGCTCACTTTTTTAAATTTCTGATTATTGTGTTGCTTAGCTAGCAAAGATTTGGCTGCCATGGCAATTCGTGCTAAAAGACAAAATACTTTGAATATTTCATATTTAATGATCTTTAGCTGTTGAAATTTTTCCATTTTTCTATCTCTTCTGTGCATAGCCTTTGTAGTCCATGTATGATTTTTTTGCAGGTGGACATATCGAAAAATCCACTTTTTATTTAGATGTATGTGACATATTGTTTCCTTTCGAGGAAAATTGTCCAAAAAAAATAGCAATAAAGAAAGTGTGTCACTTAAAGTTGACTTGAAAGTTTGCGCAAACACATTTTACAAATTGTAGCTTTTTTGACTGACCTTTTCTGTTCGTTGAGGACCGCTGCTTGACAAATGTTATTCATGGAATTTTTACGTCAAGTCGTCACCGCTGTTTTCATTTTAAATTAAAGGACGAGATGTAAATATAGCACTGGGAAGTTCTCAAGACCATATCATAATTTAGGTCACAGACTTATTCGACACTTGCGCTTAAACGATGGTTATCTGTCTCCTGCCAGCCATCCCTAGTTTATATGTTTGACCTTTAGGGTACAATCAGCTCACTTGAAGATTTGTAGGGGTGTAGTTTGGCTTAACCTGTACCACGTCTGATCAAATGGTCATCATACACTTATTTTGTTTTGAATCTTTGCCTGAACATGGTTTTTCATTTTCTGGGAAAGTTTCACAAATCCTTTCTTGAACTGCTTGGTCAACTGCTTCCAGGCACCTCAGGCACCTTTAGCGCCTTTTGCGACTCCTGTTGTTTTTTTTTTTTTTTTTTTTTTTTTTTTTTTTTTTTTTTTTTTGCTTTTTTTGTTTTGTGTTTTTTTTTGTTTTTGTTATGTTTTTGGGGTTTTTTTTCTTTTGTTTTGCTTTTGTTTTTGTTTTGTTTTGTTTGGTTTTTTTTTAGTTGTAGTTGTTGGTGTTGTTTGGTGAAAAATACCCTTCAAGTATAGACATTCCAGGTAGATTGATTAAATTCTAATTTCATAGAGTTAGTCGGTAGATATTTTGGGAAAAAGGTAGGTTGAAGGGTGCAATATATATTTTTTTCTACAGTTCAGTGGTTCCCAGACCAGTGGTTCAACGACCCAGAAGCCTTACTGTACTGCTGGTGCTCAGTAGTCCAGCTGGTCAGGAAACCTAGGCCAACTGCCTGTCAGTCCTAATTTTTGTAGGGAAATGACACTCAAAAGCAGTGTGTAGCACCTGTCTCACTGGGAACCTTTTCCACCAACAGACGAGATGCGGCACCAGCAGACATAAACTCAAAACGTCGAGGTAAACTAGAACCGACATCATCGAGGTCAACCGTAAGTGATATCATAGGAGTCATCAGGTTTCTCCCACGATTCTTTATGTTAACTCACCGACACACCTTCAATGGATGCAATGCAGGTGCAAATACACGCAGTTTGCTTTCCCTAGACTTCTGCGTGAATGATATCAAGCCACCTAACTTCTTACAAGCATTCTGATCTGTCGATCGATTATATCACCTTCCAGGTATTTTTTCGGACTTCTTCCCGTTTATTGGAAGATTTGCATATACCTTTTCAAAGCCTCTGATTGGTCTATTTTAATGTTTCTGACGAATGGCTTCTTCATCTAAAAAGAGATAGAATAAAAAAGGGACTGACGTCACTTTATATCTGCTTGTAATGGCAACATGAATTCTTACATTTGTGATGAACGTATTTTCCCTTATTTACTCTGATACCGTACAAGTCTAAAACAGACATATTTTGGTCATACTTTAACCTAATCTGAAGGCAGCCTATCATATTCCAGTCCGGGGGGGGGGGGGCTGAAAGATCATACATAGAGGATACAAGGTAAAAAGGTTAAGTAGTAACTCATGTAATCTAAAATATATCATGGATTCGGTGAGAAACTGACAAAGGCCTGATCCTCACGATCTCTAACATGAGACTCAAAGGTATATTCACTTAATCAAGTAATCTTGCCTATATTTGTACACTCTTTTTAGCGTCACACAAAAGGGATCGGATTTTATTTGACGTAAACGTTAGCAAATTATATATTCCCAAATGTGCGATTTGAAATCATGTCTATTCCATATAATCAGTATTCTAGTACATATTTATGATAAATGTTGGCTGATTAACAAAAAAAACATTCTAATATTTCAAGATGTCTCTGCCAAGGTAAGTTATAATACATAATGTACACACACACACACACATATATATATTGGTTCGGTGTACTTTTGTACCCTTATATTACAGTATATATATATATATATATATATATATATATATATATATATATATATATATATATATATATATATATATATATATATATATATATATATATATATATATATATATATATAATCAATTTGTCTATAAGGCTTTATTTCTGATAATTTATGTCTCCATCGACGAGGAAATGTCAGTCTGGATTTGAAAAACCTCTGCAAAATTGTGTTTCAATAAACCAAATAAATATTCATCTATTTTTCATAAAGATATCTACCTTCACGATGAAGTGTCAGTCTTTATTTAAAATACACATTTGCTAACAGATCGTTTCAATATTAACAAACTTTAATCATGTATGCTAACTCTAGGTTAGTTCATATTGCTTAACAGGGAACTGCCAGCCTTTATTTAAAGTAAACATTTTCTAATTACATATTACCGGATGTGCAATTTAACATGGTTTGAGACAGATAACCGCCTTAACATTAAGACTAGTGCTGTTTCACGCTAATGTATACACAATACATTGTCAAATACATTACTTCTGTGAGCTTGTGATGTGTTCATTGTGTTTGCACGACTGTCTGAAAAGTTTTAAAACGAATGAATTTCCCTTATCAGTGATAATGGTAGAATATTGAACATAATGGGCGTCCAAGTTCAAAGCTTTTGATGCAACTGGTTCTCACGTTTAATATCATCCATTATCAATGATATTGCTGATATTTATAGGGACACTAGGAGGCTATAAATGTTAAAATGGGTGCCACAAGGCTGAAACTGATAACAATGTGCGGAAGAGAATCTGGATGTTTTTATATGCCCAAAACTCAAAAGGGCAAAAGTCTATCTATCTATCTATCTATCTATCTATCTATCTATCTATCTATCTATCTATCTATCTATCTATCTATCTATCTATCTATCTATCTATCTATCTATCTATCTATCTATCTATCTATCTATCTATCTATCTATCTATCTATCTATCTATCTATCTATCTATCTATCTATATGTCTGTCTGTCTGTCTATCCATCTATCTATCATGCCCAAAACTCAAAAGGGCAAAAGTCTATCTATCTATCTATCTATCTATCTATCTATCTATCTATCTATCTATCTATCTATCTATATGTCTGTCTGTCTGTCTATCCATCTATCTATCATGCCCAAAACTCAAAAGGGCAAAAGTCTATCTATCTATCTATCTATCTATCTATCTATCTATCTATCTATCTATCTATCTATCTATCTGTCTGTCTGTCTGTCTGTCTGTCTGTCTACTATCTGTCTACCTATTATTGATTTACTATAATCTAGTTGGTTGTGTTTCACTTAATTAGGAGAAAACAAATTAATAATAAAGAGAAATCAAAGAAAAGACAGAACTTAATCATATTTGCCTCAGAGCACATATTTCTGTGTGCCTAAAGACAGATCGCATAGACCTGCGAAAGGTTCAAAATTTTCAAGATATATAATATTCAGGTAAAACATTCAAAATTAATCTAATTACAACAAGAGCAAGTGGAACTTATAGTTGATTTATTGGGTGAACCTCTTAAAACAAACAAATGAATTATAGTTGGACAAGTGTCTTTGTCTGGAATGGTTTTTATGATACAGAAGTTTTTTAAACGCCCATTATTGAATAAAATATATCTTCATTCAACACTGTTAAACCACATACATACTCAGGGCCATGACGGTTCTACTCCTTAATAAATGCTAGTAACTCTTCTTTCGGGGTTTAAAGGCAAATGTAGAGTACAGTTGCGGACCTTGGTGTGCTGTGTGTTGTGTGCATATGCTGATTAATCAGATCATCTGTGCTCATGTGAACGGACATTCTATGAAAACAATATGCTTGTTAGCGCAGGCTTATAATCACACGGGTACATAATTCTAGTAAATGCTGGAAAACCTCCTGTGTTTCTTTTTAATGTGTTGCTGTTTTTTCAAATATTTCGAACAACCTAAAGTACTCTGTTAAAAACTGAAAGATGTTGAGTATTGCCAGTGGACTTTTGTATAACTACATTTGTTTTCAATGCTGATGGCTGCGTCTGAGGATTCACAGCAAGGTATGTAGACTTACACTGTTATGGAGTTTCTCATGATATGAATTATCTGAAAGTTTACGATACTAATTCAATCTGCTTCAGTATGTTATACCGGGAATAGGATAAGAACTTTTAGTTAGAAAAGTAACTACTACTAGTGTTGGGGAATCGTGCTCGACATCTTATTGCATTGCTAAACAATCAGTAGTTTATCGGTGCGAGTGTTGTATGTTTTATTGGGTATAGCGTAGGCCTAACCCTACTCAAAATATCGAAACAATGACAACCGTCGTTACGGATAGTGGTATCCGTACATGACCAAGTATAAATATGCAGACTGTCCAATCAGCAAACACATATGCCATATGACTCGAATGAGTTGAATTGTGGGTAACGGTGTTGTTTACTAATAAAAATACCATATTGCTCATTGCTAAATGTGCTAATGTCGACTTATTTGCGAAGCCATGGATATTCATACCCGTCATTCTGCCGGTGCTCTTTAACTTGTAACTCACCTCGGATGGCATGTCAAGACTATCAAATGAGGTCCATTCCGTCTGTGTATGGATGTTGTATTGTATGTAATTTTACCAAACTCGGGGTTTATAAATACAATTTTATGCACCCCCCCCCCCCCAGCTTTTGTAAATAAAGCTCATGCCATCACAAAGCCATGGATATTGATAATTAAGGTCAGGCAATAATAAAAAACCACACGTCTAGACATTTACCATATATTTTTCAAAATACCGCGATATATATATATATATATATATATATATATATATATATTTACACATATATATATGTGTGTGTGTGTGTGTGTGTGTGTGTGTGTGTGTGTGTACATGTGCACATACGTACATGCACACATACATTGTTAAGCAGCAGGGAATTCTTATCTGTATTTTTTTCGTTCATTACGCAAATTTTCACAACTTCTTGAAAGTCAGCAATGGCATCAGCTTAACTTACTGAACATAGTTACCACATACTGCAACAGGCTTTATCACCTCAACGTTCAAAGATAATCCAGCATGGTAGGTGGCAGAACAATTTGACAGTTACTGAAGAGAATACGTTCATAGAGAATACCCCAGCTTAACAAAAAAAGGAAATTGCTGGTTTAAATCAGGTTCAAGGAGGTATCCCGAAGCGTTTCCATGGAAATTTCCAAGCAGTTGACGAAACAAATTCAGAGACGAAAAGTTTGGTGATTTGGGAAAGACTCCCCTACCCACCCCACGAAGACAAAAAACAAAAACAAAAAAATGAAAAGAAAAGAAAAAGCACCCCCACCCCCCAGCAAAGCAACTCATAAAAAAAAAACCATTGCAGCTTGACGTCTAGGAGACTAAAGCTGCTGCTGCACCCCACCAGGCTGAAGCAGGATCTGTCCATCATCATCATCATCATCATCATCATCATCATCATCATCATCATCATCATCATCATCATCATCATCATCATCATCATCATCATCATCATCATCATCATCATCTTCAAGAAATGCGAATTTCTGTTCACGGATCACGGACTTATGTGTTGGCCTCCGGCTGCAACCTCCGCAGACTGAAAAAGCAAACTGAGCTATAAATTCACACCCATCCCCAAAAACATCACTCAAGCAAAACCACTTCAGCAATACTTTAAGAGTTTAAAACAGAAAATAAACAAAATCATAATTAAAAAAAAACCAGAACCATCATTGCAGCTTGACTGTTTGAAGAATCTTGGTAGACATTCAATTAATTCAAGGTAATGCTCTCCAATGTGAGGGAAGATACATTCAACAACGACCTATAGTCATATCTCCGATTGATGCGCTATAGTTTCGTAATTTGGATACAAATCTCTCATATCCATAAAGACATGATATCAATTTTGAACTGTTTTCAAAAAAATATATTTACCACTTATATAAAAACTCGCCAGTACGTTCGGACCTATATCCACAATCGGGGCAACCTTCTCCATTGAGCTTTGTCTTTGACGCAGTGGAGCGCCTGACACTCAGGGAATTTGGGATCCTTATTTTATTGCCTCAGGGCGACTTCTACGTCTGATACAAGATACTATATATGGGGCCTACAACCGGTCACTGTTTGTCGTTGTATTTTCATTTTCAGGTAATGCTCCTCTGGAAAAGTCCCATTATATATTGTACATTAGATTCATTCGACAAATTAACCTTCCCTTAACACTAGTCTGACATATATTCTAGACGCTACCACTTCAAAATATCAAATCGACATGGCTGTCATTGTGAAAACAGTGAGTTCCCACCCAACGCCAATGGTTTGTGAATGAGCATTGGGACGATCTTGCCGAGTGGGGTGTGGGAAGAAGGTAAAAATATATGAAACCAAAAATACATATTTTGCAAGTATTTCAGAGTATCAATAATGATATATATGCTGTGGCCGCGATTCACTTTGATATCCAAATCAAGTATGCTTTTGTGGGACTGTCCCGCAATCAATGCGTTAATTGCACAATGTTCAAAATGGCGCTTGAGCGTGCCGTGTCCTAATTGGATTTGTAACTAACGATGATACCAGCTTTAAACACAACCGAGTGAGCAGATTCAAGTTACGATAGTAAGTCATGTTTAAAAAGTACTTTAACGACCGTTTGCCCTGGTAACACGGTAAACGGACACCTGGAACCGTGCTGAAAACACGTGGCCACGATTCGCTGTGATTTCCCTTTCCCACAATGCAGTGCACCATATTTGAATGGGCGCTCAAGGTGCGTTTTCATATCCCTTCGTGTTGCATAACTACCGATGAAAACTGCTTTAGCACACAACCGAGCTGGCAGATTAAAGTTAAGATTGTAAGTCATCTTTTGAAAATACGTTGACGACCATTTCCTCTGGTAACTTGGAAAAACGGACACCTGAAACCTAGCAATACTAGATGTCGATTCCGCATCCATCTTGGCACTATACTTTTTCCCCAGGCCCAAGTTGACCGTCCGGACTAGTTGGAATAAAATGCTGTGTTTGCGTTGACACTACTGCAAAATAACGGCACACGTTGGCAAGCTTTTCTGTTAGCTTGATCTTACAACTTAGTTACGGTGGATTTGAAAACGACCCGGTTTTTTTACGGATGGATGTTTGTGGGGTGATTTAGCTGGTCTGTCAAGTGTTGCAGCTGGTCCACGGTTGTCCTATCGGAGCATTGTTGCGAAATTCTTACATAACAGTTCTTGGAACATGCTACAGAGTTTGGCCAGGTCGGTAATTGCAGGTACTACCGTACCATGATTATACCTATTCCCATGCAGAACCTGTTAGGGTATATCAAATAAATGTAAGAACACTTTCAGAAATAAGGTTAAATCATTCTTAATGCATGAGATCGGAGTATTGGAGAGGGACAGCTATATATATTTCTAGTTTAAGTATCTTAGTGTTATCAGGGACCTGCAAATTATATGTAGCAGGTCCGTGGAGTTATGAAAATTACGCCTTTGGTGCTTATATGTATTTTTATATTTTAATGTATTGATAATTTAGATCAATCTTAATTCATAAAGAATTAAAGCATTTCAGCCCCAAACCTGTTGAAAGCAACTTAATAGTTTTCCCGATTTCATACTGGCATTCAGCTATTTTCATGTTGTGCTCCACCATGGAAAGTAGATAACATGGCGATTTTTTTTTAAATTCAATTTTTACTAATTTTCGTCAGACTTTTGTACAATCGGAGGGACAATAGTAAAATCAGTACAATAATGACTAAAAGGTTGTGATTTCGTCAACCATGTGAAGGCAAGATACTCGAAACTCCCCAGATAAACCATTTTGCACGCTCAAATTCATAATTTTTCGGGGGAGGGCGGGGCTGGTAATGCCCCCAGCCCCCCCCCCCCCCCCCGCATGCCTTCGGCCCTTTGGGCCGTGTAGGTCACATTTGGGCCACTGAAAAAAATACGGACATTTTTGGGCCACTTGGGTCTGTGACTGAGTTTGTAGCACTGGCCTGGGTAGACCAGTATTTATTAGCGAAGATGGCTATTAATTTTAGGGTTGGTCCTTTTTTATTAGGGTCTGTCAGGTTACCGGAACCACACATTTATTTTTTGTTAGGCTTTGGGTAACTTGGACATTTGTTGAAACATATTGAAAATATATGTCCTTTCCCCTTTAACACATTACCTCTTTTGACGTCCGTTTACTTGGTCACATGGGCACAGCCCGAGGCACTTGTTCACTGTATGAAAACTCACTTTTTGTTTATGATTGGCTTTTAGTATCATAGGGAGCCTTCATAGTATGCAGCAACATTTTCGATGCTCTTGCATGTACATTTATTATGTAAGAAGTCTTCCCGCGTCTCATTTTTACAACTTTTTTTATATTTATAGCCTCTTTTGCCTTAAAATACTAAATCAGCTGTGAAGCCATATAAATATTTCGTCAATGATGAATTTTTAGTAAGCAAGTGGTTTCTACAATCTAACGATTTGTGTTACTTCCTCATTTTTTCTTTTAGTTGGAATGAGATATTATTACTATATTTGCTGTCAGCAAATTTACATTTCTGACCCTTTGTGATGACATTGTGCTGTATTTTGTAGGCCCGGTCGTAGATGCCTGGGTGTCATAAGACCGTTTTGAACCGTTTAATAACATGTATGTTAATTTTGTTTCATTTCATGACATTAGATATATATTCAACATCGCTGTGACAAATCTTCATTACATGAATGTTTTCTCACCATGCATAGAGACAGTACTACCCAGGCAATGGGAGTAATGTAACAAGGAACATGTTAAAAGAATTATGGACAATCGATTTTGTGATCTGAGTATAAAGCCAGAAATTTACTACTTTCACATAGCCGGCCAGGCAGATCATTTTCTGACCCCCACATGACTGGAGAAGTCACCGTGGGAATGGGCACTTGAGGGTATAGGAAGATTCATGCTAATAGCAACAAGTTTCTGAATATATTTTGAGGCAACTATTGGCCACATAAACACACAATTTGACAATTTTGAAAACGAACACTGATCAATACTAGTCTTATCTCAAGCACTGAGGCATAAATGTCCCATGTGTTTAGTGTACCAGCATTGCTGATTTATAAATCTAGGATAGAAATAATTATGCAACGGTTTACAACCTTAATCTCAAAATAGTCGTCTTTTTACACCATGCATGTCGAGGTGGTAACTTAATTATAAAATCTTTGGTTTCATTTACCTAAGTAGTTTATGACACCTCTAAGTTGAGCACATTTTAAGAGTATGGCTTTTCTGCCCATGTTGAAGAATGAACAGACAGCGTGCAGCACAGAAGTATTTTTCTTTTTTAAGGAAGTAAAAGGTAAAAACGGATGTTCGGTATTAACCCTTAAATTGCTAATTCCTGCTAATCTTTATTCATATTACATTTAATTGTTAAAAGATTCCAATTCCTAATTAAGATACTTTTCATTCAAATAGCAGCAAGCCAAGTCCAAAGCAAAAAGAAGCCTTAGTTAACAGCTTTCCTTGGGACGCATTGCGCGCAAAGTGTCAGGAGGAAAGCTGTTGACTTAATCTTAAATCAGCACTTTAAGGGTTACCTTTCTGCAGTACCAGGTTTAACAAAATATTTTAACTGTTATGACATAACAAATGAAATATACACTTGTGCAGTTTACTTTCTGTTTTCCTTCCCCACACTAGTTTATGTAAGATGTATTTAATGTATTTTGACAGTAAAAAGTCTTTTCAGACTGGTTGTCTGTCTTAAATGTGTACAGTCAACCAGACTTACCCCAGCAAAGGGTTTTCCTGTCTGGTCAATGAAGGCGAGAAACCAACTTGACACAGTGACTCGCGTGGTGTTCAAAGTCCTCATACTGAATCTTTCCTTCAATCGTTCCTGAAAAATACCTACCATTGGTTGTATTCCTTTATGACTCCACTTAAGAAATAGAACGATTGTGAATCATCTAGGAATATAATATAAAATATGAACTGCACTTTCACCAACAGATGCAGCGAGGGTTACTGAGAATTACAAAAACATACAGAATGCCATCATTTAAGATCTGCAAAAGCTTTGAGTAGACCGATTATCAAACAAGTATATATACAGTGAACAACCTAACTTGAATGTATAAAAAAAACCTAGAGACCTGGTCTCAAATAGACACCAAATACCAGGGATTTTATCATAATTAATGTGAAGTAACACACAACCCTGTTGGAAATTAAGTGCTTTCACAGGACCAAATGATACCAAGCCATGAAAGGCCAAGATTGAAAAATGCATACCATAGTGGCACATTTCCGGGTTAAGAGGACCGGGAGAGTATACAAACCGGAAAGGCACCGAATTCCACATCAAGAAACATTTCACCGTGTTATCCACGGCAAGAAACAAGTTGTAGCAAAAGGTCAAAACCGACCATGAGAATGAAAACTTTACCCATATGTGATATGATAAAACAGTGACCTGCCAACCTGACGCTGCATTGTCTCTGCTTGCAAGTTAACCCATTTTGACAATCTACTTAGCAGGCCTTTTATCTCGCATTAGTGATTGCTTTTATGTTTTTCTACCTCTCCCACATTTTCTTTTTATGTCGACTTCCTCATGTACGTGAAATGTGTTCGCAAGAACAAATATCATTTGTGTAAATATGTCCTGTGAGTTCATAAATCATATAAAGTGTGTGACCTAAAATAAAAAGCAGATTGTTAGGTCTAGGCACAATTATTGTCCGGAAAATAACGACTTTATAACCACTGGAATGGAACACATGTGCAGTTCCTTATTATGGCCTTAATGCAGACTAAGTATTTTGTCCATTCAGCTTAAATGACGAAAGGTTTTATCTCGTGATATCTCATTTACTTTCATCTTTTCATTGACTTTAAAAAATTACATTTTTCATTAATAAGAATTCATACAAGACGTCTGCCTTGCCATATACGGGATTTTAAGCTTCTCATCCCTCACACTTACACAATGTTTCAATCACTGTTTAACCCTTAAAGTGCTGATTTAAGATTGAGTCAACAGCTTTCCTGGGGGCACTTTGCGCGCATTGCGCGCAAAGTGCCCCCAGGAAAGCTGTTGACTAAGACTACTTTTTGCTTTAGACTAGGCTTGCTGGTATTTGAATAAAAGTTCTCTTCATGAGGAATTTGAATATCTTAACCATTCTATGTTTAACAGTAATGAGAAAACGGCTAAAGCAGTGATTAGCACTTTAAGGGTTAAACTGTGAAAAGATGAAATGATGCAAATATGACTTACAACAACAGCACCTGACGAAGCTTTTATAATATCCTAACGGTAACTATAAGTTCTGTCATGTAGTCTTGGACAATGAAATCCAGAACATCAGGACTGGTCTGAAAATGTCAAGCCCAGACTGAGACAACACAAGGGCCCAAGGTGTTCAACATTTACTAGAAACAAGTAACATGTACTTTCACACGTTTGTAATTAGTCGTATTCTAATGGACCTGTTACAATAGACATGCATCCTACCTACAAACCTACGATATTGTCACATCCAGTGAACCGAACTCCCTTTGTATATCAAACGATGTTCAGTCTTTCAAGTGTTCTATAAACAAAGTAAAAACAATGCATGTGTCCGTTAAAATACGTCAAACAACATGTTCTGACCAAATATTAATTTTGTTTTCGTATACATTATTCTGACCTTTGCTAAACACCTTCGGTGACGTACTTATTTTGAGGTCGTAATTCCGAATATGATATTTGTATATTGTAGATTTTTAAAAGGTATTTATCACCATTAATTGTTCAAGTTTGTCTTAAAAATTACAACTTTTACCACTTTTATAAACACTCGACAGTAATTTCGGACCTGTATCCACTATCGGGGCAACCTCCTCCACTGAACTTCGTCTTTGACGCTAAATATATTTGTGGTTTAAAGTCGGCAAATTGTTTGGAAATTTACCCCCAAAAATCTTATGCATGAAACAGAAATATGTCGAAATATCACTGTTTGATGCGTGGTAACATATTTGGGAGTCGTGGAACATCAACACTTTCCTGCCAAGAGCATATTCTGTACACTGTAATAAACTTGCTAAATTCATTGCAATGATCGTTACGTTACTAACTCTTATTGCGCACACTTTACTATCTGCTACCCATGTCCAACGTATTTTATTATGAATTGGGCAAATAGGTATTCTTCATTTTTAAATCAGCTCAATATTTTTCATAAACGCACATTCGTTGTCTGACTACATCTATCTTTCTCGCGTTAAAAGTTGTTTTTTTATGTTCAACCATAAATATATTTCCAGATACTTTTTTATGTGCAAATAGTGAAAACGGATGCTCCCAACATTATTTAGTTACATATTTATGCTAAGATGTCCACTATCATTTTATAAGATAATCTAACCTTTCTTCCATTTCCCCTCAAATGGATATATCGCAACATTTACAATAAAATATAATGGGCCACAATTTAGCACAATATCCTTTTAGTAAAGAAAAAAGTAACTATACGCTGCGCTATGATGCCCAATCCCATTATAACAAACAGCTTTCGTGGAAAAATAGGAGGTTTATACATGTAAATTCATATATTTTTATCTGTCATATGTTCTCAGATTCTTTTTTATCTTCTTAATACTGTTTCTGCATGTGACTACTTATTGCAGCTTAACAATTCTAGTGGGGATAAGAACTTGCGTTCAGCTTGAGCAGCGTTCAGCAGGCTGTGTTCACAAATATTTTAGCAAACGTTTCTCGAACTTTTGTGGTTAATTCTCCCACCTGTTTGCACTAATTTTACAAAGCCGTAAACGTTTTGCTTTACTTTTAATGTTGTAATATACTTACTGCAGTGCTTATAATAACTTAAGGGTATGTTGTATCTAATTTGATCCATTCAGCAGATTTCGTGGTATTACTCATATATGAGTAAACATAATTAACGATCCTGGACAATGGTACTCGGTACTTGTAAAAGTCATTATTTATATTTGTACATATGACATTGAAAGAAATACTCAAGTAATTGGAGGTCCAAATTATAGCTACACATATGGGTCTTAAACAATTGCAATAAAAGTTATACGATGCATATCTCCGGTTACATAAATATTCCCAGGTGCACAATTTTGGTCCCAGGAACCGTTCTTTCGGCATTGTTCCCTGTGAAACCCCGTCAACGCTCAACTAAATTATCGAGCTGCATATAATGCAGGGTAGAGTATTTTTGTGTTGGAGGAAGACCCAGACTAAAGAACATACAGACGCAACAATAGACTGTCAGACGTTATAAATGTGTTTGCTCGCAAGGCCCCATGGTACCCCTAATTATTATGCATAGAAAAGCAATCCTCTCCAGCAGTTGAAGTCAACTCGATTTGTTTACATGATTTACCTGGGATGTCAGTACCTAATAAGGTCAGTTCTTGTCTGGCATTTCCTCATCTTCCGATTGGCGTAATTGAATATTATGCAGCAGTTTCGCTTATTCGGCAGTTGCGTATCCACAAAGGACGCTGAACATGTGAAGGCTGCCAACTGTCATTCCACGTACATGGTCAGCCAATATTTTACTTGCTACCAAAGGTCATATTTTACACTCGATATATAAAACCATGTTTGTCCTGTTCTTTCGTTTTCATCTGATAATAAAATTATAAAAGACACTTTATGCTGAGGGGCAGCGTTCATATTCTGATCCTTTGTCAAAATCACCATGGCCGATAGTCACCATCACCAAACAATCTATCCATGAACATGTATCCGGAATACAACACGTGACAGACACAACACGAGACGCCACCACGGTTACGATTTTATAGATGAAGAAAGCCCTATATATATATATATATATATAGAGAGAGAGAGAGAGAGAGAGAGAGAGAGAGAGAGAGAGAGAGAGAAAGAGAGAGAGAGAGAGAGAGAGAGAGAGAGAGAGAGAGAGAGAGAGAAAACCATTACATGCGCTACATATGTATATATATGGTATTCATTTAATTTTTATTATCAATTATCAATAGTTAAGACGTTTCGACACAGATTCCCATTACGGGGGCTATATATGCATGAATGTGCATTATAATTAAATATAATTTATTCCGTATAAATTCCATACAACATAAAACTAGTGCAAAAGTAGTGGATGTAAAGATGTCCACACATATTTATTTGATCATTAGGACAGTAGTCATTGACCATGTAACCCTTGTGTTATTGGAATATTGGAAGTTATTGTTAGACCTCTTCTGCACAAATATGAAACAACCTCATTCTGGTTATAATGTATATTTCTGCAAAAGATTAAAACGCGTCTAATTGGTTTAACTTTTAAAGAAGGTCTTTGTAGGACCAAAGGTAGAGGATTGTGGAGAGCTTGAAAGGTAAAATGAAAACTCTTCTTATAACCCTATTCCATGCTTTATAGAATCTTTGATGTCCTTGGATCTAAAGTCCCATAGTTGACTTCCATAAAATGAACTACAGTACTTAGAGAAACGTTCACTTAGATTATTGCAACTTATACCCTGATAGTTGTTAAGTGATCGATGAACCTATGCAAAGAAGTACTGTTCCTTAAAACAAATATCAACCTCTTCATTTAATCTATCATTAATTATGTTACCCACATGTTTAATTTACTCTCCTCTTTCATTGGAGCACCTCTAAGTACAATATTCTTCACCTTAATTCTGTCATCACTATGAAACTGTATACATCCTTTCATAAAACAAGTCCAGTCAATGATGGATCCAAATGTGATTAAATGATCAGAATATATTATACAACAATTATACCTATTCCCAATACAACATCCTTAGTCACCGCAATTAAGTTTTCCTTCCATATTACTCACACAAACAGTGAACAAAATCGGCGAGATCATGTCATCTTGACGGATACTATTAGCTTGTTTGATGGCCACAGTGCTCCAACAGCCCCATTTAACATTAATTCTTTGATTTAAATACCCAGAAACACCAATGTTATAAACGCAGCTGGAAATCACTGTCCAGTAACATGTTAAAACGTTTGTCAAACCTTATGGAGTCAAAAGCTTTTGAGGCATCCAACATACATCCGAATAGACTTGTACCACTGGTCTTGCAAAATTGCACCACTCCGCAATCATTAATGGGCACAAAGGGATAGAATGTTTTATTTTGTATGCAAACTGCTGTCTATGAATAATCACCACATCTGTTCATGATTATGATTTCTAATATTTTCATCATACATGAACACATGATTACAGTCAAATCCTCCTGTAATTATCACTGGACATAAGATATCCTTTACAGTCTTTCTGAGTTTTTTTTTTTACAATAATAGAGTGTCTTTATGCTTCAGCTGTATAAGAGTGTCTCAGACTGGTTGATAACAGAGAGCTGACAACTTCATAATGCCTTTCAGAGCCATACAAAATATGATAAGACTCTTATCGGAGATTACCATCATGTTAACCTGTTTTTAACTAACCTTACGCCATCTTGAAAACGTCACTTGCATCACTGCCGTCTTTGTCACCGCCATGTACACCATCAATGCTATTTAGCAATACCTTGTTGCATTTTGTTAATTTCTTGGTTTCATGCCAGATAAATCAGCGTCTGTTATTTTTAACACCCTATCTTAGTTTCTTCTCTGTGTACCCCTTAACAGTTTCATGATTAAGTAACCTGGTCTTCATTCTTATGCCAAACACGACACCACTCACTGGTTTACCACAGGAAATCCAAATGTGCAATATTTCTAGCAGGTTGAGCGGTGTCCTGCCATCCTGCAACACACTATTTCTTTTTTCGTTTTTGAAACATGGTAAACTCCTGCCTTCAAGATTACTGTTTTATATACTTGCATAAGCTATAAATATGTCGAAAATGGTTGAAAATATCACTTCCAACTACTTTACACTAAAGTATGTCTTGATGAAAAACTAATAATTATGAAGCATACCAACGCATTCCTAAGGCAATTAACCTCCCTGTGGGAGGTTTCATATCAGGCGATTCGATGTTTCACACCCGTTTCCGTAGGTATATATATCTTACTTCCTGTTGCTTTTATCTGTAACAGTACACGCTGATGGGGAGATAAATTTATATCATCCCATCTAAAAACTAATCAACGCATGCCGTCATTAATGTCTTCAGATACCAAAATGTTACCTATGCAATTACTTCCATTTCCACTGAAACTATACAATGTATCTTCCCTATTAGGATGATTGAAAGAACACCTTAGATTATGAAATTCCTTAAAATGTAAGAAAGACCTTTTTTGAGTTAGATCAAGATTACAATCTGTATTCCAGTCACCTGCTTTTATAATATCATCATTAGAGCAGGAATCAGTCTTACATTGTTAATCTTCACTGGTTAAAATAAATTCATTACTGCATGACTTGTGTATATGTAATCATTAATCGTGTAACAACAGATGAGTAACACAATATATGTATTACTTTTCTCAAAAATTACACTACATAATATCTTATTACGTGAAAAGTTACTTATTTCGTTAACCTTACCACACACAGTTTTATTCCATAGAATACCACACGAATCTTTAGCTCTACTATGAAGGAAATATTCCCAAATTCATCAACACCAGATACACCGTGTCCTAAATAATCCTTATGTATGTCACACATATTACCTTGACAGTATGTGCTAACCACTATAATTCTTGACAGCAAATAAAGTCAGCCTTGTGTTTATCCGCAATGCTTTTCATGTATTCCTTCTTTGGTGCCATGGCACTATTTCAGTTATAGGTTACAATATTTAAGTAATTTACAATGTCCATTAGAACAAAAGATTAGCTACCTAATAAGAAGGTGTGAAACACCATAAAAATGCATCATATTTATGAACTTAGCCCAAGGCCACATTGATACGGCAGGTAACAAGTTAAGTTTACCGTCAACAAGTACACATTTACCTTCTATATTGGTTGACCTCCCATGCCCTACAATACACATTTGCTGGCCATTTTCCAGGGTCAAAGAACACTTCAGTGTCACTTGCAGCCACCTGCTTGCAGCAAACTGCTTAGTCCACATTTTCGCACGATCGTATGCTTTCCTAAAGGGTAGTACATGTCCAGCACTACGCACTAATTCTTCAACCTGACAGTGTTTGGAAACATTTGTAACGGCAATCACCCCCTCTTAGTAGACTCCTTTTTTCAGACACCTTTCACTTTGGTTTTAGAGTTCCTTTTCTCAACCATCATTTTCAGTCTTTTGTTTTGGCTCTTAGGCACAGAAAATTTTAACATTCTGTCTTTTTTTTTTTTAAGGCATGGTCTAACATCTCATTGGTGACACGACAATGCTGATCATTTACAGTCCTTTGATTACCTATGGCAAAAGTCGTTGATTGCCCTGGTTTAACCATTGTCTCTTCACTGTCCACACCCATATTTGGATTGTTCACTCCTGCCCCAATTATTTTCAAGGCACTTCGCACACATTCCCTGGTGAGGCCATTGTTGTGGTGTCCGCTCCACCACTGGATCGTTTACATTAGGCCCAGCTGGCAAGACAGTGTCATCGGCCTAATTGGGGTTCCCAGCTACCAGCCTGCCTTATACAACAGCGCCCTCTGCACATCAGCAGTGACAACATTAAGCCGGGCTTGTTGCCGCGTTACGTCATTCAGACCCGATCAGCTTTATGTGTAAAGAAAATGAAGTTCTTTTGAGCGTACACACATATCTGCAATGATAAAAAAGCAAATCCTTCAAAGTGGAGGAAAAACGAATTACCAAATTACAAAACCGAAAAAGTCAGGTTAACTCCAGCTGAAGGTTGTGGAACCGGCTATCACTGAAGCTACCCATGATAATTTAACAAAATGTATAAGTAGCACCTGGCTATCATTTTGCAAAGAAATTTGAAATAGAACAAAAGGGCACTATGGCATTCAAATCATGTCGATAATGACAACACATTTATTTCATATATCGCAATAAACTGTTACAAACTGGCAATTATCAAAGTTGCATAAATCTGAATATTTTGCAATGTCATATTATTTTCTGTACTTTGAAAGACCAGCGTATGAGTGCGTATAGATTTTCTATCTTTGATATGAAGGTGTGTCTCGTCACGTAAAGCTGGGATGTCCTAAAATGTGAGGGCTTCAAGACGCAGCATATATAACTTTGGGTGTATTTAGTTGTTTAAATATAGGCTGAGTATGAGCATAAAGATTTCCATTACATATTAAGAGCACTGCCTTCTCTGTTACTTAAAGACCCTATCACAGCAGTAACCCGAGGCAAAAATAAAATAACTTAAATGTGATAAAAAGAGGGAGTTGTATATAAGGAGTAGCCTACTTGTGGTAATTGTATTGTCTTTTGAGGATGTCAGTGACTTTGAAAAGTGTGTTAGCAATTTTGTTAGTATGAGGATTCCAGGATACATTTTCATGACTTTGCAAACCCATATTAAATTCATTAGTTTTCTCGATAGGCATGTTATTTAGCTGGAGGTTCAAATTTTAATTGAGTTTGCATCGTGGAATGTCATAAGCTTAGTCTTTCACTTGTCAATACACCTTTGATTTGTTGTGCAATTGGGGCCAAGTGATCAACAAGAAACAATGAATCCACCTGCTGGCTTGAAGGCCGGAACTCGCGATATATTCACAGCCCAGACAATCACTTTCGCATTTAGCCTTATCTTTATGTCCAGTGAACTGAAGCCTGTCAATAGATCATCTATACAAAACTCAGTGGCGGATTTATGAGCAGAGCCCTGTCACTTCTTAGTAGCGCCAAGTGTCTCATCACCATAATCGTCCTATAAACAATCTTTCGCTTTCTGTATGACCTCATCGTCATAATATCACTTCAGAGTCTTCCTGAGTTTGCCTGATTTTCAAGGCTGCTTTGATGTAATACATGCGAAATATACGTCAGTACCTCATTCACTGCCAGTTTACATTGAGATTTGTCAGTATTTTCACCAAAGTCGATATGGAAGAGACAACTGTAAATGTAGATCAGTTGTGTAACAATAAGAGGCAACCCCTTGTAGAGAAATTTTCTGCCGTATAAGCCACTCAAATCAATTCAATACTCACAACATTGTGGTGTGTTCCATACTTGTCCGGACTATCGCTTAAATTTACAGGTTTACGGTGTAGTAACATAATGAAATCGGACAAAACCACCAATTTGAAACCACTTCAGATTCACATGCATGCACGATCATAAACATATGATATACACTGTCCCACAGAATCAAAGAGAAATGTGATCAACACTTCATCTGTAAAAATTACTTTGGGCTTATTCTGAGTTGCTAAAACCATATACTTAGTGTCACTGGCACACACAAAAATACCTCAGGTTTTAACCCTATCACATAAGCATGAACTAGAAAGTATTAACCTTGGCAATTTCCAGGAGCCCAATTCCGACACGTTTTTCAATCGTTTCGCACCGCTGAAATATATACATACGACTTCCTATGTAAAGTTTGCCATTGTCTGGAAACCTGAAGAATTGCCCAATGCAACAAATCCTTCCTTTCAGGCCATGACTCCCTTGTGCTATGAGGCTCTGTAAACCAAAATAAGGTGACCATGCCCCCGCTTGTGTCAATTATGTATGTCATACTTATTCACTCGAAATACCAATAGCCCGGCGTACATTTCTTGCAGTATTTCTTTGTTCTTAAGTTACTCAACGACACTCATGCATATACAACAATGTGGGGAGCAATATTGCAGCCGTCTGATCAAGCCAGATTCACTTTTCTGAAAATGACATAGTCACACAATCATACTTAATAGCCTTGTACATGTTTAAAGAATGATTTGTCAGTCACCTAGGAGCATGGCGTGCTGGGCTTTATAGGTACCTCGTAACATACATTTTCGACTTCCCAAAACCCATTGGCAAGATCTATCTGCTGGCATTTTGTGATACCCTGGCTAGGCGACGTAGGTCTCCTCTTAACTCGTTGAAATTTTCATGCTCTGATAGTATTTGGATTATCGTGACTTTTACCCTTTTATGTGTTAGCTCACCTGAATTGTCATTAAGCCCAGCTAAGCAGTGGTGGTCCCACGGTCTGTCAACAAAATCAAATTTGCGCTACTTTTTCTCAAGACCCGACGGTCAGATCTTTTTCAAACCTGGAAAGGACGTATCTCTACTTGATAGATATCTGCCTACACTTCACTAAATGCTTGCACTTTTTTTACATGTATTGTATCGTTAGCAAATTGAATATGAACAATTTGCTCCACACCACATGGCAATTTGCCTCTAAATCACATGGGGGGCACTTCCGGGTACCCCTGGATCTTAATTTGTTCAAACCAATGCATATTCTTGGAATTATATCATGAACCTCGGGAGGTTGTCTTCCCTCCGGCTTTGCCCTCGGGAAGCCAACCTGGGGGGGGGGGGGGCAATTTTGGCTGTTCCCTTCCTGAGAAGGCACCATTTATTTAAGTTTGGGTGATTGCCTCGCTACTTTAGGCCTAGAGCGCGGAGAAACAGCGGGACAACTTCGTGTTTATCGAAAAATTCCAGAAACTGTCAAGTTTTCACGAAATAGTACCCCTCTACTTGAACTTCATTTTTGGGGCAAGGCGAAATGGCGTGCGCCACGCCCACGATGCCAGCTTCAATCGCCCGTGTCATTATGCCATAACACACGAAATCAATCCTTATTTCTTACTTAGATATTAGTGAAAAATCTTTGAAAATTATCTGCGAAGATGCTCAACCAATTGTGTCCAATTTGCATAGGGATTCTTCTGGAGATCCCTAGACCGGGTAGTTGTCCACAGAACAGATAGGACTAACGTTTTTATTTATTTATTTATTTATTTATTTATTTATTTATTTATTTATTTATTTATTTACTTATTTATTTATTTATTCATTTATTATTTGTTTTATTTCTTATTTTTACAAGTTCATGTGTATTTTTGCTGTTTTTGTTTTCTTCTCTTACACCGTCCTGCATATTGTCATTGAGTATCAAGGTCAGCTGAAGACGGGCTGTTAATAAAGCCCTCTCTTGCATAAAATTACTTTGATAAAAGCAACAAAAACACAAAAAAGTTCACTAATAGTTAAGCATAAGCATTTGAACGTTACCGCCACAAAATATCCGGAAAATAATCAAAATTACGGCAAAAACAATACCGGTATGCTAATCAGAAATCGAACTCCTTCCCATATATAGGCCTATTTATATCGAAACTTATTATGATGACCCTGTTAACATGAATTACGGGCGTAAATTTTAAATAAGAAAATCACTGATATTATTGAAAAATAATTCCGCCATGATTCCAAGACCGACCGATGAAACCACAGGCCCTCGTAGCGTTCAGTCAGTCAAGCATCCCTGCAAAATGCCAATAGGCCTGTATAGGTGGGGGACGGCGGGGGGGGGGGGGGGTGAACCTGGAACATCTGTGCATGCAATGGCCCACGCATGGCCTTTTTCAGTAGTTAGTATTGTGTATTTATTTGTGCAGTCAATCGTTCGTGCAAATTAGATGGGGGAATGTGGGGCTAGAACAACTTCGTCTTCAGACGGAACTCCTACACAAAGTTCCGTTTGAGGACGTGCTGGTTCTAGCCCCCCCCCCCCCCTTCTTATTAGCATGAAGGATTGACTGCACGGATAACTACACAGTACTTTATTGCTGATAAGGCGCCATGTGGGTCATTGTACATACAGATGTTCTCAAATCCCCGCCAACCCCCACCCCCGTAGGCCAATATATTAGCATTTAGCACGAATGCTTGACTGACTGAACGTACGTTACGAGCGCCTATGGATGAAACTACCATCCACCCAGAAAGAAAGACTTTATTTTTCACCTTTTACAGCGGCACGAGCGTGATAATCAGCAAGAGAGGACATGAATGTGGACGGCAGTGCCTTGAGTCAGGTGCGGTTATCTACGGCATATGGTTATGAAATCAAACAGGGGCAGTCTAGGAGTGATTAATCCTCGTGATCTTAAAATCGCGTTGCCATCATTCAACTATCGCTACGATCATTGATTGCGGTCGTGGTTGAGAAGTGTCGGAGATTGCATCAGCCACACATGATCACAATTTGTTTTTCTTTTGTAGATTTATGGTTTCTGTGACTTAGAATGTGGCTGCTTATAAATCACATGCAGTAGAAAATAATATGAGGGAAAGAATATCAATGTATCTGAAAATCTACTGTTGATTGATAGTATGGTCAACCCACTGCTTCATCCTGTACATGTATGTCGTGCCCATTTGTAGCGGATGTTGCCAAGACAATTTGGATAAAATGAGACTTCTTAATATGGTATCAGACAAGAATAATATTGGGAAGCCTTTTTCGATGGGATTTGACAACTGATATATTAATTTTGTCTGGTGTTTGTTACTTCACAGGCCTAATCACAATTTTGTGCCATGCATTGTTTAATTTTTGCGTTCAAGATTTCAAATATGTAATGATGTTAATTGAATTGGTCACATTGCCAACCAAGATCACTTTCTCTGTAAATAAAATGCTGATTTACGGTAAAACTCGAGAAAATGTGGTGCCCTCTGTCGTTTGATTTCTACAAGTGACTGTCAACCGATTCATTCTACTTTTTGCGGCCACCTTATAAATATTTCCAAGCATATGTCTCTACAACTTTAGTATGGCAATTGCCACGCTCAAGAACGGAAGATATGTGGAGTGTTCGGTTATTTGTTAAACTAACGACGAGCGACCGTAGGAAAAATATTACCAGTCACCTAGCTGTCGTGAACGTAGCAATATTAAATTTTATACCCGAGTGTACAACCTATTTGTATGTTCACTAGCATGTCGTTTAGGTAGAAATAGTATCGAATATGAATTTATCGACACATATTACCATATAAGCGCGGCACTACATTTATGCCAATTTGTACCAAATGCGGTGCAAAGTTCTCCCTTAACTTATATAATACGCAGTGGATATCTCCTATTTAATTTTTATTTTCGCATTTAGATAATACTCCTTCTGCATGTATGTATCACAAAACTTAACTTTGGCTGGACCTTACCTTCTAAAGCCATATATCTGCCATTATATGCATTTGCTTTGTCGTCAATATCAGTAATTGACGGTAAATAAAGCAACATTAAAAAGCAAGTCCTTGGGCTTGGCTTTGACTTTTACATAACACCGTGGACAGTATCAATTCGTCCACTGCAACATATGTCTCGTGATTTACCTTGCCCGCCGCTGTCGCTGCGCTGGGAAGTTGTAGTTGAGGATCTTTTCCTTCTTTGCCTAATTTTGGAATTAAAAACAAACAAACAAACTAACAAACAAATGCATCTTGGCAACTGCGCTTTATTATCACGTCATGATGTGTGTATTCAACAGTACCCTTTGAATTAATTCTACAAATAAATATAGCGTCACAACGATGGTCCTGCCATAAGACACTAGATCCTCCAATCTCTATCCGAAACGCGGACCTGTTCAAATGAGACGGAAAAAGTGAAAATTAGGTAAATCCGTTGCAAAGTTGTCAGAAAGAACATTCCACATTTTTGTATTTGCAACGAATATTGGGTACTTAGAAACCTATAGATCTTGAATTATGGAAGTGACCCTATATATATATATATATATATATATATATATATATATATATATATATATATATATATATATATATATATATATATATATATATATATATATATATATATATATATATATGGACTTGGATACTGTTACTTTTGATCATTGGCGACATATCTCAGTTTGCAACGCAGTCAGTGAAGGAATTTCCCATGCATGTCGGCAAAGGAATAGTCAGTGTTCCCATCATGTTCCTGTGAGAAGTCTAGGGTGAGATTAGAACGGGGGGGAGGGGGCATTTATTTCATGTCTGATGTCACACAGCCAGTTAATTGGACATGGTGCTCAGAAGATCAACTCTGTAACTTTTTGAACTTGGCCTTTGATACTGCTCACAATGAGTGTACTTTGTAAACCTTTAATTGGAGACTGGCTCAAGGATAATACTGACCAAATTCCTAAGAATACCTATGTGTATCGTAGCATTTTCCCCAAATTTACAGGAGAGGTTTATCTATGTTTGTTGAAAATAGCTTTGTCAAAGATATAACCTTCCACGTTTTTTGTACTGAAATGAATGCGGGTTGGGGGGGGGGGGGGCGGGGCTCATGATGGTTCTTGGAAGATCTTTCATCAAACAAGGCATCAAGGGAAGAGACAACTTATGCAGCGAAAATCTGAAATTATGTAGTAAACGTATATTACATCCTCCATCTATGTTGTTCCCCAGATTGCTAATACACGGCTAATTGCCTCAAGAATTGATGGGTCTAATTTTGATATCAGTCGTAAAGACACAAGGTGGTAATGTTTCTGATTTCAGGAACTATAGACTCATAACTATTGTCCACGTTGTATCTTAAGTGGTAGAGTCCATATTGCTGTTACGCTGTGAAGAATTCCTTCATACTACTGATAACCAGTTTGGCTTTAAACCTTATCACTCAACAGACATATGTATTTCAACCTTTAAAGAAGTTCTCTATTTTTATTGGTCTTGGCGTAGTCCAGTATTTCTCTCCTCCGTTGATGCTTCCAAAGCTTTTGACGGAGTTGGCCATAATAAATTATTTTCTACGGTCAGACATATATCTGTGATATATGTGATACACATATTAGTCTTTGGGTACTCCACTCAACAACTCTGTTTAAGAGGGAATCATATTTTCTCTGATATGTTTACAGTTACGATAAGTGTGCGCCAAGGGGTACATTGGCCCCTCACATTTTCAATGTGTACATTGACAATCTCAATATAAATCTTAGGAACACTATTATTGGATGCACTGTTGCAAGCTCTTTGATAAAACCATTTGATTTATGCCGATGATTATTTTTATGGCTCTGTCCTCCTGCTAAAGGTCTACAAAAGTTAACCAAAGAATGCAGCAATTTTTGCTACTGCTAATGACATCAAGGTTTAGGCTGATAAAACTTGTATGGCTTTATAATAGGGCATTGACTTGTATTGATTTTTACTACCCGGGTACCCGACTGTCGGGTAATTTATTATCTGGGTACCGGCGACGGGTATCCGAATCACAACAGCAAGCAATCCAACCAACACACATGCACAGAGATACGCACAATCATTAGCCATTCAACTAACCCAGGTAGGCAATAAAGAGCCTCATTCTGACATGTCTGATACCTTCAATGGTCACTTGTGATCACGCCTTTATATATACCAAGGTACCCGACTTTTTGGTACTACCCGGCTACTCGATCAATGCCCTACTTTACAGTCTCTTACTTTTAAAATAGGTAAAATACGCAAATTGCATTTAAATGGCAAGTTATCAAATACATTGAGGCACATACGTATCTGGCTGTATCCTAAATGTAGTGTTAGAACTGCCCTCATACTGCAATTTTAGTCCTGTAGCATACAGTGTCTTTCAGGGGACATACCGACACCAAAATAAGGGAGGATACTGAAACTGTCCAATTGGAACACATGGATAATGTTACACTAGCAACAGCCAGTATCCTCCCAGGGGAAATACAATCTCCCCATTGAAAGCACATTGAGAGTCAGTATATCCCTCACGTTCTATATTTGCGGAAACAGCGAGTCTAATGACGTTTTGCGCCATGACGTCACTCACGTTGCAAGGGTGCCTGCCGCACGAGATGCATGACCTGGCAGGACCGTAGTTTAGGCCTATTTCTTCCTGAAGGGGACGTGGGCTTTTCTCAAACAAAATGATGAACCAGAAATAGTATGTTTTGGCTACTGAATAGGTATGTAGCATTTTACATAATCCCAGGAAAAGCTGCATTTGCCTTTTTCGTCTTATTATGGCATATATATTTAGGATACAAAGATCATCCCATGGCTAAATCAGTATCCTACCCTGTATAGTTCCCCCTCGAGCTGTATCCTCCCTCGACCCTTCGGGACTCAGGAGGATACAGGCTCTCAGGGGAACTGGGCCGGGTAGGATACTGATTTAGCGATGAGATAACCTCTAAGTATTTGCGTGTAGCCATTGTAAGGATGATGACGACATTCAACGTCAAACATGTCATTTTTTTACATGCAAGGTAATATTCTGTTACGCAAGCTCTATCATTATTCATGCGATATTAAGCTCATACTGTTTAATTCTTACTGTTCTTCCATGTATTGCGCTTCCCTGTGGACTCGGTATTGCGAAAGACCCATATCTTAATTGCGTGCAAGCTTTAATGATGCTTTCCATAGACTTTTTAGACATGCACCTGGACTACAGTGCTAGCAATATGCTTGTATCGAATCAAGTTAAAACGTGTGACTGCATGTGCAGAAAGCAAATCTTTAATTTGCAAACCAGGCTTGGACTGAATGGAAATGTCTTAATAGCTATAGTGTTATCTTCTGATATATTCCGTTCTTCTGTTATCCATAGGCATTCGCATAATAAAGTATACCTGTTGTGATCAGTAAAGATACAGTTTGTGGTACACCTAACTGCTATTGCCAACTTTTATGCTATGAAAATAATGACTATTTTGGTTTATGATGCAGGCGTTATCAACAAAATATATGGATTTGACAATATTGTAATTTTTTTTCTGTCGCTCCGCCATGTCATGTTAATTCTTTTTTTCAACGATGGATCGGATTATGTGTGTACATTTATCCCATAGTAGGGCCCTTGGAAAGGTAATAAGTGATGCCCTTTTGGCCGGTTGTCATCTTGCGCTGCGCCATTCAAAATTGGACCGCTTAACAATTTTAGAAAAATAAACTGATCCACCCGCGCATGACACTGTGAGGTGGTTATGTTTTTCTACGTATTTCAAGTCTCCATCTTGCTTTGAAATTATTGTTTGTTGTCTGCTTTATGAGAATATTCCATAGAATTAGCATGGGATAAAGGCAAACCGTTCGCGTGTGTTATTGGTTGGGAGGAACTGATTCTGGGCAGGAAGCCACGAGCCGCGAGGCGGCCGGCGAGCGGTTTCCTTGCGCATAATCACTGAGTCATTGAAGCACTGCTCATGACAGGAGGTGTTTTTGTTTTATGTATATATATATATATATATATATATATATATATATATATATATATATATATATATATATATATATATATATATAATGTGCACAGACAATTTGCATGCATACAACGTGATCAATCTTAGCTCCATTATGGCTAAAAGAACGAAATGGGAAAAGCGCATATCTTCTTTTTTAGGCCAATGAAATATGCTTTTATATGCTTAGCATCACATAGTTACATTTGAGTGTTTGCTGACGAGGCATTTTATCAACCTCATTGTCACGATTTGCAACGTTGAAAACATGGCAAATTAATTGGCCACCAATATCCTGGGCTGAATGCAACTCCTGCGTGGATACGCATGCAACCAAGGTGTTCACTTTGCTTGATTTTCCAGCACATGTAAATTTACGTTTGTGCACAAGGGGGTCCTAAAGTTATTAATTCATTTCAAATTCGAAATGTACTTTATGGCCTGGTGAATGAAAGATGTGTGTCGCTTTTGTCATTATTTAATTAAACGACATCATAAGTGAATTGAACTTGCGTGTTAGACAGATGGACTCTTGTAGTCAAGGATATATAGCATGTACATGATGTTAATGTCACAATGCCAGAGAGTACAAACGTATACACAAGGAAATTTTTGTTTTGTTTCACACAAAAAGAGTAAACCTAATGACACATGATCTAAACTTAAGCGTCCTAAAAGTAAGATATGTACTTAGTGAGCAAAATGGAGTCAATATTTGAACCATTTCATTCCACGCAAGTTGGCCATAGATTTTTGCTCATAGACAGTAGATATACATATCGAATTGAACACAGGTAATTGGCATAAAGAACACTAAATACAACTGGGGGTATCACGAAAAGAAAGATGAACAGACTATTAACAGCTTTTTAGCAGAGTATATGCTGGATACTAGTGGCTGGTCAGACATGTGTTCCTAGTGCGTTTTCCTTTTGTGTTTGCTTTTTCCTTTTTTCCCTTCTTTTTTAGATTCCCCAATTTGAGTCAACCTGGCGACACTCCCTCAAGAAAAGGCTGGGAAAAAGTTCGAACTCAGATTAGATTAAGAGGTCTTCGGTTACGTGGGGTCACGATCCTTATTTACTGTATACTAGTATTAATGAAGACATGAGGTCAGTCTAACATAAAACCAGTAGAGAGTAAGGTTAATTGGCAGTAACCTAAGGGTTTTTCCATTTGTATGTAGTTTCAAGGTGATGATAGACCGCAGAATTTTTTCCAAGATTCTTTGTATGTATTTTAAGGTCATAATTAAAATCTTTCAAACATGATTACCGCTTTCAAGGTTATTTAACTAGCTTAGCTGATTTTTATGTTGCTTATCCATCTGTCGAGTGAAATCAATAATTCACGTCTCAGCATAGCACGCCGATCCCAAAGCTTTGCACCCGCCCTCTCAAAACCCATTGATCACATCCTCCTGAAACTTCGCGCTGATGTGCATGGTGAAAGGTGAGTATCTACCAATATTATTTAGATAGTCATGTTCCAGTAGTGTTAAAGTTTTAATACTTTTAGATGAAAATATTTAAATATTCTCTAAAACCACCTGGAAAATAAATTTAAAAATAACGAATAATTTATTTTTATATAGCGCTTGTACTGACATTCAAATCACAAGTGCTGTACAATTGTTTATATATAAAATACAACTTTACAAAAAAAAAATCATAGCACTACAATTAAAACAGTTCTTTGGCAAAGGTAAAATCACTAAAATATTAAAACGTCATATTAATAGAATGTCCGGTAGCAACCTGTATTGATAAAAATATAAGGTCACACAGTTTGTCTTAAACGCAAAATTACGAAAATGAGTTTTGAGTAAGCATTCAAAAGCATCCATACTTGGAGCTACGTATACGCAGGGGAAGACTGTGCTACAGTGTTGGTGCAGCTAACAAGAAAACTCTGTCACCAAAGGTTTTCAAGCGAGTCTTTGGTATCTTAAGCAGTAGCCTGTCACTGGACCTCAATGACCTAGTTTGTGTGTATGGTAACAGATGACCCCTGAGATACTCCAGAGCCTGTCCATTTAACGCTTTGAAAGTAAGCAGCAAAACATTAAAATTAATTCTGAAGTGATCAGGGAGCCAATGCAGCTTAGCCAGCACATGGGTTATGTGGTCGTATTTTCTTGTGCCCGTCCAAACACGTGCGGCAGTATTCTGTACTAGTTGGAGCTTCTGAAGACTTTTTTTTGACAGTCTAGTAAGAAGCGAGTTGAGGTAGTCAAGGCGAGAGGTCACAAATGAATGAATCACTGTTTCTAGTGTTTTGTAATCAAAGGATTGTCTGATTAAACGGATGTTTCATGACTGATGGAATGCTGAGCGACAAACAGAATTTACATATTGGTCCATCAAGAGGCAGGAGTCGAAAATCACAACAAGGTTACGTGCACTGTGTCCAGGTGAAGGAGGAGTATTTACTATGATAACAGACGTTGTGTCCAATTTAGAGGCAAATTTACCACTGCTTAACATCAAGATTTCAGTCTTGTCATCATTCAACATGACAAATTATTATTCTGACAACCAATTCAATTACAACAATTAGTATTTAGAACATCAGTAATTGGCATTTTACATGATGGTTTGAAAGAAAGGTATATTTATGTGTCATCAGCATACATGTGGAATTGCACACCAAGATCTTTAAGCAACTTTCCCAAAGGCTGTGTGTATATGGTGAAAAGGATGGGTCCCAAAACGGAGCCTTGAGAAACACCAAATTTCAGATGACGCTTCTCTGAGGTCACTCCTTCAACGCTGATTGACTGGTATCGATTTTCCATGTAAAATCGTAAACATGCTTGTGCATTTCCGGTGACACTAAACTGGTTTTCAAGTGCATTCAGGAGAAGGTCATGATCAACGGTGTCGAATGCTTCTGAAAGATCCAGCAGTAGTACACGAAATGTAGCAACAAGGGAGTAGACTAACATTAGCAGATCATTCTGAACTCGCAGAAGAACGATCTCTGTGCTATGATAGGGTCAGTAAGCAGATTACATGCTCTTGTGTAGTCCTTGGCTGCTTACGTGGGCCGACATTCACACTGCTACGAGTCTTTCAATAAGCTTTGATAAAAATGTAAGGTTTGACACTGGTCGGTAGTTTTTCAAATTGTCTGCGTCCATGAGTGCTTTCTTTAACAATGATGAAATTACAGCTTCTTTGAGATTAGCAGGCATCCTGTTACTGGACACGGAAAGGTTGACTATCCGAGTAATGACTGGGAGGAGTGAAAGAAGACCTTCTTCAAAAACCATGTAGGCAGGGGATCCATCGGGCAAGAGTTTGTGGGAGACTCTTTAAGTAGTTTATGAATTTCCTTTTCATTAGCTAGCTTTGGCTTTGTCAAAACTAATTTTAATGCCTCATATTCACATGTAGGTCTATGTATGTCTGTAGGTGTTGCAGTTTTGCTCGATAATTTGGAGCGTATGTTTGAAATCTTCTCCATGAAGAAATCTGCAAACCTCTCTGCGAATGCAAAAACAGAGTCACTGGCTAGCATAGGACTGGTAGTTTGCAATGCATCAGACTGTTGGTTGCTCGTAGCAGAACTTTCTGATTATCAGCATTCGTAATTTTGCCATGAAAGTAGTTACTCCGTGTAGTGATGATCAAATCTTTAACATTAATGTGATCCTGTTTAAACCTTTTGCAATCTGCATCTGATCCGGAGATTTGCCATTGTCTAGTCTCCGTCGTTTCCGTTTAGCTTCGGCCATCTGTCCGTTGTATCCTGGTGTATTGGCTTTGCTGTTATACACATCTCCTTGTTTGGAGCATGCTTTTTTACCAATTCTTTCAGATCATGATTGTATCGCTCAATCAACAGCACCAAAAACAGATTTTCTTGATTCACGGAAAGGACAGATGACTTGACTTACGTCTCATGAAAGCAGTACAGTCCACTGAAGGCCACTTCCTACAGGTGATGACTTCTGTAGACTGAAGTGGTTTTGCAAAGGGCAGCTCAAAAACAATTGCGGAGTGATCTGAAAGCATAGAATAGTCGAGATGCAAATTTTCAAAGGCTTACTCGTCGACTCCTGTAATTATGAGGTCCAGAGCATGCCCATAAGAGTGTATGGGGGTATCGATGTGGTGAACCATCCCAAAACTATCCACCATATACCCGAACTGTTTGGCATGGAGATAATCAACATCATCAACATGATGGTAAAGTCACCCGAGAGAGAGAGAGAGAGAGAGAGAGAGAGAGAGAGAGAGAGAGAGAGAGAGAGAGAGAGAGAGAGAGAGAGAGAGAGAGAGAGAGAGAGAGAGAGAGAGAGAGAGAGAGAGAGAGAGATGCAATATCCATAATTTGTATCCCGCTATGTTGGGAACCGCTAAGTCAATAAAGTTCAGTAAAAATTTTAAACATGATTTTTTATACAAAAGTCAAGTATACCTTATGCATGCACACCACACACACACACACACACACACACACACACACATATATATATATATATATATATATATATATATATATATATATATATTTATATATATATATATATGTATATATATATATATATATATATATATATATATATATATATATATATATATGTATACTAAAGAGGTGAAGCCTGTCCGTGTGTGACAGCACTGTCTTACCCATAAGCATATAAATGAATAGTAATTTATGGTGACACATGCAAATTTTGAATGCAAAAATAAATCACAAATGCATTGGTGAATCCCTTTTATGTGGGTGTATCCATTAAGCATGAGCAAAAGTGTGAGTAAAATTCACCGAGTGGGTTTTGCAGAAGTGAAAAAAACCATCAATGTCCTAAATTAACCACAACTCCAAATCATTGTATAATTTTTTTGAAATCAAAAATAGTGCCATCTAGGTGTTCAAATTCGATAGTGCAATTTAAGACCCCAGGTTGCAGCACTTGATGGAGTTCATCTGGACAGATTTATCTATTTGCTAAATAAAAGCTTCAAAGGGGATCAGTTGTATTCAAATCAGTAAAACTACGCAAATAATAACCCTTTAGTGCTGCTGGTTGGGGCCCTAAAAGCGTCAATTTTGTACCAATTGTTTGCAGACCACATTTGTGATTGGCTGGCTGTGTATCCCAACGGAGATTTTTCGTAATTGTGAAAATACTGTGTTCTCAGCATGTTGTAGCTTCCGTGAAAATAAGCTTAGCTAAGTCAGGTTAGCTGCATCACAGAGTTGCTTAATTGGTGACCATACATTTCCACTTTCCACTGGGCCAGGTAAGAACTCTACGCTGATGGAGGAAAATGGTGTGACCCTGGACAATGCACAATTCATACACCTGTATAAAGCTGTAATCCAGGTAGAGTTTCGTATTTCAGTTATCACCAATTTATGAACTAGGAATTATATGAGAAAGTTACATCGGTGCTTTTCTCAGTTTTGTATCTGGTCAATGCCGTTCACTAAATTTTTAAAATATCAAAATGCCGATTTTTTAGACTGAAAATACTGACATGAAAAATAGAAGGATTTATAATGGTTGTCTGCTGCCAATTGGATACGTGAATTCACCCCTAGTTTGGAGATATCCAGCCAGAAAAATTACAACGTCGAATTGTTGCCGGACGATCAATATAGCGCACAAACAGAAATACCTTGTATTTTACACTGACCTAATGTCCGACCCTAAGATGATGGAATGCAGTTTGCCTTGCAGAAGGGAGTAGTCAGCTAGAAGACAATGGAGGGGACATCCTGTCATAACCTTACCTGAGTGAGAAGTCAGTTGAGCCGCGGCACATCAAAAAAGAGAATACATTTCTCAGTTGCGGTTCCCTGGATTTGAACGCATTTTGAAATATAGTAATGAGTGAAAAATGTCGGAACAGTTAATGTTACAGTAGAACTATTACTGTAAATACATATATTTGTAGCTTCGACCACTGACGCTGTCTAAACCCCCTTCAAACCTCCTGAGATTTACATTGAATGGCTCTCTAAAAAGCCGCTGAAATATGTCATGCTTCAATTGCTTTTATGATTATGTTTATTTTCTTTGTATCGAATATCGTCAGAATCCTACTACTCTTAAACCGCTGAGCTAGTTACTTTGGAGCAGGGACGCATCTGGGTGTCTGCATGTTTTAATTTGTTCCCTTGGAATACCTTTGCCGAATTCCCAAGATCAGGGGGAAATATTAGCCTATACAACTCTGGGGTCTAGGCTCAGACTGTATATATGTAACCGCAACATAATTGTCGCGGATGCCCTGCTTTATAAATGTCACTGTCCATTTGATAACTTGAAAGATATTTGAGCTGGTACTTTGATATTTTATATGCCGATAGACCTTTGATAGGTCTGATTCCGACTCCATATCGGTCGCGTTGTGAAATCCCCAGGTCTACAGTATTATCTTAGCCTGTGGGTACATGGTAAGCAAATCGCAGGGCTGTCACAATTTCGTCAAGGTCATCCACATCAACCAGCCTCAATGTAGACCATACCTAGATACATATTCCCTTTACTTTTCATGAATTTTGATTGAGTCATTCAAGACCTATTGCACTGAAATCAAGTGTTGAACAACAACAACAACAACAAGCGCAAGAGAATGAACACTAAAACGGTTGTCTCCCGGCAGAAGGAAACACAATGCAGGTACATGTTCGTGAACTTTGAACTTTATTGACTACACCAATATTTTATAATGGTAATCTGTCACATACATACATATATACAAACAACAACAAGAACAACATTGAAAAAGAAATACAATGGGATACACATTACACATACATAAATGCAAAAAAACAATTATGTACGTGTACGAGCATGATTATCGGACGGGCGACTACCGAAACATGTTTTTGAACTTTGGTTCAAACATATTGTATGAAAAAACGATTGAAAAACAGGCAGCACCTATATAAATATCTCTCGCATAATAAAAAAAATGTAGAAAATACAGATATTGAGCACTAAAATATGAGGGTTGGAATCATACCACACGACTGAATACAATATACAGTACTCAAATATAGAAAAGGGGAAATACACCACACAGGGCTATACATGAGCGAAGACAGTAACATATGAAAGACGGGACATAGCACATTTACGGGACACAGAAAAGAGTAAAGGTCAAGAGAAAAGAAGGAACAAGTTTAATTTGAAGTCAAAACTACTTCCATTTTTAGGTATATTTGAGCTTAAAGAATCCATGTGGTTCAATTGACTGATTGCATATGATTAATTGATTCCCAATTACAAGTTTAAAACTAAATTCAGAATAATCTACGATGGGCAAAATCTGCCGGCTGTATAATAAAATTTTGCCTTGTCTCCAAAATGTTTTCATTGTTGGCTTAGAAAAGCTTTTGTCCCCAAATAAAGTGCTCAAACTAAATGGAGCTAATGGTATAATTTTCGAATGAAGAATATCACTTTGTATTATATAATTTGAGCACTCAAAAAAGTAATGCTAGGCAGTCCTTTTGATGGAAACACATGAGCATCCAGGTGGTTGCTTGATACCTATTTTTTGTAAGTCTTGTTTTAGTTGGATGCAGCCTATCCTGATTCTTCTTCATCTTCTGAATTCCGAGTAGCCACAATCAGAGTATTCGAGTGACGAATTGTAGATGGTAGAAATGGGTTTTTGAAAATCATTATCCTGTTTTTATTTTCAGTTGTATTTGCTTTTGAACGAAAGTTGTAATTAGTTCTGGATGAATTTTGAAGCAGTAATTTAGATAACTACATCGGGGTAAGTCCATGAACTATTTTATACATGCCATTGGGCTCTAATCTCTAATTTTCCTTACGTTTAGAAAGTTTTTTTCCCGTTCAGTCTCATCATATATGTTGTCATGACTTGTACAAATTATGGCTCCAGTAACAGCACGGGCAGCATCAGCTGAACACTCTCCAGTAGTTCTGCCTAGATATCTGTGCATCCACCTCAGACCGCAATCCCATACTCAAGTATAAATCTGACATATGGAAAGTACATTATTTCTAAAGAGCGCCTGCTTAATTTGTACTGTAACAATTTCATGATTCCAGTCAATCTTTTTGCTTTATTGACAATAAAATTTATATGCGTTATTGACAATAAAATTTATATGCGTGGACCAGGATGAGTCTGATCGAATTAGACGTCGAAGATGCCTGTGCACAGTAACATATTCAAGCGCACTTTCATGATAGCAAACTTGACTATCGGAAGGTTTTCTTTTATTACTTTTAAGCATAGGTTTAGTTTCTGCACTGTTAAATTGAACTAACCTTTGTTGTGACCATTTTTCTGTTCCTTTTAGATCTTTATTAAGTATTGCAGCGGATTGTGATGAGTCTATGGGATCATCAACTGTAATAAATAAAGTGGCAGCATCAGCGTGTAGTCTGATATCGGATTTAACAACAACATTGTTATTTAGGTAAACATGAAAGAAGAGACGCCCAAGCACTGAGCCTTGGGAGAGCGCAGGTTTGATGTGACCCCAATTGAAAACTGTCTATTTAATGCGCGGCTTTGGAATTTTACGTGTGTATCTAAAGGCGGAGTATTCGTTTTGCCTTCAATAATGTATCAGACACAGTCCATCTAAATGATAAAATAAACTACGAGCGAGGCAATATGTACCTGTAAGTTGAGAAACAAAGTGTATTTTACATATGGCTGAGACCAACAGAAACAATACGCATATGACTCAATGTTCAAACTCTTGTAGATAGACCTGTTAAGAAATGTCATAATTCCCTTGAACGAGGTCCCAACTGCAAACCCGTATTTGAAAATGGAAAGTTTTACCGATATTGTAAAGAGTATGCCTACATAATACCGTGTTCCCTAAATCAAGCTGTAAACATACATGTATGAACGTTTAATAACCCATGAGTAGATCTGTAAGGCAGATAAAAGAAAACAAACAACGTCAGAGTGTGTGTTCTTGAGTTACACACGAACGTGATACAAAACCATATCTTCCTAAGTAGCGTGGACAACGTGTACAAATTTGAGTTCATGGTGAATAAAGGAGCATGCAAACACAAGAGTCGCTACGAAATATTGTTTTTAAGTCTCCTGGTTGCCTGGTTGGAAATGTCAGAATTTTTGTGTAGCTTGCTTGGCTGAAAATGTTGTTTCGTTTTATGCGCTTTTTCTTGCTTTAGAATTGGGAGACAAAGGGCAGACACCGATTGTAAAAAACTATATATCTATATCTGTGACCGCTGTCTCCCGCATCTAACTTAATTCTAAGTATTTACGTTAATATGGCAGGGAATGCAAACCAGTAATCCAAAGTAAAGCGCAATCTTGCTACGTTACAGTGACGGTATGGTCGTAACATGGCCTCCATCGAGAAGAACTTGTAACTGGTGTGGCGCCACCGCGCAAAAAGGTAAAACCTTTACGCAGCCTTGGTAGGACCATGCTGCCACCTGCTGTAAGAAATAGAAGAATATAAAATCTATTTACCAAGGGCTTTGCTGGATGCATATGTGCATTCAAGTCAAGAGCAGTGTGTTACGAACCTGACGGACATCTCCTAGACTAAACTCCGATAGCTTAAAACTTGTAAAATGTGGACAGACGGCAGATCATAAAAGATGCATGAAGATTATAGATTCAGGTCAGCCTACGTAATCCAGAGCAACACTGGATAGTCGCTTAGGGTCCGGTTGAGATTCATTTAGTCGTATTGTAATGGCAAAGCACTTGACCATGAATTTATAAACATTTCCCAAGAATAAACGCCACAACCTATCAACCCGCAATTTATAAACAAATCAAACGATTATTCTACGACCACCCAAAATAAGGTACAGAAGAAGCACACACAGTCGAAGCAGGAACATAACACGGACACAAACGAATTTCAATTGGTCCAATAATTTCTCATCGGGTAACCTTTGTGTTTAGATTTGTTTAAGACGGCCTGTGTGACTTTGAAGCAGTCAAGTGCTTGTCCACAAATGTGAAAATACTTGAGCAAAAAACCATTCATTCTGGAATTGCATAACTTCAAGCGGGTAAATACTTTTGCACTACATTTTTTTCACCATGATTCAAAAAAAAAAAAAAAAACAGTTCATGAAACACCGCATGGTGAACACACTTGGTGGATATTATTTCATAGTTCGCTCCCATTTTGTTTGAGGTAAAGTCCAATCTGGCATAACAATATCATAATTGAAGGTATACTTTTGACACGAAACGGCTCATACAACTATTGCATGCGTAGAAGGAAGGTCACAGTTTCCATCTCGACTGCCCAACATCATGGTCGAGAAATAAATGAGATACTCATCGCCTGCTCCTATACTTAGAAGTTGTTGCCTTTACAGCAATTCTAAATATTGAATGATAATATTAATAGCTGTTTTATGACAACAAAAGATAGTTTGGTGTGCATGTACCAATTGAGCAGGGTTTTTTGTTTTGGTTTTTTTTTTTGGTTTTTTTTTTGTTTGTTTGTTTGTTTGTTTTTGTTTTTTGTTTTTTTGTTTTGTTTTGTTTTTTTTTCTTGTTTTGTTTGCTTTTTTTAACAAACCCCGCATGTAGCTGATGGTAAAATTTCTGCAGCTGCTGGTGAAAATGGAGAGAAGAGGGTGTTTAGAAAGACTCAAACTGATGATATTTATAACATTCCTGTACACTGCGTACTAAGGTATTTTAAAGGGCAGCGACGGTCTAGATGCAGCCTTTAAAGGTCCTATTGAATGAATGGGTACCACAAATTAGAAAGATGATGTTCAGGTTCTTTAGAAATGATATACGAAAACCATAATGTTAAATGTCATTTTCGAATAGTGTTTTTTTTAGCTCCAAAATCCAGATCCACTAGACAAGCGGATGACTTAATAGACTTCAAAACGAAATACCTTTCCCAGGCATAAGAACCAGAGTCATACATGTGCATGTTTTAAGCCGTGTGTCTTGATATCTGTATTTAAACATGTACTTTTAGATCTATTCTATTTCTTTCTTTTATTGTAATGTATAATCCTATGTTAAATTGTACTGGGCTATGCTATGTTTGTAAACATTCTTTATTGTAACCTGGGCCCGATGGAAGAACAGTTTTTAACAGAATCGGCCACCTAGTATAAATAAATAAATAAATAAATAAATAAATAAATAAATAAATAAATAAATAAATAAATAAATAAATAAATAAAAGCGCGTCATATTTGCGACAGGAAAGCGCACGAATTTTCTCCGATCATAGCCCAATGTGGGACAGTGTTACTGACGTTACAAACGCAACCCGCTGGCCATGGTGTATATGTTATAAGCCATAGTGCCTTCAGTTTGCCAAGAGTTGTTGCATATACAACAGAGCATAGTGATTCTGGAGAGTATGAAATGAGTTTTTTATGTACGTGGTCTGGTGATGATGAAGAAGAATTAATAAGAAAAGCTGAAGCAGCAGAGGAAAAGATCATTCAGCCTTACACACATGAGGGGCCCCCGAAAACCCTACCGTCACCAGTACTGCAGGGAGTGCAGCCGTGGTACAGCCAGACGATCCCAACTTGCCGTCTGGGCAATGATAATTCGTTGCAAAAGAGACATTTTTTCAATCAAAAATTACAAGATATTATTTTACAGGAACAAGCATGAATGCAATAAATTGCAATTTGCGTCAGCATGGACCAGGTCTGATACTAGTGTTTCAAATTCTAGCATTCACGGAAACAGCTAGGGCAATAATTTACGTTTCTGGATACATTGTCATCAGTGCACGTGTTTATGATATCCTTTATTTCAGATGGTTTCCATTATGTAACAATGGTAAATGTTTTCCTGTGACTGACTTATTTTCTGGTTCCATTTGAACGACAAAGGTACAATGAATTGGAATTTTGTATACCCAATTATTAGGAGCTGGACGTGGACTGTCACAAACGCTGGCACATGACTAAAAAAGATGAAAGGCCAGCCGCCCGCTGGTCTTGCTAGCTGCGTAGGTGAGGCATGGATGTGGTAGCTATCCAAAGAAATGTTATCTGGGTATGGGATTAAACACCTCGCAATAGACAGTAGTAATTGGACATACACACAACAGTGGCCAGCTAACTCAACCTGTCATAGACTGTTCAACCCTAGACCTGGCTATGGAACAAGATCGGTCCTTGTTTGCCCATGCTTTCCACCCAGTTTCTCCATCAATTGAATCAAAATGATCAAACACACTAAAGTTTTTTTTCTACAATATTACTTTGTAACAACAGTCTAGCCTGGCGTTGACACTGTGACATTCAATTGATAATTATGTGATACATTATAACTGTTGTTGAATTACTAGACCTATATTTTAATGTTATGCAAGCTTTGATTTCAGAATCATACTGAAGATTAATTTGTAAATACTGGCAAAAAACAATGAATCACTGTTCCTGGTTTTATGAGTCATGTAATTTGGCCAGTTCCATGAATCGTTCCATTAGCCAGCGATGGGACCGTATTTGGCAACACCAGAAGCTTTGTTCTTGCCAAACCTATCCTAAACATCGTCATATATGACAAATCAAAGTCACTTTCCACAAAGTGTTCGCTACATTGGTTAAATCGGTACTCAGGGCGTTGCCACTTCTCCCTGTTAATGTTGACTGTGCAGGTCCACGCTCTCCGTAACTTCAGGTCTGTGGGTGAATGTTAACAAGCTGTAGAACATGTATTGCTACACTTGACAGCAACACACCGACTCATCCTGGGCGGGAACAGGGAAAAAATGAATATTTCCACATGCATTATTAATCCTGTTGATAAAGAGTGAATAAAATATGTTTAAATCAAGTGACACTTGACGGCCATGGCTCGCTAGCATGGTCGGAGTCTTCCCTGTCAGGCAGCGGTGTTGCGTTTGTCATGTCACAAACCTTGGTTTAAACATATTTTATTAAGGCAATTGGAAAACAGGCATAGCCTATACAAATTCCTCTTGCATGTCACAAGCCTTTCGCGCCTTGCAGGTGTCGGAACTGAACGGAAAGCGACGATCGAAGGTACAGTGAGTTCTTAAATAAAAAATGTAAATAAAAGTATTATTTTCCCAGCCAAATTCTTTAAAAATAGCACCGTATGGTGAGAACAACCCATGAGTCATCCATGTATCAAATTTGAACATGGTCAATCAAGAGGACCTTTAAATTCATATGGATTTATGTTCGCCAGTTAATAGAAGGAAACGCTTTGGCCCGACAGGGAGATTAGATCTGGGTTGTCATATCCCTATCGTTCATCGTGAGTTGTACCATTTGTATGAAACACATGCACTAAAAAGCAAATTACTTTCAGAATCAGTAAGAAGCACAGATAACATTTTTGGGCAACAGAACCAACTTCAATCCACAAAAAAATCAGTCTTACAATTCACGCCACCTCCAGCAATATGCTTCCCGGCTTTCTAACGTGGGCTCTGTGTGCATTGCAGGGATCAAAAATATAAATAATTCCCAATACCCTGGCTATTTTGTCAGCAAAATGGCAAAACTGCGGCTGTTTTGGGTATTTGTGCCTACCTGTCGTCTCTATTGAGCAAATGGACGGCGGCAGGTCTAAACCCAACTCTCGTTTGAAAATGATTCACTCAGTCATCACCTTCAGTGAGACGACATCTGCTGCTAGAAATGAACACTGGGTAAACTAAGACTCATCTCATTGGCTAAGCTAGACCAGAAACCATGTGAGTAAGAAGTAAAATTCAACCTTACAATTTGCAGTGTTGCACTTCAAAAATAGGACTCACCGGTCTTTCCCGTAGAACCAACTGTAGGCATTTCCGCGACAATGTGATGTAAATTTCTAAAAGGATTGGGCCAATAATATATTTTGTTTTGTTTTCATCGTTTGTTGCAAGCAGATTTAATGATTTAGGCCTTGAAAGAATAGACTATTACCATATAACTTAACGATTTTAATCAAACCTATAATAATACAGGATACAGGAATATCACAAGTGATCCTTTTCAGGGGGAGCAAATTATGATGCACTTTCATGTTCTAACTGATACCGCACAAAATAAATTGCCTCACTTTCATTTAAATAAGTAGATGAACACAATAACGAACTGTTTGCAACATTTTGTTGAAGTAATACAGTAATTTCAAGTTTATGTATATATGGGAGACTATAGGTCGCCTGATTTTACAACAGAACATGACTTACATCAAAGCCTTACATGAGTGAAACTTCAAGTTGGACTGCAAATATATATTTTTTTTTAAATCTCCTTATGAAACCGAACAGAGCGTATGCTGTTGGCTGTGTTCAGACGAGAGTAAATGGAGACGATATTGTACATTGCACTGTGCACGTCAAGATGTGATGAACTTCTTTGCTGGACCGCTTATCTGAAGAAAATGTCTGGTAGTTTCCCAAGCAGATTTTGCTGAGTTCACGGTACAATGGTAATTGACTGCTACATTCAAAATGGTAGAGACATCTGGAAAGATCGTATCATAACAACCTTGTACACTCCCTGCAGTCTATGATCTATCAGGGTGTTTATTCCACTGTTTCTCGGTATTATTTAGTAAATCTGATCACTTGGTGTCAGTGGCTGAAAAAAAAACAAAAAAAAAAACAAAAAAAACAAAACAAAACAAAAAAAAATAAAAACAAAAAAACAAAAACAAAACCCAAGTTGGTAGTTCATTCTTGCTTTCCTTCAACATATATTTCTCTCTCTTCTTTCAGTATTGCAATGAATATCTAAAGAGCCATCTAATCTGACATGCAATTTGTAAATGCAGCTGACCTAACAAGTTTTCAACAGGGTCTTTTTGCTATTTGCTTTACACCTACGCATATATCCATTTACTGTCTGCTTGATGCGCTATACCTGATTTTTGTTTTCAAATTCAAATTTAAAATCATGTGACAGGCACTTGAATAACTACAAACGTGCTGACTTCATAGGTCTCGATTAGAACCGCAACTATATCAAACTTCCGGTTTGCTTATTTCTATTATATGTTTTTGATGACAATGGAAGTACAGGTACCCAGCATCCGGGATAGCCAATGCACTGATAGGTGTACGCCTGTAACCAGCTTCCCATAACTATTAGTTTTGTCACACTGTATGTTTGTGCATTTTTACGACATCAGTTTCACTGTTGCAGTGTCATTATGTGCCATGTCTGATGATGTTTTGTCATCGTTTCCTTGTTTCAGCTAACCTTCGTATGCCAAGTTCACCCACCAGAATGATAGATTGTAGCAAAAAAAATGCCATCATTCAACAGGCAATAAATAACACACAAAACACATGATGGCCACACATTCACAGGATAGTATTTTTAGTGGCGTGGCTCAATTTTATCTTCCATTTGGCTGGTGCTGTTGTGTGTTGCCTTGGTAAAACATTTAAAAAGCATATCGATGGGTATATTCACGAGATATGGATGGAATGGATGTCAATTTCCAGGATAGCAGACTCATTGCACCATGTCTAATAACAGACGCAGCATTGATTCACCAGTTCTTAATTATAAAAATGCTGGATTTCTGAGTATGTATATATATCCACGGATAAAACATGGTATGTCTTTTCGTGTTGAGTTATATATATAGACTTATATATACTTTTTTCTGGTCTTTGTTTCTTTCTCGACCGCATTTGCGTTATTCTATTCTTACTCTTTGTCTTCTACTTGTCGGTCCGTCACTGAAATGTGTTTTCCTACTTCTTGCTATCCACATCTGTATTTTGCAACTGTTTCAATTCATCTGTTTTTATATTGCAAATTTGGTCTGATTTATTGCAATTCCCCGTTTTCATCTGTATTATCCTTGTTACATGGCTTCTTGCACTTGGGCCTCCTTTTTCCTATGTCCTAGTAGCGAGTATCTTTCCGGATCCTCTCTTTAGATCTGTATTCTTCATATACCAATGTTCACTCTTGTACTCTTCCTTTGAATGTGTGTTTTACGCATTTCTTAGTTCCTGATTTGAATAAAGTTCAATTTGCCCTCCTTTATTCAGCACAGTATCCAAGGTATTCTGATCTCTTGCTTCCAAGGGGTTTCCCATTTTGCTCCACCATTCCAAACGAAATGTACTGGCACTATCTTCCTTTAGACTATTTTAATAGCGTCTCGCTATTTTTAAATTGTGTACAGGACTTTTTCATTCTAAATGTTACAAATTGACACATCTTTCATATCCCCGAAGGTATTTCAAATAATAACAAACTTTCCTTTTACAATCTAATATATGTATAAGCCTTATGCACATGGTCGTGGAATAGGACAATGGTAGACTTTGCAGCATTATAGTGACCTCGCTTTAAAGAGCTTGCAAGGGGTTTTAAAGCATCCTCGTCGGCGAGATCTGCTTCACGCGTGAAACTTGCCTCGCGCTCAAGCACTCACCTCCCTTTGAGACATACCTCGCCGTGAACCTACCTCGCGGGACCAGAGCTGCAAGATAGTATTTACTACTGGTACACCAACAAAAATATGTCAATGTACGCCTGAAAGCAGGACGATAATTAGACCCATTGCAAAGTAAAACAAATGATAAAATTCATCAAATACATTAATGATAATTATTAAAGACAAGCAAGTGTTAAGCTTACAATACATTAGGCCATATATATATATATATACATATATATATATTTATATATATTTATATATATATACATATATATATATATATATATATATATATGTATATATAATGGTGCGCAAACACTATGGGCAACAGCGTTTAGTAGGGCAAAAACGGCAGTGGGAACCAGGTACTGTTAGCGCTCAACTGCGCAGGCTCAGGAAGCCAGGTACTTTTCATGCGTAAAAAGTATCTGGTGCTCAAGCCAGAAGAGCGAAGTCAGGATCATGGCTTGGGAGATGACGTGAAAGCTAGCTACCATCAAGCCTTCGAGGTGTCTGGAAGCTGTAGATTTGTAAAAGCTAGGTCGCTTCCACGGGCGAGGTTTCGATCACGCTGCAACTTTTGATCACTTTGTTTTTCCTTGATAGTAATGAGTTTGAAAAAAGTTAATCATCAACCAAGGTACATACTATTTTATCTGAACTCTTCCACCGCTACCTTTTGTAACAGATTTGCAAATTGGAGATAGTTGTCTGAACATTGGCCTTTCTCCTGCATGCTCAGAACAGATAAAATATCTTATGTATCATTTCCATAAAGATTAAAATACAAAAGAGATTTCCATTGTTTCTTTCCCCAGCAGGACTCATGCGTAGCGAATAACATGTTGCGCCTGCAATGACTATCACCGCTCTCAGCAGAAACCCTTGCATGTCCATGCTTGTTATATTCCTTCGATACAGAGTGAATTATTGTAGGTTTCATAGCAACCATCAGTGAAAAAAAAACGATTTTCTCTTTTACTGTGCACTTTGTGTCTTGTTGTTTTTTTTTGGTTTCTTTTTTTTTTTTTTTTTTTTTTGTATGTTGTGTGGGTGTTTTTTGTTTGTGGTTTTTTTGTCTTTTTTGTTTATTTTTTTGTTTGTTTGTTTGCTTGTTTTAAGATATGAGTTTATTGACCCCCTTGTAGGCCCCCGTTTGAACCATACAGTCAACAGGTCTAGCCAATTCCCTTACACAAAAATGTGTATTTAGCCCGCCACACATAATCAATTGTACCTCTGCTAACAATCAAGGAGGCTAGTATAAGAAATGTTCATCAGCAACAGTATCAGCAGGCATGGAACTGATCCTCCCTGACCAGACCTACAGTGAAGAATAAATACACAGACCAACCAGTGCATGTATGTTGAGTGATGCGATCTCTGTTGGCAACCTTTAAACATACCTTGACACGCCACCCTGGGCATGACTGAACTGCTATCTCCCATACGGTTCTATTCACGGGTAAAATGTCTTGAAGGAGCAATTGACAGGGCAAAGCCAAAAACGACAAAAGAAACCTCCAAGCGCTGACCAAACGCCTGACCGGTTTCGCCAGTTCAGGCTAGTTTAATGGCTCTGCTTGCATGCTTTATACAGTGGGTGCGACATACTGGCCACTTACTTCCAGGTGTCTGTTCATACGTGAAAGTGACGTAACAAAGCAAAAAGGTCAGGTGTGGCGTAATTATAATGTAGGAACCCTTGGCAATGCAGCCAGTATATATCCGGCCAGTGCTGTGGCGTTCATTGTACCAGATGGTCTCCAGCCATCTTCACATTTTTTTTGCTATTATTATTTAGAAGTGATGTGGTGTCTAATGACAGTCCACTTTCTTAAATCAGATGAACCAGGTCTATTCTTTTATTTTTTGCAGGTATATTGATAAATATATGTCTTGAACCAATGATTTTACCAAAGACATGGTATCTAATTTCACTGCTCTACTTTAACAGATGCATGATGATGCAAGGGATCTTCTTACGACGCCACAATAGTTCAACTGCCATATTTAAGACCTACACAATATTATGTCAAGAGGGGCAGACAGTTGGAACGGTGTATTTGTTGACAGGCTGCATCAGCTACACATAATATAGGTATTAAACTATATTCGAAGTTTGATCTTTGAAATGCTAAGGTATAATTTATGGTGAAGTAGATTAATACTTGGCCAAAAGATGATTAATTAGAAATATTTGGTTGCTGGTGCAGCTGTTTTGCTGTACTGCAGCCCACGTGGAGTGTGTGGCATGTGGTAAAAAACTATTAGGATATATCGATTGTTATTTCTTGTTTCTGGGAATGGACCCAAGATATCCGTGGCAATACGGTCCATTGGTGCGCCAACTCTGTAACTGCCTAGTGGTGCACGGGACCGTTTTGTTGGTGATTTTCGAGCACCACACCTTGCACAGTTTCTAATCCACTCTCGTACAGACTGTTTCATTTGGTACCAATAATGCGTGCGCTTTAACTTGCTGAGAGTTTTCTTAACCCCCAGATGTCCACCAGTGACTGAATTATGTAGCATATTCAGTATTTCACATTGTAATACCTTAGGCATTAAAAATTGTAGGTATGATTGAGCTTTGTCTACTGTGTCCCAGTGCTTACATAAAACTCCATCACACAACTCCAATTGGTTCCATGACAAACACAAATGGCGGGTTGCTGGGCTTTTCGCAGCAATCTTGTCCCTGCTGGGCTTTTCACCTGCCCTAACCCACATCATTAACTTGCCCAGATCAGGATCCTCTTCCTGTAGCTTAACAAGTTCTTCTGCTGTGTAGGTAGGAGCCCAGGTACAAGTCACTGTTTCAGTCTTAATTTTACCTTGACTCATGTGGGCTTGCCCTGCTTTCCCCATGGTCAGTTCACAGGCAATCCCTTGGTCTCTCTCAAACAACTTAAACACTGTTTTACAGGCATCTTTCATCCCTACCCAGCTCAGATGCACTAACCACATGGCATATGTAATCCAGAGTTGAATAAACTGTCCTGGCCTTGTAGACACTGTAGCTTGTTTTTGCCTGCATGGAACAGGTTTCCGCTGATCTACACTCCTCAGGTGAGGTCCAGTCTGTTCATTCTGAATCTCAATACCAATGCACCTTGCTGTCAAGGGTACTACATCATCAATTTCTGCAAAAGATGACCATTCATCGTGCTTTTTCTTGCACTTTTCACACCCACCGCATGGGAGTTCACTGAAGATTGTCTCCTTGTCGTAGCATGGACAGTCTTCAGGGTCACATGGGATTCGACTGAGACTGTCACAGTTGCCATGAGATGCTCCCTTCCGGTGTTGGATTTCAAAGTCAAATTGTGACAATACTTCCAACCACCTGGCCATTTGGTCAATAGGGTTCTTGAAGGACATGACCCATCTGACAGCACTGTGGTCAGTTCTAATTAAGAATTTCCTTCCAAGCAAATAGTGCTGGAAATATTGCACAAAGTACACTACAGCTAATAGTTCTTTTCTAGTTACACAGTAACGTCTCTGAGCTTTATTCAAAGACTTGCTTGCAAATGCAATGGGACGCTCCTGCTCAACTTGTCTCTTCTCACACCACTGCAACTGCGAAATTGCACAGCCCATGGCTGTATTCAAACAATCAGTATCCAATATGTATAGGGCATCATCCTGAGGATATGCCATTATCTCCTCACCAGTCAAACATGCCTTTAGTGTTTCAAAAGCTTCTTGACAGTCACTGTTCCACTCAAACATCTTGCCGGCCTCTAATAGGTGAGTGAGTGGACTCGCGATAGTCGCAAAACCTTTGATAAAGCGACGGTAATAAGAACAAAGTCCCAGAAAGGATGGCACATCATGAACGTTCTTTGGCGTAGGCCAACTTTTCACAACTGCACACTTATTAGGATCAGGTTTCACACCATCTTGGGTTACAACATGTCCCAAGAACACAACTTCTTCCTGTAGAAGCGAGCACTTTGATGGCTTCAATTTCAAGTTAGCCTTTTCCAACCTGGTGAATACTTCATCTAACCTAATTAAATGCTCGTTAAAACTAGAACTGTATAAAATTACATCATCGAGATAAATTAGGCACGTTTTCCACTGTAACCCTTGCAGTACCATCTCCATACAACGCGTAAAAGTCGATGGCACCCCGGTCAGACCAAATGGCATCACTTGGTATTGGTATAATCCACTTCTTGTGATGAATGCCGTTTTCGGCCTGTCCGCCATCTTGACCTCGATTTGCCAATAACCGGACTGTAAATCGATACAGCTATAGATTTTAGCGCCCCCTAGGCAGTCTTAACAATCATCGATCCGGGGCAAGGGGTACGCATCCTTTCGTGTCACATCGTTCGACTTCCGGTAATCCACACATGGTCTCGTTGTGTTGTCCTTCTTTCTCACATAAACCATAGCTGAAGCCCACTCTGAAGTTGATTTTTCTATTACACCAGCAGCTAATTGCTCATTTATGATTTTCTCTTCCTCGTGAGCAAAAGCTCTGGGTGGACGTCTTGGCGCCTGTCGGATTGGCTTAGCATCCCCAGTATCAATAGAATGACAAACTACTGAAGTACGCCCTAAATCACTGGGCGATGTAGCAAACAAATCTTTATGTTTGTCTAACAGGTTACAAAGTTGACATCTTTGATCCTCTGTAAGGTCAGCAATGCTGTCTTTGTACAATTTTTGAAGTGGCTCTGGCCAGTCGGTCGGGTCACATGCCGAAGTTGGAATGTCCACGCCATCATGGTCCACTGCAGCATGTACTCTACATGTGGATATGAGTCTGTTGCAATGATCCCTTTCGTCATTTTCGCATTCAGAAATCAAATTTACATCCTCTACTTCCTGTAGGCAGCCAACTGTGACACCTTTGTGCAATGTTATATCTTCAGGTGTTGGGTTCATTAGCCTGACAGGTAACCCAATGTCTGATCTCTGAGTGTCCACCAGTGTACATCCAACTAAAATGTTATCCTCTGGCAGTACTCTAGAAACAGGTTCAATAACACAATAACGTGACATGTGTGTTTCAATATCTGCTGTACCTTCTGCTACCCATTCACTTCTAGCAGGGATTGTAACATCCTCTTTCAGGTGAACCTTCGTGACTTCAGGCAACACACCTACCATGTCAACATCCACAGGCTTCCCAGCTAGCTGTAGCCCACCTTCAGCACCCAGCACAAAATCATGAGCATATAGAAAGTCCATCCCAAGTAGTCCGTCTTCTTTGATAGGGGCAATAATTACATCCCAGTCAAAACTGTGTTCCCCAGTTACAAATGTTACATTTGCTACTCCATCTATCTCTACTAGTCCACTATCTGCAGTTTCTATCTTAACATTTCTTGGTATACCATTCAGTTCAGCACAAGATGTGTCCTTAATCATGTTGTATAACCTTCTTGACAAGATAGTCACCTCAGCTCCAGTGTCAATTAGGAGCCTTGCATTTACATTATACAATGTCACAGGTAAATAAAGTGACACGCCATGGCATCTTGCTTGCCATGTAACCTTAAGCACATTGTAACTGTTTCGTGGGACCGAACCCAGGCCGGTTGGATCGGTCCCTACTTGTTTTCCTGCTGAACAGTGGCGGCTCCCTCATTTTTCTCTGGACAACTGCGTGCATAGTGTCCATGGGCATGGCAGTTATAACATTCCACTGTAGACATGTCAACCTTCCTGCGGCGCCCTCTGTTGGCAGCTTGGTTTTGGTCATCATTCTGGCCTCTCCTGTCAATGAGGAGGCCCTTAATTTCATCAAACTTTTCATTAAACGAGCTTTTCAATTCTTCACCAAATTTGTTGAGCTGGCCTTATGTGACATAATCACCATTCTTGGGATCATTTTGTACCTTCAGCTTGGAGGATTTATCTGATTGCACAGCTCTTGCCCTAGGAGGTCTGCCTAAATCATCACGTAAGCTATGGTACGTTTCAAGGGCAGCTCTTGCCTCCTGTACAGTTTTTGGATCCCTCATCCCTACTGCGACTGCTGTTTGTTGATCAGGGAGGCCCTTTAGGAAATGACGTAATCCGATAGTCTCCCTGGTTTTCTGATCAGCTGTTGGGTAACTTTTGATCACTAGTTTCCTAATATCTGCAATGTACTCCGACAGCTTTTCTTTTGCCTGAAGTTTGCGGCCTTCCAGTTGAGCTAAATATGATGTGATCGCTCTCTTTTCTTTAAACCTGGTCTCCAGGGCTGCGCTTAACAGCTCATAGGAGCCAATAATATCTGGGGTCAGGTGACAAAATACGTACTCCGCTGCGTCACCCCGCAGGCAATTTGTTAACCGAAACAACTTGTCCCCTTCATCCCATCCACAAGTAATAGCCTGGGACTCAAAGGGGTGAATGAAACTTTCCCATGAGCCTTTCCCATCAAACAACATTTGACGTGGAAGTGGCACATCATATGCAGCATTTCTAGATCTGCCAGTTGTAGCAGATTGCGCTGGGCTTGTAGCTGTCCCTGGAAGTCTATATGGGTAACTTGGTGTAGTTACCACCTGGTGTCTCACTGGTGTTGGAATATGTATGGGTACCTGTGCCCTAATACTTGGTGGTTGGCCCCATGGTCCAATATTATTTGGAGGTACTTGATTATGGTCCACTCTCAAGGCATACTGATGTGTATTTTCCAGCTGTGTTCTGCGAATTCCATCTTCTGTCCTGCGATTTGCTTCAATTGCGGCCATCGTTCTTTCAACTTGTGCTGCTCTTTGTTTTGCTTGTTCAGCAGTGTACATTGCCTGCTTGGCATCCTGTACAAGTGCTTCCTTCTCTTGGTCTGCTGTTTCTGCCATTTTTTTCATCCTTTGAACTGTCACATCTGTCTCTTTTTCTGCTGCAACTACAGCCCTTTCAGCTTCTGCTGCTCTAAGCTTTGCCTGTTCAGCAGAGTGCATTGCCTGCTTAGCATCCTGCACAAGTGCTTCCCTTTCTTGGTCAGCACTTTCTGCCATTTTATGCATTTTCAGCAAAGCAGCATCTGTTTGTTTTTCTGCAGCTAATGCACGTTTCTCAGCTTCTGAGGCAGCAGACAGAGCAGCCTGTAATTGCTCTAATAGTGAAGCAACTTCCTCAGGTGAGCTTTGCTCACTTTCCACACCAGCTGGTTTATCTTTTGTGGTATCCCGTTTAGGAGGCATTGTGCTGATAATTTATGTAGCAACTAGTGAATGATCACAATACAAGTTCTTATCTTATCTTATCACAGACTGAGTCTCACCTGTTTACAATTGAGGCTCTGGTCCTTCCACTAAGGTAATATGATCCTCACAGATTTTTATTAACTCCAATGTAAGATCCAACAATTCACTTGATACAGGGTCTAAGTCCTTGATATCTGTTTGGTCTGGGCAATTGTGTGGAAATTCAGGGCAAGGTAGCAATGCATAGCATTTAACACATTCATATACATACAATTCCATGTTTTTGGTAGCGAAGTAAAACAATCCCTTGACAGATAGGATGTTGGCACTTGTAATCCACAATATAAATTTCCCAGTCACTGAAGCATGTATAAGTCCGTATCCCAATGTATCTGTATATAATATCCCACTGTACAGCTGCCACCACGTGTGGGGTTCCAGGATAAATCCGCTAAATTCATGCAAAGTCAGTGATCACACCAGGTATTACAGTTTATACATTTATTATGCAGACTACTGAAAATTCTGTACACAGTGTAAGCAATCCATGTGACTGTACAAATCTACAAGCAAAAGAAACTGGCGAAAAGCTCTACTGTACTCTTCTCTATTCTTCTCTTCTATATTCTCTTCCATTTACTTTCTCAGCTGCTTTTATACTAAATATCTGTGCCCCATCTTGCATAATTAGTGTTCTTGCCACAGTACAGTGGGAGTTTCGACCCAGTCATGGGCAAATTTGCCCCAGCCCCTTACTTTTGCCACACTGTTGTGGCGCAGGTCCGAGTTCATAGTTGCCACAGTGGTGGGCAACCCCACCAGCTGTAATACTATCCGGGTCCCACCAGATAAGTATGTGGCATATGGGGACACAGCCAGTCTCTTAGCCATCATTGTTCTTTTTTTCACAGAAATGTCCATCACAATATATATATATATATATATATATATATATATATATATACATATATATATATATATATATATATATATATACATATATACATATATATATATATATATATATATATATATATATATATATATATATATATATATATATATGTAAAAAAATGTGTTTTTGCTGTTTTTGACTTCTCCAAAACCATCACTCAGATTATGCAGGTACTTGGTGGAAATTTTCCTTTTAGAAGGACCAAACAAAGGTGTTCACAAGGTGGTGATGCTGTTGTAAAGATTTTTTTTTTAAATTCTTTTTAATTTTCCAGTGATTTATAATTTTTACAGTGATTTGAGGTGTTCAAGAACGAGTATAAAATCTCATGCATTGGGACATTTAGAACCGACTGCTTATGCTTGGGCCATCTGTGTGCATCTTGAGTTTCATCAGGCCAAGTCCGCTGCTATTTAATAATGATGTGATCTCAGGTAAGAGCACAGTGTGATCATTTGAAAGTTTGGTGATAGTGCTATTTATTCTAGAGTCTGGCGCAGTAATGTTGACCAGAAAATAGGACAACCTAAATGATGCAGCAATCAAAAGGTATGAGGGAAAGTCAGCGTTAACATATGAGAACTTGCAGCCTATGAGCGTTTTCAAATTATAGACAAATCATGCACATCAGAAATCTGTGAAGCATGCAAAGTCTATTTTACATACGTTTCATATAGATTATTAAGTAGTGGTAAGAAAGATCTGCCTTGTTGAAATTATGTAGTCAAAGAGGCTGGCTGTGAGTTTAGTCACCCAGGCAATATTGTGCCTTGGGAACAAACAGGAATTGTAATTGATACATTATATATGGGGCGTGGAATTAATAAACTTGTCAAGTTTTCAAAGCGACAATCTTCGTGTGAGAACTTCACTCTATGAATCCCTGAATATTTCAATTCGGGTACTTAATTATTGGTTAATGCATACAGTGCTACTGATTGCTGTGTAGTAGGTGAATGGGGATTGCAATGGTGATTTACATTTTGGACTTTTTCTCCAAAACCACTCATCATATTCACGTCAAACTCGGTGGGGATGTACCCTGGGTGGGTATCCGCTAAGTTTGTTCAATGGTCGCGCTCCAGTGATTTTTGGACTTTTTTATGAGTTTTTGGTTCATTTTTGGCCTCCAAAACCACTTGGCCAATTGATTCAAAATTACATAGGAAGATTTGAGGACATGACAGCCAGAGTTACACAGTACATGCATGACCTTGACTTTATTGTCAAGGTCACAGGGTCACTTAAGTTTATTTAACTCTTCAGATGATAACTTGAGAACTATTTGTTCTACTTTCATGTTTTACAGGGTCATGGGATACCTTCTTTGAGGGCCACACTCAGACAGTACATGAGTGACCCAAGGTCACTAGACAACTGCTATGAAATTTATTGTTCACTTGATAACTTAAGATCTATTTTGAGTAAGCTAGGACCTAGATGTTGCACTTGTTAATGTTTCTCTATAAAGGTCATGCTCAGAGAGTACATGAGTGACCTTGATCCTATTTCTTAGGTCACAGTGCAACATGCATTTATTTTACTCTTCAGTGCTATAACTTGGGAAGTACTTGAACTGGGACTTTGATGTTGCTCATGTTAGTGTTCTTCCTTATAAGTCAGGCTTACTGAGTACAGGGGTGACCATTATCCTATCCCAAGTTTACAGACCCACAAATGTGATGAATATCTGGGTCAGCTGAGCATGAGCTGTTCACATACCTCTCTTGTTACGGTGTAATTTTGCTGCAATACCCGTGAGTTGCTTCATATTCATACTTTGTTATACTTTTTTTCCTGAAAATTTATACTTTTTAAAAGTTAAACTGGATACTTTTTTGTAATTAGGCAGTGGCAGCACTGGACTTCAAACTTTGATGCCTCCCACTATTCGCAAATACAGGGAGATGGATTGAGACATCCATGTCTCTGGTTAAAAACTAAGAGGCTTTGTATTCACTGTGTCTGAGACAGTCAAAGTTCCATCAAGCCTGATTAGGAGGCAATAACTGGTCTATACTTTTTATGACACAAACCCATTCCTAAAGAAGAGCCGATGATATTAAGTGTTCTTCCTATCCAGAGGCCGTAAAACGTTTGCCTTCAGAGGCAGACTAATGCCCGGTTGCACATGTCCAGATCATGTCGGGATTACGGTGACTCTGGAGTCAAGCCCTGTCAAATAGGTATACATACTTGCACATGTCTGGGTTAAACTGAAGCCCTATTGAATTTAACCCCACAATTTAACTCAGGGTACAGCCAGGATTAAAAGCTAAAGTTACACCGATTTTCCAGTGTATGTACACATCACTTTGCTGTTAGTGGAGGTTTTACCGTACCGTGGAAGAGTATATTGACTAGTTGCATAAATTTGATTTGGTTGATCGTCTCTTGCATATAGGAGCAGCCAGCAGAATAACTGCTGGGTCCCATGATTTCACACACACACACACACGTACGTATATATGAGGGAAAAAGAGCTGTTTCCTGGTATGGCACCACAGAGCCCACTGCCGAAGGCAAGGAGAATGACGAAACACTTAATGCTGAGATGCAAAACGTATCCTACTGGTTCAAGGCAAATAAGCTAACTTTACATACAAAGAAAACCAAAGTCATGACTTTCGGCACTCCTCAGCGGCTCAAAAAGGTACCCCCACTCAACATACATTGCGACGGTGATATCATCGAGCAAGTGTCAACTTTTAAATATTTGGGTATGTTGCTTGACTCTTCCTTGTCCTTCTCAGCGCACATTGATTATATTTGTAAAAAGGTAAATTGCCGGTTATCTGCCCTGGGAAGGACAAGGAAGTTCCTATCTGCCAAGACTAGTCTGATGTTTTATAAGTCATTAATACTACCATATTTTGATCATTGTGATATAGTATGGGACTCCTGCTCTTGCCGCCTAAAGCAGAAACTCCAAATTTTACAAAATCGTGCCCTCCGGATTGTTACAAAATCTCATAGACGTACACATGTTTCGGATCTGCATAATACCACTAAAACCCTTACCCTCCAAAAAAGACGAGATTTTCATACTGATGTTTTTATGTTCAAAGCAGTAAACAACCTACTCCCAGGCTATATTTCTTCCAAATTTATAGATAGCTCTGAGGTAAATCCTCATGTAACTAGGTCCACATCAACCAATGCCCTCTTTGTTCCCCGGTGTAAGCTCAATATCGGCAAGAGCAGGATATCCTACAGGGCGCCACTAAATGGAACTCCCTCCCTTACCGATTAAGGAGCGCTCCAAATATAAATTTATTTAAATCGTGGTGCTACCCTCCCGCAACTATATGTATGCTCTAATTTTGTTTGTATTATCCTGCCTATTTTGGACTCTGTCCGCCACTTGTGTTTCGACGCATCTTTCATTTTTATTGAGAGTTTTATATTTTATCTTGTTTTAATAATTTATGTATTATTATGTAATTTATATGTTCATCATGCCTCATGTTTTCAACAACCCGTTGTATCATCCAGGGCCTGGCGGGAGATCAGAGCTGCGGCACTGAGCCAGTGACCCTGGTAAAATAATAAATAAATAAATAAATAAATAAATAAATAAATAAATAAATAAATAAATAAATAAATAAATAAATAAACAAGCAGATGCCACAAAACGATATTTTCATGCGCAACACAAACCATGCATGGAATACATATATTAAAAGTTTCATCAGTACCTACTTCATTCATCTGTACCAATAAATAGTGTTTACCATCACGATAAATGTTATTACACTTTTGTGCCCAAACACCTTCGAAAGCTGGATGAACAATCTCCTAGTTCGAGGAAATGGAGGCATTCGTATATTCGAAATTTTCCTCCATGTTTACTGGTCAAGGCAGAACAAAATCATCTTTTTATTTTCTCAATTATTTTATAATAACAAATTCTATGCAACAAAATAAGATAGGTAAACTATAATATACAAGACAAAAACTGTGCATAAATGTCTTCAATGTCCGCAATTCTTCAAGAATGCCGACAATTAATGAAAAACTGTCGCATTGAAAAGTGACTTAAATTGAGGGATGACTGAATTGACGGACACTGGCTTTACTGAATATTCGCTTTGGAGTGGCACCTCCACCAGTTGTCTTCGGGGATCTTTTCTACTGAGCAATTTTATCTTTCAAATTTTCCCATGCATGTTTGGTCGATTGCTATCCCTCATCTCCACATTTGCTTTGAAATTGTTGCTAATTTTTTTTTTCGAGGCTTTCCCTCTTCTGGACCTTAGCCTAACATTTATTCATACTTTCCACAATATTTATCTGCCTCTACTAATTTTAGAATTCGTTTGTTCACATTAGAAATGAGCAGGTTTTTTAGTCTTTTTTTTTTTTTTTTTTTTTTTTTACGTTCTTCGCCCGTTCTGATGGCGTGACCCTCTATTTGCCTTTACACACAACCATGCAGGGGAAGGAAACAGAAGTGGGTAGATGGGAATAAAGCTACATCACAATAGAATCTATGCAAAACAGGCATACACACTCAAGACACAACAGTGTAACCTGGAGTCACCAGACCCTGACTTGATCTTGACAAGTGCAAACGAATTTGACTCTGGATCAATGGCTTCATAACCCAGACTCAGGCAGCTCTAGATTATCAATTTAACTCCGGGTTACAAGACTCGGACATGTGCAACCGGGCATTAGTGAACATTTAAAACTTACGCAGGGAACTATTTAAAATAGACATCGACAAATCAGAAGCAGTTTATTTTCCCATGTAAACAGAGAGTAGATATAACACTTCCAAATGGTGTCAAACTGGTTAATAGGCCTATATTCCCTTGAATACAGTATTTTTATGTATTCAACGTGTTTGTTGTTTATTTTCAGGCAGCTTGTTTTCAGCTGTGGTTATTTCCTATTGACGCAACACAAATCTAGCTCCCCCCACTTGAGTCAACAGTACGTGGCCTTACCAGAAGTAGATCATATAAAGAACACCCTTATATAAACGACTGGAAGTTCGCATTGCTGATTGGCTATCTCTGCATAAAGACCAATTATTGCCTGCTAAGCTTTCAATTTCCGTGACCCTGGCAGATACGAGAACACCCAGTAGTTCATGCAAATTCCGACAGTCTTCTCAATCTGTTTTCCAACCTGACAGATTGATACTCTTTGGCGGTGGCAGATGACAATTACATAAAATATATCGCACCTTACCGTTCAGGTGGCAGGCTAACAATTTAATGTACACATGTCTAGACAGTTAAATTGTGTATATTTCTCATTATAACCATTAAACCCATCAAGCTGTTTGTTTTATTATTTAGAGTGCGTCTTCTGGCGGGATTAGAAAAGCCGCGTGATATTTGACCCAGTAAGTTTGCAGCCGGGCACAGCTACCTTCAAAAGCATTACCAATCTGGCGGCAATTCCAGCCAATCACTGTCCATCTACTGCTGGTCGGGCAGATACTGTAATTACTTTGCACGTGAATGTACAACACATTCATGCAAGGACAAAGAGCTCTCAGTCGCAGCGGAGAATCGCATTTGCCTGTACACCTGCAGGTGCATGGTTTTCTGCCGCTGGGCCGCTTGGTACGTGCTGTTTTATAATTCGTTTTATTTCCTTTAGCAAAGCTGACATTAAATGGTCCGTACATTTCTTTGGGAGTTTGTGGGATGAGAGTTTGAATGCTGTTTCGTCATGTTTTGAACTTGAATGCTTGGGTGTGAGTGCGTTTTCGTTTTGTCTCTGTGAGTTTTGTTTGTTGCTGCATGGACCCATAATACCGGGATCCATGGTTGTTCGGAAGGTTCATTCGAGTGTCATGGCTTAAACTCGTCAGAGGAAGGTCGGCGCTCAGAAGAAGCACATGAGAGCGTGTGGCATGGATGTTAAGTTTGACAAGCCTAATAAGGGATTTACTGGGAAGAAAAGGATGGGTCAGAGCTGCACAGGACTTTCTGATACAATGCTGGGAGAAACGAAATTGAATGTTCGATTTATCTAGAGAACAGTGTTAACAAGAGTGACATATTTTGAGGAATGAAAGGGAAAGACGATAGCCCGGCCTTATCAGGGCCCCCATGCCTGTGCACCTTGGAGGCCAGGATAGGTCTAAACTCAAAGGAAATGTTTTTTTTCTTTCTTTTTACACTGTGTCAGATGTGATACTGGGCTGCGGCAAAGTCGAAACATGAAGAAGGCCAATGTGTCTAAAATTTCAGGAACCATATGGTTATGAAACATGACGCAAGGCAGGTTGATCCTCAGTCCGTTTAGCGAACGTATTCCATGTAGTAAAGTTGGCAATCTCTTTCTTTTGTGAAGTCCCGTCAGGTAATTTGAACGGGATACGGCATCAGTGTTCTACAAGAAAAGTGCGGCCTTTATTATCAGATACTTTCTTTTGCAGAGGAACTAGAACCTATCGCAGGGCCGTTCTTCAGAATTCACCACCCTATAGTTCTCTTGCCGTGACAGTTCATTGACTTTTTTTTTTATAGTAACCCCTTATTCCGTCAAGTAATCGGTGGTGACTTCTTAAGAAGCTCCGGCTTCTCACACGAAATGTCTGAGAAAAAATTGACTCGCATACTTTCAGTAGGAGTCACTTGAAAAGGGGACGCAACATGCTACAGCGGAAACAATCAGACTTCTCTTACATTCCACGTGCTGCCAATTACAGTTACATTGCATTTTAATACCTATTCACGCTCCATGAAAATTACAGGAGGTTTTTCAGAATACGGCACCAGTGTTTTAGAGTTTCTTTGGATTATACTTTTTACCAAAAATGGTGCTTTTCTTAAGTGCGGGTTCACCCACACCCACTGGCCCGACTTGTCACATCCCATCAAATCACATATTTTTCTACGAATTCATTCACAAAATAAAACTGAATGAACGTATATAAGTGAGGGCATTGGGCATACTTGGTTACGCTGGAAAGTTAAGATCCAGGCGGGTGAATAGTTGTCCTAGCACTCTTAAGCTTGTCATGGAGACAACAAACAAATAAATAAATAAACGACTCAAACGCACTCAATGAAAGCTTTGAATACAGACACTAGTGAAATATGCAGTTGCCCCGTTTTGCGATCATGGTGGACCCAAGTTGGTTTTTCCCCATCCACGAATTTGAAGTAATTCTACTTGGTAAATCACTGTGATTTGTACAGTGTTGATGTGATCTTTTTAAACTTGGCAAATCGCCAATTGTTAACATTTATATTGAAAAGGAAAATGAAATCGCCGATAATACTTTGGTTTAGGTCCACTTGAAACGTCAAAACGTTATTTGGTTTACACCGATACCGCGTGGTATCTGTGTAAACGAAATGGCGGACGTAAAAGTTTTTAAAAAGTTTTTCAAAAAAATTCTCCAATAAATGGTGGTGCTATCCACCCGTCCAGACATTCACGATACATCCGTACTTAGTCCCTGTGCGATGCATATACGATAATAATTACTTTTTCGTGTTGCAAGGTTGATTTTCTAGGCAGAGTTATCATCAGTGTCTCTGTCTGGAAAGTCGCACTGGTTGTGCATGTATGGATGCAGTATCTTACAGTCATTCCTTTTTACAGTACTTATGTCGAATGAAATGTCCAAAATATTTTGGGATTTGTTTGTGGATATATTTTTTATTTTGCCCGTCCCATGGACATGCTGCAAGACCGAGTGATCAGCTTTCCCCATTTTACTTTGATCAGGAGTATTGGACGAGTCCATAGGCCTGGTATGAGGACCCAGAAAACCCAGTTTAAAGTTCAATAAGATTGCAGGCTATTTCTGATATTCTGTATAGACTTGACTTTGAATTCAAATTTGATGTGCAGTTTGTGTTTATCTCTGACTTCCCCTTGATTGAAGGGCTTCATAAAATTGTTATGATCAACAATGAGGAGAGAATAGTTCTGGCCAAAAACATCTCTCTGCGTCACTGTACGATGTTACCATTTTATCGCGGCAAACCAACTTAGACTGTTCAGCTATTTTGCCGACTGGTATTGGTGTAAACGAAATGGTGGACAAAAAGTTTTGGATAAGTGATGTTCCCGTCCCATATATATAATGCAAAGGATGGGTTGGGTTTGTTCGTATCAACTGTGGTTTTTAAGAATGGACAGTCTTTTGTAAAATAATGCTTTTGTCTAGGTTGTGTATAACCTGCTGTTAATGGTTGTAAAAAGGTGCTATAGTTTCACTTACAGATGTTGATCAATTTAAAAGCGCTCTTAAGAAAAAACAAAAAAGATTTAATCGTAAAGTACTGATTGGTGTTGAACGAGGTTGTAAAAGAGATAATACTGGCGCAACCTGGGCGTGTCTGGAAAGCGCGGAATAAACCGTTTGGACAATTATAGCTGATTAAATCTCCTGTCATAGTTTCACTTACAAATGTGGATCATTTTAAAAGCGTACTTTAGAAAAAAGATACGATTTAATTGGAAAGTTCTGATTGGTGTTGAACGAGGTAGTAAAAGAGATAAGTCAAATGCATTTAGTTATATTTGTTGATAAGGTAGTAAAAGAGATAAGTCAAATGGCTTTAGTTATATTTGTTGGTATTTCTATGAATTTACAAATAGAACAACTGCTAATTGATATGTATTTTGCAGCATTCCAAGAGGGCAAGGCACAGGAGCGACACAGCATCAAAAAGGATCTGACACGCCCAGACTGTGACTTGGAACCTCATCTTCTCCTTGGATATCACCACAGATAGTCTCATTGCCATTTATAAAAAACTCACACCGGCACATTCAGACCTGTGTCCCCTATTGGGCCAACCTTCTCAACTAAGCTCCATTTTTGACTTAAGCAGTTCATTTTGTTATCTGGGTACATTAGGGGAACTTGTTCAGGACATAAAATTCTCTTTGTCAGAGTTACTTTTGTATTATCCGCTTCCACTGCATCTGCATTAAAATGTCCGTAGAGCTTCAAATGAACAAAATCAGAAAACTCCTTTGCTGGTTTCGTTTTTGGACACAATTTTATTGTGGCTCCATTGCCTATAGTCTCATCCTTCCATCTTTCAATGAACCATATTTCATTGATACTCTATATATGTATCAAGAACATGCAATCAAGTTAACAGATATTGCCAGATTTTAGTCAGTATTTTTGAGTCTTTAATTCCTTCTGGATTAGCATAGATGTTAACATAGTGGTCAAATGGACACATTTATATGCTGCCCATACTGGTTTCTTCTCAGAGTGTTATAATTTGAGATTTCTGTTTAAATGTTTTTTGACAATATTTTTGTGTCCCCGTCCTGTAGTGTGTCATCTTTTATTTTATTTTATTTTCAAAACCATATTCTAATGGTACTATCTATATGCATCAAGGACATACTATCATGTTGGCAAATGTTGCCAGAAATTGGTCTATATTTTTCGAATTTTTAATTCTGTCTTTGTTAGTATAAGAGTTCTCATGGTGTGTAAAGAGACACATTTGTCTTGTGCCCATGCAGGTTTCTTCTCAGATTGTTCCAATTTCAGATGTTTCTGTTTAAATTTGTTCATATTATTTTATGTCCCCATTGTCTGCTCCATCATCTTTCACTCTTTCTCTAAACCATTTTGCAGTTACACTGCATATATGTATCAGATATATACTATGGTAAACACATATTGCCCGATGTTGATCAGTACTTTTATGAATGTTTTACTCCTTATATATTAGTATAAATCTTTACATGCAAGTCAAAGGGACACATTTGTCTTCTGCCCATGCAGGTTTCTTCTCAGATTGTTCTAATTTGAGATGTTTCTGTTTAAATTTTTTGTTAATGTTTTTGTGGCTCCATCATCTATATCATTTTTCCTCCTTTCTCTGAAGAATTTTGCAGCAATACTGTATATATGTATGAAATCCATACAATCAACGTTGGAAATAGTGGCCGATTTTGGTCATTATTGTTCTTGGTCTTTAAATCTTTCTATTTTAGCTTAGATATTTACCGATTTTATTATTCTTGATCTTTCTCTGCTTTCAAACGGAACAACTAATTGTGTAGGTAATATCATACTAAAATGCCCTGAGTAGTGAAATGGACCCTTTGATCTACTGTCTTGATAGGTTTTTACTCAGAATGGTGTAATCTTAGATGTTTTTTAGTTTTGTCACATTAATGTTGCCCTTTCATCTGTACTTTGATTCTTTAATCTTTTTCTAAGCCATGTTCTAGTGATACTGTATATATGTATCAAGAACATGCTATCAAGTTGGCAGATATTGCCAGAGTTTGGTCCATGATTTTCTGAATCTTTAATTCTGTCTATGTTAGCATAAAAGTTCTGATGTTGTTTGAACTGAGACATTTGTCTTGTGCCCATGCAGGTTTCTTCTTAGATTTTTATGATTTGAGATGTTTCTGTTTAAATTTTTCCATCTTATTTTATGTTCCCGTCTTCCGCTGCGTCATCGTTCATTCTTTCTCCTAATCCACGTTGCTGTGATACTGTATATATGTATCAAGAGAATGCCATAGGCAACAGATATCACCTGATTTTGGTCAATATTTTTTTTAGTGTTGAACTTCTTCTATATTAGGACTATATGTTTACTTGGTAGTTAAATAGACACATTTGTCCAGTGCCCTTGCAGATTTCTTCTCAGATTGTTCTAATTTGAGATGTTTCTGTTTAAATTTTTTGTGAATGTTTTTGTGGCTCAATCACCTATGTCATTTTTCATACTTTCTCTGAAGCATTTTCCAACGATACTGTATGTATGTATGAAAACTATAGAATCAACTTTGCAAATAATGTGCGATTTTGGTCATTATTGTTCTTGGTCTTTAAATCTTTCTATTTTAGCTTAGATATTTACCAATTTTATTATTCTTGATCTTTCTCTGCTTTCAAACGGAACAACTAATTGTGCAGGTAATATCATACTAAAATGCCCTGAGTAGTGAAATGGACCCATTGATCTACTGTCTCGATACAATGTTACTCAGATTGCTGTAATTTGAGATGTTTTTTTATTTTTGTCACCTTGTTATTGTTGCCCCTTCATCTGTACTTTTATTCCTTCATCTTTTTCTAAACCATGTTCCAATGATACTGTATATATGCATCAAGAACATGCTATCAAGTTGGCAAATATTGCCAGAGTTTTGGTCAAATTTTTCTGAATCTTTAATTCTGTCTATGTTAGCATAAAAGTTCCGATGTTGTTTAAACTAAGACAATTGTCTTGTGCCCATGCAGGTTTCTTCTCAGATTGTTATAATTTGACATGTTTCTGTTTAAAGTTTTTTATATTATTTTATGTCCCCGTCTTCCGCTGCGTCATCTTTCACTCTTTCTCTTAATTCATGTGTTGAACTTCTTCTATATTAATACTATATGTTTACTTGGTAGTTAAATGGACTCATTTGTCCATTGCCCTTGCAGGTTTCTTCTCAGATTGTTCTAATTTGAGATGTTTCTGTTTAAATTTTTTGTGAATGTTTTTGTGGCTCCATCATCTATATCATTTTTCATCCTCTCTCTGAAGCATTTTGCAGCAATACTGTATATATGTATGAAATCCATACAATCAACGTTGGAAATAGTGGCCGATTTTGGTCATTATTGTTCTTGGTCTTTAAATCTTTCTATTTTAGCTTAGATATTTACTGATTTTATTATTCTTGATCTTTCTCTGCTTTCAAACGGAACAACTGATTGTGCAGGTAACATCATACTAAAATGCCCTGAGTAGTGAAATGGACCCATTGATCTACTGTCTTGGTACAATTTTACTCAGATTGCTGTAATTTGAGATGTTTTTTTTATTTTTGTCACATTTTTATTGTTGCCCTTTCATCTGTACTTTTATTCCTTCATCTTTTTCTAAACCATGTTCTAATGATACTGTATATATGTATCAAGAGCATGCTATCAAGTTGGCAGATATTGCCAGAGTTTTGGTCAATATTTTTCTGAATCTTTAACTCTGTCTATGTTAGCATAAAAGTTCTGATGTTGTTTAAACTGAGACATTTGTCTTGTGCCCATGCAGGTTTCTTCTCAGATTATTATAATTTGAGATGTTTCTGTTTAAATTTTTCCATATTATTTTATGTCCCTGTCGTCCGCTGCCTCATCGTTCATTCTTTCTCTGAAACCAATTTGCAGTGATACTGTATATATGTATCTAGGACATGCTATAAGCAACAGATATCATCTGATTTTTGTCAATCATTTTTTTAGTCTTTAACTTTTTCGACACTGGTAATAGATATTTACATGGAAGTTAAATGGACACATATTTGTCTTTTGTCCTTGCAGGTTTCTTCTCAGATTGTTCTAATTTGAGATGTTTCTGTTTAAAATTTTTGTGAATGTTTTTGTGGCTCCATCATCTATATCATTTTTCGTCCTTTCTCTGAAGCATTCTCCAGCAATACTGTATATATGTATGAAATCTACACAATGAACGTTGGAAATAGTGACCGATTTTGGTCAGTATTGTTCTTGGTCTTTAAATCTTTCTATTTTAGCTTAGATATTTACCGATTTTATTATTCTTGATCTTTCTCTGCTTTCAAACGGAACAACTAATTGTGCGGGAAACCTTATACTCAAATGTCCTGAGTAGTGAAATGGACCCATTGATCTACTGTCTCAATAGAATTTTACTCAGATTGCTGTAATTTGAAATGTTTTTTTTATTTTTGTCACATTGTTATTTTTACCCTTTCATCTGTACTTTTATTCCTTCATCTTTTTCTAAACCATGTTCTAATGATACTGTATATATGTATCAAGAGCATACTATCAAGTTGGCAGATATTGCCAGAGTTTTGGTCCACATTTTTCTGAATCTTTAATTCTGTCTATGTTAGCATAAAAGTTCTGATGTTGTTTAAACTGAGACATTTGTCTTGTGCCCATGCAGGTTTCTTCTCAGATTGTGATAATTTGAGATGTTCCTGTTTAAAGTTTTTTATATTATTTTATGTCCCCGTCTTCCGCTGCATCATCTTTCACTCTTTCTCTTAATTCATGTGTTGAACTTCTTCTATATTAGTACTATATGTTTACTTGGTAGTTAAATGGACACATTTGTCCAGTGCCCTTGCAGGTTTTTTCTCAGATTGTTCTAATTTGAGATGTTTCTGTTTAAATTTTTTGCGATTGTTTTTGTGGCTCTATCATCTTTATCATTTTTCGTCCTTTCTCTGAAGCATTTTGCAGCAATACTGTATATATGTATGAAATCCATACAGTGAACGTTGGAAATAGTGGCCGATTTTGGTCAGTATTGTTCTTGGTCTTTAAATCTTTCTATTTTAGCTTAGATATTTACCAATTTTATTATTCTTGATCTTTCTCTGCTTTCAAACGGAACAACTGATTGTGCAGGTAACCTCATACTAAAATGCCTTGAGTAGTGAAATGGACCCATTGATCTACTGTCTCGATAGAATGTTACTCAGATTGCTGTAATTTGAGATGTTTTTTTTTATTTTTGTCACATTGTTATTGTTGCCCTTTCATCTGTACTTTTATTCCTTCATCTTTTTCTAAACCATGTTCCAATGATACTGTATATATAGTATCAAGAGCATGCTATCAAGTTGGCAGATATTGCCAGAGTTTTGGTCCACATTTTTTTGAATCTTTAATTCTGTCTATGTTAGCATAAAAGTTCTGATGTTGTTTAAACTGAGACATTTGTCTTGTGCCCATGCAGGTTTCTTCTCAGATTGTTATAATTTGAGATGTTTCTGTTTAAAGTTTTTTATATTATTTTATGTCCCCGTCTTCCGCTGCGTCATCTTTCACTCTTTCTCTTAATTCATGTGTTGAACTTCTTCTATATTAGTACTATATGTTTACTTGGTAGTTAAATGGACATATTTGTCCAGTGCCCTTGCAGGTTTCTTCTCAGATTGTTCTAATTTGAGATGTTTCTGTTTAAATTTTTTGCGAATGTTTTTGTGGCTCCATCATCTTTATCATTTTTCGTCCTTTCTCTGAAGCATTTTGCAGCAATACTGTATATATGTATGAAATCCATACAGTGAACGTTGGAAATAGTGGCCGATTTTGGTCAGTATTGTTCTTGGTCTTTAAATCTTTCTATTTTAGCTTAGATATTTACCAATTTTATTATTCTTGATCTTTCTCTGCTTTCAAACGGAACAACTGATTGTGCAGGTAACCTCATACTAAAATGCCCTGAGTAGTGAAATGGACCCATTGATCTACTGTCTCGATAGAATGTTACTCAGATTGCTGTAATTTGAGATGTTTTTTTTTATTTTTGTCACATTGTTATTGTTGCCCTTTCATCTGTACTTTTATTCCTTCATCTTTTTCTAAACCATGTTCCAATGATACTGTATATATGTATCAAGAGCATGCTATCAAGTTGGCAGATATTGCCAGAGTTTTGGTCTACATTTTTTTGAAACTTTAATTCTGTCTATGTTAGCATTAAAGTTCTGATGTTGTTTAAACTGAGACATTTGTCTTGTGCCCATGCAGGTTTCTTCTCAGATTGTTATAATTTGAGATGTTTCTGTTTAAAGTTTTTTATATTATTTTATGTCCCCGTCTTCCGCTGTGTCATCTTTCACTCTTTCTCTTAATTCATGTGTTGAACTTCTTCTATATTAGTACTATATGTTTACTTGGTAGTTAAATGGACACATTTGTCCAGTGCCCTTGCAGGTTTCTTCTCAGATTGTTCTAATTTGAGATGTTTCTGTTTAAATTTTTTGCGAATGTTTTTGTGGCTCAATCATCTTTATCATTTTTCGTCCTTTCTCTGAAGCATTTTGCAGCAATACTGTATATATGTATGAAATCCATACAGTGAACGTTGGAAATAGTGGCCGATTTTGGTCAGTATTGTTCTTGGTCTTTAAATCTTTCTATTTTAGCTTAGATATTTACCAATTTTATTATTCTTGATCTTTCTCTGCTTTCAAACGGAACAACTGATTGTGCAGGTAACCTCATACTAAAATGCCCTGAGTAGTGAAATGGACCCATTGATCTACTGTCTCGATAGAATGTTACTCAGATTGCTGTAATCCGAGATGTTTTTTTTTTATTTTTGTCACATTGTTATTGTTGCCCTTTCATCTGTACTTTTATTCCTTCATCTTTTTCTAAACCATGTTCCAATGATACTGTATATATGTATCAAGAGCATGCTATCAAGTTGGCAGATATTGCGAGAGTTTTGGTCCACATTTTTTTGAATCTTATATTCTGTCTATGTTAGCATAAAAGTTCTGATGTTGTTTAAACTGAGACATTTGTCTTGTGCCCATGCAGGTTTCTTCTCAGATTGTTATAATTTGAGATGTTTCTGTTTAAAGTTTTTTATATTATTTTATGTCCCCGTCTTCCGCTGTGTCATCTTTCACTCTTTCTCTTAATTCATGTGTTGAACTTCTTCTATATTAGTACTATATGTTTACTTGGTAGTTAAATGGACACATTTGTCCAGTGCCCTTGCAGGTTTCTTATCAGATTGTTCTAATTTGAGATGTTTCTGTTTAAATTTTTTGTGAATGTTTTTGTGGCTCAATCACCTATGTCAGTTTTCATCCTCTCTCTGAAGCATTTTGCAGCAATACTGTATGTATGTATGAAGTCCATACAATCAACGTTGGAAATAGTGGCCGATTTTGGTCAGTATTGTTCTTGGTCTTTAAATCTTTCTATTTTAGCTTAGATATTTACCAATTTTATTATTCTTGATCTTTCTCTGCTTTCAAACGGAACAACTAATTGTGCAGGTAACCTCACACTAAAATGCCCTGAGTAGTGAAATGGACCCATTGATCTACTGTCTCGATAGAATGTTACTCAGATTGCTGTAATTTGAGATGTTTTTTTAATTTTTGTCACATTGTTATTGTTGCCCTTTCATCTGTACTTTTATTCCTTCATCTTTTTCTAAACCATGTTCCAATGATACTGTATATATAGTATCAAGAGCATGCTATCAAGTTGGCAGATATTGCCAGAGTTTTGGTCCACATTTTTCTGAATCTTTAATTCTGTCTATGTTAGCATAAAAGTTCTGATGTTGTTTGAACTGAGACATTTGTCTTGTGCCCATGCAGGTTTCTTCTCAGATTGCTATAATTTGAGATGTTTCTGTTTAAAGTTTTTTATATTATTTTATGTCCCCGTCTTCCGCTGCGTCATCTTTCACTCTTTCTCTTAATTCATGTGTTGAACTTCTTCTATATTAGTACTATATGTTTACTTGGTAGTTAAATGTACACATTTGTCCAGTGCCCTTGCAGGTTTCTTCTCAGATTGTTCTAATTTGAGATGTTTCTGTTTAAATTTTTTGTGAATGTTTTTGTGGCTCCATCATCTATATCATTTTTCGTCCTTTCTCTGAAGCATTTTGCAGCAATACTGTATATATGTATGAAATCCATACAATCAACGTTGGAAATAGTGGCCGATTTTGGTCATTATTGTTCTTGGTCTTTAAATCTTTCTATTTTAGCTTAGATATTTACTGATTTTATTATTCTTGATCTTTCTATGTTTTCAAACGGAACAACTAATTGTGCGGGACACCTTATACTCAAATGTCCTGAGTAGTGTAATGGACCCATTGATCTACTGTCTCAATAGAATTTTACTCAGATTGCTGTAATTTGAGAATTTTTTTTTATTTTTGTCACATTGTTATTGTTGCCCTTTCATCTGTACTTTTATTCCTTCATCTTTTACTAAACCATGTTCTAATGATACTGTATATATGTATCAAGAACATGCTATCAAGTTGGCAGATATTGCCAGAGTTTTGGTCCATATTTTTCTGAATCTTTAATTCTGTCTATGTTAGCATAAAAGTTCTGATGTTGTTTGAACTGAGACATTTGTCTTGTGCCCATGCAGGTTTCTTCTCAGATTGTGATAATTTGAGATGTTTCTGTTTAAAGTTTTCCATATTATTTTATGTCCCCGTCTTCCACTGCGTCATCTTTCACTCTTTCTCTTAATTCATGTGTTGAACTTCTTCTATATTAGTACTATATGTTTACTTGGTACTTAAATGGACACATTTGTCCAGTGCCCTTGCAGGTTTCTTCTCAGATTGTTCTAATTTGAGATGTTTCTGTTTAAATTTTTTGTGAATGTTTTTGTGGCTCCATCATCTTTATCATTTTTCGTCCTTTCTCTGAAGCATTTTGCAGCAATACTGTATATATGTATGAAATCCATACAATGAACGTTGGAAATAGTGGCCGATTTTGGTCAGTATTGTTCTTGGTCTTTAAATCTTTCTATTTTAGCTTAGATATTTACCGAGTTTATTATTCTTGATCTTTCTCTGCTTTGAAACGGAACAACAAATTGTGCAGGTAACCTCATACTAAAATGCCCTGAGTAGTGAAATGGACCCATTAATGTACCGTCTCAATAGAATTTTACTCAGATTGCTGTAATTTGAGATGTTTTTTTAATTTTTGTCACATTGTTATTGTTGCCCTTTCATCTGTACTTTTATTCCTTCCTATTTTTTTAAACCATGTTCTAATGATACTGTATATATGCATCAAGAACATGCTATCAAGTTGGCAAATATTGCCAGTTTTGGTCAAATTTTTCTGAATCTTTAATTCTGGCTATGTTAGCATAAAAGTTCTGATGTTGTTTAAACTGAGACACTTGTCCAGTGCCCTTGCAGGTTTCTTCTCAGATTGTTCTAATTTGAGATGTTTCTGTTTAAATTTTTTGTGAATGTTTTTGTGGCTCAATCACCTATGTCAGTTTTCATCCTCTCTCTGAAGCATTTTGCAGCAATACTGTATATATGTATGAAATCCATACAATCAACGTTGGAAATAGTGGCCGATTTTGGTCATTATTGTTCTTGGTCTACCAATTTTATTATTCTTGATCTTTCTCTGCTTTCAAACGGAACAACTAATTGTGCAGGTAACCTCATACTAAAATGCCCTGAGTAGTGAAATGGACCCATTGATCTACTGTCTCGATAGAATGTTACTCAGATTGCTGTAATTTGAGATGTTTTTTTTATTTTTGTCACATTGTTATTGTTGCCCTTTCATCTGTACTTTTATTCCTTCATCTTTTTCTAAACCATGTTCCAATGATACTGTATATATAGTATCAAGAGCATGCTATCGAGTTGGCAGATATTGCCAGAGTTTTGGTCCACATTTGTCTGAATCTTTAATTCTGTCTATGTAAGCATAAAAGTTCTGATGTTGTTTGATCTGAGACATTTGTCTTGTGCCCATGCAGGTTTCTTCTCAGATTGTTAAAATTTGAGATGTTTCTGTTTAAAGTTTTTTATATTATTTTATGTCCCCGTCTTCCGCTGTGTCATCTTTCACTCTTTCTCTTAATTCATGTGTTGAACTTCTTCTATATTAGTACTATATGTTTACTTGGTTGTTAAATGGATACATTTATCCAGTGCCCTTGCAGGTTTCTTCTCAGATTGTTGTAATTTGAGATGTTTCTGTTTAAATCTTTTGTGAATGTTTTTGTGGCTCCATCATCTATATCATTTTTCGTCCTTTCTCTGAAGCATTTTGCAGCAATACTGTATATATGTATGAAATCCATACAATCAACGTTGGAAATAGTGGCCGATTTTGGTCATTATTGTTCTTGGTCTTTAAAACTTTCTATTTTAGCTTAGATACTTACTGATTTTATTATTCTTGATCTTTCTCTGTTTTCAAACGGAACAACTGATTCTGCGGGAAACCTTATACTCAAATGTCCTGAGTAGTGAAATGGACCCATTGATCTACTGTCTCAATAGAATTTTACTCAGATTGCTGTAATTTGACATGTTTTTTTTTTATTTTTGTCACATTGTTATTGTTGCCCTTTCATCTGTACTTTTATTCTTTCATCTTTTACTAAACCATGTTCTAATGATACTGTATATATGTATCAAGAGCATGCTATCAAGTTGGCAGATATTGCCAGAGTTTTGGTCCACATTTTTCTGAATCTTTAATCCTGTCTATGTTAGCATAAAAGTTCTGATGTTGTTTAAACTGAGACATTTGTCTTGTGCCCATGCAGGTTTCTTCTCAGATTGTTATAATTTGAGATGTTTCTGTTTAAGTTTTTCCATATTATTTTATGTCCCCGTCTTCTGCTGCGTCATCTTTCACTCTTTCTCTTAATTCATGTGTTGAACTTCTTCTATATTAGTACTATATGTTTACTTGGTAGTTAAATGGACACATTTGTCCAGTGCCCTTGCAGGTTTCTTCTCAGATTGTTCTAATTTGAGATGTTTCTGTTTAAATTTTTTGTGAATGTTTTTGTGGCTCCATCATCTTTATCATTTTTCGTCCTTTCTCTGAAGCATTTTGCAGCAATACTGTATATATGTATAAAATCTATACAATGAACGTTGGAAATAGTGGCCGATTTTGGTCAGTATTGTTCTTGGTCTTTAAATCTTTCTATTTTAGCTTAGATATTTACCGATTTTATTATTCTTGATCTTTCTCTGCTTTGAAACGGAACAACAAATTGTGCGGGAAACCTGATACTAAAATGCCCTGAGTAGTGAAATGGACCCATTGATCTACTGTCTCAATAGAATTTTACTCAGATTGCTGTAATTTGAGATGTTTTTTTATTTTTGTCACATTTTTATTGTTGCCCTTTCATCTGTACTTTTATTCCTTCCTATTTTTTCTAAACCATGTTCTAATGATACTGTATAATGCATCAAGAACATGCTATCAAGTTGGCAAATATTACCAGAGTTTTGGTCAAATTTTCCTGAATCTTTAATTCTGTCTATGTTAGCATAAAAGTTCTGATGTTGTTTAAACTGAGACACCTGTCCAGTGCCCTTGCAGGTTTCTTCTCAGATTGTTCTAATTTGAGATGTTTCTGTTTAAATTTTTTGTGAATGTTTTTGTGGCTCAATCACCTATGTCAGTTTTCATCCTCTCTCTGAAGCATTTTGCAGCAATACTGTATATATATGAAATCCATACAATGAACGTTGGAAATAGTGGCCGATTTTGGTCATTATTGTTCTTGGTCTTTAAATCTTTCTATTTTAGCTTAGATATTTACCGATTTTATTATTCTTGATCTTTCTCTGCTTTCAAACGGAACAACTAATTGTGCGGGAAACCTTATACTCAAATATCCTCAGTAGTGAAATGGACCCATTGATCTACTGTCTTGGTACAATTTTACTCAGATTGCTGTAATTTGAGATGTTTTTTTATTTTTGGCACATTGTTATTGTTGCCCTTTCATCTGTACTTTTATTCCTTCATCTTTTACTAAACCATGTTCTAATGATACTGTATATATGTATCAAAAACATGCGTTAAGTTGGCAAATATTGCCAGAGTTTTGGTCAAATTTTTCTGAATCTTTAATTCTGTCTATGTTAGCATAAAAGTTCTGATGTTGTTAAACTGAGACAATTGTCCAGTGCCCTTGCAGGTTTCTTCTCAGATTGTTATAATTTGAGATGTTTCTGTTTAAATTTTTTGTGAATGTTTTTGTGGCTCAATCACCTGTGTTAGTTTTCATCCTCTCTCTGAAGCATTTTGCAGCAATACTGTATATATGTATGAAATCCATACAATGAACGTTGGAAATAGTGGCCAATTTTGGTCAGTATTGTTCTTGGTCTTTAAATCTTTCTATTTTAGCTTAAATATTTACCGATGTTATTATTCTTGATCTTTCGCTGCTTTGAAACGGAACAACTACTTATGCGGGAAGCCTCATACTTAAATGCCCTGAGTAGTGAAATGGACCCATTGATCTACTGTCTCAATAGAATGTTACTCAGATTGCTGTAATTTGAGATGTTTTTTTATTTTTGTCACATTGTTATTGTTGCCCTTTCATCTGTACTTTTATTCCTTCATCTTTTACTAAACCATGTTCTAATGATACTGTATATATGCATCAAGAACATGCTATCAAGTTGGCAAATATTGCCAGAGTTTTGGTCAAATTTTTCTCAATCTTTAATTCTGTCTATGTTAGCATAAAAGTTCTAATGTTGTATAATCTGAGACAATTGTCTTGTGCCCATGCAGATTTCTTCTCAGATTGTTATAATTTGAGATGTTTCTGTTTAAATTTTTTGTGAATGTTTTTGTGGTTCCATCATCTATATCATTTTTCATCCTCTCTCTGAAGCATTTTCCAGCAATACTGTATATATATATATGAAATCCATACAATCAACGTTGGAAATAGTGGCCGATTTCGGTCAGTATTGTTCTTGGTCTTTAAATCTTTCTATTTTAGCTTAGATAATTACCAATTTTATTATTCTTGATCTTTTTCTGCTTTCAAACGGAACAACTAATTGTGCAGGTAACCTCATACTAAAATGCCCTGAGTAGTGAAATGGACCCATTGATCTACTGTCTCAATAGAACTTTTACTCAGATTGCTGTAATTTGAGATGTTTTTTATTTTTGTCACATTTTTATTGTTGCCCTTTCATCTGTACTTTTATTCCTTCATCTTTTACTAAACCATGTTCCAATGTTACTGTATATATGTATCAAGAGCATGCTATCAAGTTGGCAGATATTGCCAGAGTTTTGGTCCACATTTTTCTGAATCATTAATTCTGTCTATGTTAGCATAAAAGTTCTGATGTTGTTTAAACTGAGACATTTGTCTTGTGCCCATGCAGGTTTCTTCTCAGATTGTTATAATTTGAGATGTTTCTGTTTAAATTTATCCATATTATTTTATGTCCCCATCTTCCGCTGCGTCATCTTTCACTCTTTCTCTTAATTCATGTGTTGAACTTCTTCTATATTAGTACTATATGTTTACTTGGTAGTTAAATGGACACATTTGTCCAGTGCCCTTGCAGGTTTCTTCTCAGATTGTTCTAATTTGAGATGTTTCTGTTTAAATTTTTTGTGAATGTTTTTGTGGTTCCATCATCTTTATCATTTTTCGTCCTTTCTCTGAAGCATTTTGCAGCAATACTGTATATATGTATTAAATCTATACAATGAACGTTGGAAATAGTGGCCGATTTTGGTCAGCATTGTTCTTGGTCTTTAAATCTTTCTATTTTAGCTTAGATATTTACCGATTTTATTATTCTTGATCTTTCTCTGCTTTGAAACGGAACAACAAATTGTGCGGGAAACCTCATACTAAAATGCCCTGAGTATTGAAATGGACCCATTGATCTACTGTCTCAATAGAATTTTACTCAGATTGCTGTAATTTGAGATGTTTTTTTTATTTTTGTCACATTTTTATTGTTGCCCTTTCATCTGTACTTTTATTCCTTCATCTTTTTCTAAACCATGTTCTAATGATACTGTATACAGCATCAAGAACATGCTATCAAGTTGGCAAATATTGCCAGAGTTTTGGTCAAATTTTTCTGAATCTTTAATTCTGTCTATGTTAGCATAAAAGTTCTGATGTTGTTTAAACTGAGACACTTGTCCAGTGCCCTTGCAGGTTTCTTCCCAGATAGTTCTAATTTGAGATGTTTCTGTTTAAATTTTTTGTGAATGTTTTTGTGGCTCAATCACCTATGTCAGTTTTCATCCTCTCTCTGAAGCATTTTGCAGCAATACTGTAAATATGTATGAAATCCATACAATCAACGTTGGAAATAGTGGCCGATTTTGGTCAGTATTGTTCTTGGTCTTTAAATCTTTCTATTTTAGCTAAGATATTTACCGATTTTATTATTCTTGATCTTTCTCTGCTTTCAAACGGAACAACTAATTGTGCGGGACACCTTATACTCAAATGTTCTGAGTAGTGAAATGGACCCATTGATCTACTGTCTCGATAGAATGTTACTCAGATTGCTGTAATTTGAGATGTTTTTTTTATTTTTGTCACATTGTTATTGTTGCCCTTTCATCTGTACTTTTATTCCTTCATCTTTTTCTAAACCATGTTCCAATGATACTGTATATATGTATCAAGAGCATGCTATCAAGTTGGCAGATATTGCCAGAGTTTTGGTCCACATTTTTCTGAATCTTTAATTCTGTCTATGTTAGCATAAAAGTTCTGATGTTGTTTGAACTGAGACATTTGTCTTGTGCCCATGCAGGTTTCTTCTCAGATTGTGATAATTTGAGATGTTTCTGTTTAAAGTTTTTTATATCATTTTATGGCCCCGTCTTCCGCTGCGTCATCTTTCACTCTTTCTCTTAATTCATGTGTTGAACTTCTTCTATATTAGTACTATATGGTTACTTGGTAGTTAAATGGACACATTTGTCCAGTGCCCTTGCAGGTTTCTTCTCAGATTGTTGTAATTTGAGATGTTTCTGTTTAAATATTTTGTGAATGTTTTTGTGGCTCCATCATCTATATCATTTTTCGTCCTTTCTCTGAAGCATTTTGCAGCAATACTGTATATATGTATGAAATCCATACAATCAACGTTGGAAATAGTGGCGGATTTTGGTCATTATTGTTCTTGGTCTTTAAATCTTTCTATTTTAGCTTAGATATTTACTGATTTTATTATTCTTGATCTTTCTCTGTCTTCAAACGGAACAACTAATTGTGCGGGAAACCTTATACTCAAATATCCTCAGTAGTGAAATGGACCCATTGATCTACTGCCCCAATAGAATTTTACTCAGATTGCTGTAATTTGAGATGTTTTTTTATTTTTGTCACATTTTTATTGTTGCCCTTTCATCTGTACTTTTATTCCTTCATCTTTTACTAAACCATGTTCTAATGATACTGTATATATGTATCAAGAACATGCGTTAAGTTGGCAAATATTGCCAGAGTTTTGGTCAAATTTTTCTGAATCTTTAATTCTGTCTATGTTAGCATAAAAGTTGTGATGTTGTTTAAACTGAGACAATTGTTTTGTGCCCTTGCAGGTTTCTTCTCAGATTGTTATAATTTGAGATGTTTCTGTTTAAATTTTTTGTGAATGTTTTTGTGGCTCCATCATCTATATCATTTTTCATCCTCTCTCTGAAGCATTTTGCAGCAATACTGTATATATGTATGAAATCCATACAATCAACGTTGGAAATAGTGGCCGATTTTGGTCAGTATTGTTGTTGGTCTTTAAATCTTTCTATTTTAGCTTAGATATTTACCGTTATTATTATTCTTGATCTTTCGCTGCTTTCAAATGGAACAAATAATTGTGCAGGTAACCTCATACTAAAATGCCCTGAGTAGTGAAATGGACCCATTGATCTACTGTCTTGATAGAATGTTACTCAGATTGCTGTAATTTGAGATTTTTTTTAATTTTTTCACATAGTTATTGTTGCCCTTTCATCTGTACTTTTATTCCTTCATCTTTTTCTAAACCATGTTCTAATGATACTGTATATATGTATTAAGAGCATGCTATCAAGTTGGCAGAAATTGCCAGAGTTTTGGTCCATATTTTTCTGAATCTTTAATTCTGTCTATGTTAGCATAAAAGTTCTGATGTTGTTTAAACTGAGACATTTGTCTTGTGCCCATGCAGGTTTCTTCTTAGATTGTTATAATTTGAGATGTTTCTGTTGAAATTTTTCCATATTATTTTATGTCCCCGTCTTCCGCTGCGTCATCTTTCACTCTTTCTCTTAATTCATGTGTTGAACTTCTTCTATATTAGTACTATATGTTTACTTGGTAGTTAAATGGACACATTTGTCCAGTGCCCTTGCAGATTTCTTCTCAGATTGTTCTAATTTGAGATGTTTCTGTTTAAATTTTTTGTGAATGTTTTTGTGGCTCCATCATCTATATCATTTTTCATCCTTTTTCTGAAGCATTTTGCAGCAATACTGTATATATGTATGAAATCCTACAATCAACGTTGGAAATAGTGGCCGATTTTGGTCAGTATTGTTGTTGGTCTTTAAATCTTTCTATTTTAGCTTAGATATTTACCGATGTTATTATTCTTGATCTTTCGCTGCTTTGAAACGGAACAACTAATTGTGCGGGAAACCTGATACTAAAATGCCCTGAGTAGTGAAATGGACCCATTGATCTACTCTCTCGATAGAATGTTACTCAGATTGCTGTAATTTGAGATGTTTTTTTTATTTTTGTCACATTTTTATTGTTGCCTTTTCATCTGTACTTTTATTCCTTCATCTTTTTCTAAACCATGTTCTAATGATGCTGTATATATGCATCAAGAACATGCTATCAAGTTGGCAAATGTTGCCAGAGTTTTGGTCAAATTTTTCTGAATCTTTAATTCTGTCTATGTTAGCATAAAAGTTCTGATGTTGTTTAAACTGAGACAATTGTCCAGTGCCCTTGCAGGTTTCTTCTCAGATTGTTCTAATTTGAGATGTTTCTGTTTAAATTTTTTGTGAATGTTTTTGTGGCTCAATCACCTATGTCAGTTTTCATCCTCTCTCTGAAGCATTTTGCAGCAATACTGTATATATGTATGAAATCCATACAATCAACGTTGGAAATAGTGGCCGATTTTGGTCAGTATTGTTCTCTGTCTTTAAATCTTACTATTTTAGCTTAGATATTTACCGATTTTATTATTCTTGATCTTTCTCTGTTTTCAAACGGAACAACTAATTGTGCGGGACACCTTATACTCAAATGTTCTGAGTAGTGAAATGGACCCATTGATCTACTGTCTTGATAGAATGTTACTCAGATTGCTGTAATTTGAGATGTTTTTTTTATTTTTGTCACATTGTTATTGTTGCCCTTTCATCTGTACTTTTATTCCTTCATCTTTTTCTAAACCATGTTCCAATGATACTGTATATATGTATCAAGAGCATGCTATCAAGTTGGCAGATATTGCCAGAGTTTTGGTCTACATTTTTCTGAATCTTTAATTCTGTCTATGTTAGCATAAAAGTTCTGATGTTGTTTGAACTGAGACATTTGTCTTGTGCCCATGCAGGTTTCTTCTCAGATTGTGATAATTTGAGATGTTTCTGTTTAAAGTTTTTTATATCATTTTATGGCCCCGTCTTCCGCTGCGTCATCTTTCACTCTTTCTCTTAATTCATGTGTTGAACTTCTTCTATATTAGTACTATATGTTTACTTGGTAGTTAAATGGACACATTTGTCCAGTGCCCTTGCAGGTTTCTTCTCAGATTGTTCTAATTTGAGATGTTTCTGTTTAAATATTTTGTGAATGTTTTTGTGGCTCCATCATCTATATCATTTTTCGTCCTTTCTCTGAAGCATTTTGCAGCAATACTGTATATATGTATGAAATCCATACAATCAACGTTGGAAATAGTGGCGGATTTTGGTCATTATTGTTCTTGGTCTTTAAATCTTTCTATTTTAGCTTAGATATTTACTGATTTTATTATTCTTGATCTTTCTCTGTCTTCAAACGGAACAACTAATTGTGCGGGAAACCTTATACTCAAATATCCTCAGTAGTGAAATGGACCCATTGATCTACTGTCCCAATAGAATTTTACTCAGATTGCTGTAATTTGAGATGTTTTTTTATTTTTGTCACATTTTTATTGTTGCCCTTTCATCTGTACTTTTATTCCTTCATCTTTTACTAAACCATGTTCTAATGATACTGTATATATGTATCAAGAACATGCGTTAAGTTGGCAAATATTGCCAGAGTTTTGGTCAAATTTTTCTGAATCTTTAATTCTGTCTATGTTAGCATAAAAGTTGTGATGTTGTTTAAACTGAGACAATTGTTTTGTGCCCTTGCAGGTTTCTTCTCAGATTGTTATAATTTGAGATGTTTCTGTTTAAATTTTTTGTGAATGTTTTTGTGGCTCCATCATCTATATCATTTTTCATCCTCTCTCTGAAGCATTTTGCAGCAATACTGTATATATGTATGAAATCCATACAATCAACGTTGGAAATAGTGGCCGATTTTGGTCAGTATTGTTGTTGGTCTTTAAATCTTTCTATTTTAGCTTAGATATTTACCGTTATTATTATTCTTCATCTTTCGCTGCTTTCAAATGGAACAAATAATTGTGCAGGTAACCTCATACTAAAATGCCCTGAGTAGTGAAATGGACCCATTGATCTACTGTCTTGATAGAATGTTACTCAGATTGCTGTAATTTGAGATTTTTTTTGATTTTTTCACATAGTTATTGTTGCCCTTTCATCTGTACTTTTATTCCTTCATCTTTTTCTAAACCATGTTCTAATGATACTGTATATATGTATTAAGAGCATGCTATCAAGTTGGCAGATATTGCCAGAGTTTTGGTCCATATTTTTCTGAATCTTTAATTCTGTCTATGTTAGCATAAAAGTTCTGATGTTGTTTAAACTGAGACATTTGTCTTGTGCCCATGCAGGTTTCTTCTTAGATTGTTATAATTTGAGATGTTTCTGTTGAAATTTTTCCATATTATTTTATGTCCCCGTCTTCCGCTGCGTCATCTTTCACTCTTTCTCTTAATTCATGTGTTGAACTTCTTCTATATTAGTACTATATGTTTACTTGGTAGTTAAATGGACACATTTGTCCAGTGCCCTTGCAGATTTCTTCTCAGATTGTTCTAATTTGAGATGTTTCTGTTTAAATTTTTTGTGAATGTTTTTGTGGCTCCATCATCTATATCATTTTTCATCCTTTTTCTGAAGCATTTTGCAGCAATACTGTATATATGTATGAAATCCTACAATCAACGTTGGAAATAGTGGCCGATTTTGGTCAGTATTGTTGTTGGTCTTTAAATCTTTCTATTTTAGCTTAGATATTTACCGATTTTATTATTCTTGATCTTTCGCTGCTTTGAAACGGAACAACTAATTGTGCAGGAAACCTGATACTAAAATGCCCTGAGTAGTGAAATGGACCCATTGATCTACTCTCTCGATAGAATGTTACTCAGATTGCTGTAATTTGAGATGTTTTTTTTATTTTTGTCACATTTTTATTGTTGCCTTTTCATCTGTACTTTTATTCCTTCATCTTTTTCTAAACCATGTTCTAATGATGCTGTATATATGCATCAAGAACATGCTATCAAGTTGGCAAATGTTGCTAGAGTTTTGGTCAAATTTTTCTGAATCTTTAATTCTGTCTATGTTAGCATAAAAGTTCTGATGTTGTTTAAACTGAGACAATTGTCCAGTGCCCTTGCAGGTTTCTTCTCAGATTGTTCTAATTTGAGATGTTTCTGTTTAAATTTTTTGTGAATGTTTTTGTGGCTCAATCACCTATGTCAGTTTTCATCCTCTCTCTGAAGCATTTTGCAGCAATACTGTATATATGTATGAAATCCATACAATCAACGTTGGAAATAGTGGCCGATTTTGGTCAGTATTGTTCTCTGTCTTTAAATCTTACTATTTTAGCTTAGATATTTACCGATTTTATTATTCTTGATCTTTCTCTGTTTTCAAACGGAACAAATAATTGTGCAGGTATCCTCATAGTAAAATGCCCTGAGTAGTGAAATGGACCCATTGATCTACTCTCTCGATAGAATGTTACTCAGATTGCTGTAATTTGAGATGTTTTTTTATTTTTGGCACATTGTTATTGTTGCCCTTTCATCTGTACTTTTATTCCTTCATCTTTTTCTTAATCATGTTCTAATGATACTGTATATATGTATCAAGAACATGGTATTAAGTTGGCAGATATTGCCAGAGTTTTGGTCCATATTTTTCTGAATCTTTAATTCTGTCTATGTTAGCATAAAAGTTCTGATGTTGTTTAAACTGAGACATTTGTCTTGTGCCCATGCAGGTTTCTTCTCAGATTGTGATAATTTGAGATGTTTCTGTTTAAAGTTTTTTATATTATTTTATGTCCCTGTCTTCTGCTGCGTCATCTTTCACTCTTTCTCTTAATTCATGTGTTGAACTTCTTCTATATTAGTACTATATGTTTACTTGGTAGCTAAATGGACACATTTGTCCAGTGCCCTTGCAGGTTTCTTCTCAGATTGTTCTAATTTGAAATGTTTCTGTTTAAATTTTTTTTGAATGTTTTTGTGGCTCAATCACCTATGTCATTTTTCATCCTTTCTTTGAAGCATTTTGCAACGATACTGTATGTATGTATGAAAACTATAGAATCAACTTTGCAAATAATGTGCGATTTTGGTCATTATTGTTTTTGGTCTTTAAATCTTTCTATTTTAGCTGAGATATTTACCGATTTTATTATTCTTGATCTTTCTCTGTTTTCAAACGGAACAACTAATTGTGCGGGACACCTTATACTCAAATGTTCTGAGTAGTGAAATGGACCCATTGATCTACTGTCTCAATAGAATTTTACTCAGAATGCTGTAATTTGAGATGTTTTTTTTATTTTTGTCACATTTTTATTGTTGCCCTTTCAATTGTACTTTTATTCCTTCATCTTTTACTAAACCATGTTCTAATGATACTGTATATATGCATCAAGAACATGCTATCAAGTTGGCAAATATTGCCAGAGTCTTGGTCAAATTTTTCTGAATCTTTAATTCTGTCTATGTTAGCATAAAAGTTCTGACGTTGTTTAAACTGAGACAATTGTCTTGTCCCATGCAGGTTTCTTCTCAGATTGTTATAATTTGAGATGTTTCTGTTTATTTTTTTTCATATTATTTTATGTCCCCGTGGTCTGCTGCCTCATCTTTCACTCTTTCTCTAAACCAATTTTGAAAATATGGCTGCCTCAGCCCATTTTTCGTCGAAAGATTGAGATATTTCCCTAATTCATATAATTTGACGGAGCGTGTGATTTGGAATAATATTTTACAGCATTACAGGTGCAGCCAATTGTCCAGGTAGGTTTATCATGTAAGTATGGTTGGAGAGATTCTGTGCTCATAAAAGCAACTTTTCTACTTTATAAGTACAAAATTTATCCCACCCGAAAAGGACGTATTCACATGAAATATATAACATGGTACCAATACGTAAAACGAATGAAAAGTAAAAGTATTCAGTAATGCGTAAATACATAGATTTTTGTGTTACCATTAATAAAGGTAAATATTCATGATAATAATTTATATGAAAGATTAAAGTGTAACTTCTGAATATAATTAAAACTGCCTGCTTTATTCCTGAGCAAGATTTTGGCACTTTTTAAGTATTGCTCTAAGTAAAATGTAATCTTTAAGTATCTAAAGTTCCGCAGGCATGTACCTAATATTTATTTGACATTCACTTGTGCGCTACGATCTTGGAACAGCGGCTCGCGGTAGAGCAACCGGATGCTGTTCCCGTGTGAAGTAAAGTTTAAGGGCACCGGCCACGGGTGTTCGCCATGTTTGGGGTTCATGGCAGGAGGAAGTCTGGAGCAGCCGCCTTACTGTCCAGCCTCCTCTGACGTCCCCCACTTCACACTTCTTTTTTGAAACCATTAAATCCATATCAATGATACATTTGGGGCTATAGAAGACACACTCTTTACTTGTTCTGTAATAATTCTGGGAGCTGTACGGAGTGCAGTGTGCTCAGTCATTATTACAAGAACACAGCAGAGTTTGTCTTGTCAGGCAACATGCAGAACTATGCCTTCCTCGTCCTCCCCCCCCCCCATCCCACACCCCATGCCCCACCCCTCTGATTTGGGGCTCCCTTGTTTCATGCAGTGCTGTGTCATGTCATGCTCAGCTGACATGGATGGGCAAATGCATCGTCATGGGATGCTGCGAAAAATCTCCAAGGTCACATTTCTACAAGACAATCATTATTTTGGTTTTAATTTGAAAGTTTTCACTCACAGTTCTGGTGTCACTATTCTTAAATGAAGGGAGACAATTGCGATAATATCAACTAATATGTCAATTGACCTTTCAAGTTCATGAAAATTCAAAACTGGCAAAACCAAAAGAACCCTTGGGGGCTACTATTATTGATGGGATGGGGTGATAGGTTCCACGATATTTGGTGCGTCACAAATTTGTATCCACCCTCCCCCCCATATGGGGTCCAGGGAATTACACAATCTTCAGGTGGCGAAGGGCGAGCATAAAATGACAATGATAGAGGAAAGCATTGTCAATGATTATAAAATGTAAAACATCAAAACATGTTAAGCACCATGATCGACTTCTTTTGTTCTTGCAAGTTTGTTAAAGAGAAAAAGAAGTCTCTCTGTGTATGTCCTTGAATAATAGATCATGGTCATTTAAAATTTGACCATTGGCCCAACCCTTTCTTTTTTGTAAATCACATCTCAAATCATAATCAAAATAATGAGTTGATGGTTTGTATCACGTAAAGTCGTACTTTTAATTCAAACCACGATAACAACAAGAGGCACGTGACAGTCTTGTCTGTATGTGACCTAACATGCCCAGACTAGACCACTTTCTCCTGGTCTAATCCTTCCTCAAATTTATGAAAAAAACAAAAACCGGAAGGTATTTGTGTTTAAAAGTACAATATGTCCCTTCAGCATGAAAATATGACTGCCTCAGCCCGTTTTTCACGAAAAGATGGAGATATTTCCCTAATTCTTATACTTTGACAGAATGGTGATTTGGAATAATATTTTACATCATTACAGGTGCAGCCAATTGTCCAGGTAGGTTTATCATGTAAGTATGGTTGGAGAGATTCTGTGCTCATAAAAGCAACTTTTCTACTTTATAAGTACAAAATTTATCCCACCCGAAAAGGACGTATTCACATGAAATATATAACATGGTACCAATACGTAAAACGAATGAAAAGTAAAAGTATTCAGTAATGCGTAAATACATAGATTTTTGTGTTACCATTAATAAAGGTAAATATTCATGATAATAATTTATATGAAAGATTAAAGTGTAACTTCTGAATATAATTAAAACTGCCTGCTTTATTCCTGAACAAGATTTTGGCACTTTTTAAGTATTGCTCTAAGTAAAATGTAATCTTTAAGTATCTAAAGTTCCGCAGGCATGTACCTCATATTTGTTTGACATTCACTTGTGCGCTACGATCTTGGAACAGCGGCTCGCGGTAGAGCAACCGGATGCTGTTCCAGTGTGAAGTAAAGTTTAAGGGCACCGGCCACGGGTGTTCGCCATGTTTGGGGTTCATGGCAGGAGGAAGTCTGGAGCAGCCGCCTTACTGTCCAGCCTCCTCTGACGTCCCCCACTTCACACTTCTTTTTTGAAACCATTATATCCATATCAATGATACATTTGGGGCTATAGAAGACACACTCTTTACTTGTTCTGTAATAATTCTGGGAGCTGTACGGGGTGCAGTGTGCTCAGTCATTATTGCAAGAACACAGCAGAGTCTGTCTTGTCAGGCAACATGCAGAACTATGCCTTCCTCCTCCCCCCCCCCCCCCCATCCCACACCCCATGCCCCACCCCTCTGATTTGGGGCTCCCTTGTTCCATGCAGTGCTGTGTCATGTCATGCTCAGCTGACATGGATGGGCAAATGCATCGTCATGGGATGTTACGAAAAATCTCCAAGGTCACATTTCTACAAGACAATCATTATTTTGGTTTTAATTTGAAAGTTTTCACTCACAGTTCTGGTGTCACTATTTTTAAATGAAGGGAGACAATTGCGATAATATCAACTAATATGTAAATTGACCTTTCAAGTTCATGAAAATTCAAAACTGGCAAAACCAAAAGAACCCTTGGGGGCTACTATTATTGATGGGATGGGGTGATAGGTTCCACGATATTGGGTGCGTCACAAATTTGTATCCACCCCCCCCCCCCATATGGGGTCCAGGGAATTACACAATCTTCAGGTGGCGAAGGGCGAGCATAAAATGACAATGATAGAGGAAAGCATTGTCAATGATTATAAAATGTAAAACATCAAAACATGTTAAGCACCATGATCGACTTCTTTTGTTCTTGCAAGTTTGTTAAAGAGAAAAAGAAGTCTCTCTGTGTATGTCCTTGAATAATAGATCATGGTCATTTAAAATTTGACCATTGGCCCAACCCTTTCTTTTTTGTAAATCACATCTCAAATCATAATCAAAATAATGAGTTGATGGTTTGTATCACGTAAAGTCGTACTTTTAATTCAAACCACGATAACAACAAGAGGCACGTGACAGTCTTGTCTGTATGTGACCTAACATGCCCAGACTAGACCACTTTCTCCTGGTCTAATCCTTCCTCAAATTTATGAAAAAAACAAAAACCGGAAGGTATTTGTGTTTAAAAGTACAATATGTCCCTTCAGCATGAAAATATGACTGCCTCAGCCCGTTTTTCACGAAAAGATGGAGATATTTCCCTAATTCTTATAATTTGACAGAATGGTGATTTGGAATAATATTTTACATCATTACAGGTGCAGCCAATTGTCCAGGTAGGTTTATCATGTAAGTATGGTTGGAGAGATTCTGTGCTCATAAAAGCAACTTTTCTACTTTATAAGTACAAAATTTATCCCACCAGAAAAGGACGTATTCACATGAAATATATAACATGGTACCAATACGTAAAACGAATGAAAAGTAAAAGTATTCAGTAATGCGTAAATACATAGATTTTTGTGTTACCATTAATAAAGGTAAATATTCATGATAATAATTTATATGAAAGATTAAAGTGTAACTTCTGAATATAATTAAAACTGCCTGCTTTATTCCTGAACAAGATTTTGGCACTTTTTAAGTATTGCTCTAAGTAAAATGTAATCTTTAAGTATCTAAAGTTCCGCAGGCATGTACCTAATATTTGTTTGACATTCACTTGTGCGCTACGATCTTGGAACAGCGGCTCGCGGTAGAGCAACCGGATGCTGTTCCAGTGTGAAGTAAAGTTTAAGGGCACCGGCCACGGGTGTTCGCCATGTTTGGGGTTCATGGCAGGAGGAAGTCTGGAGCAGCCGCCTTACTGTCCAGCCTCCTCTGACGTCCCCCACTTCACACTTCTTTTTTGAAACCATTATATCCATATCAATGATACATTTGGGGCTATAGAAGACACACTCTTTACTTGTTCTGTAATAATTCTGGGAGCTGTACGGGGTGCAGTGTGCTCAGTCATTATTGCAAGAACACAGCAGAGTCTGTCTTGTCAGGCAACATGCAGAACTATGCCTTCCTCCTCCCCCCCCCCATCCCACACCCCATGCCCCACCCCTCTGATTTGGGGCTCCCTTGTTCCATGCAGTGCTGTGTCATGTCATGCTCAGCTGACATGGATGGGCAAATGCATCGTCATGGGATGTTACGAAAAATCTCCAAGGTCACATTTCTACAAGACAATCATTATTTTGGTTTTAATTTGAAAGTTTTCACTCACAGTTCTGGTGTCACTATTTTTAAATGAAGGGAGACAATTGCGATAATATCAACTAATATGTAAATTGACCTTTCAAGTTCATGAAAATTCAAAACTGGCAAAACCAAAAGAACCCTTGGGGGCTACTATTATTGATGGGATGGGGTGATAGGTTCCACGATATTGGGTGCGTCACAAATTTATATCCTACCCACCCACCCCACCCCCCCATATGGGGTCCAGGGAATTACACAATCTTCAGGTGGCGAAGGGCGAGCATAAAATGACAATGATAGAGGAAAGCATTGTCAATGATTATAAAATGTAAAACATCAAAACATGTTAAGCACCATGATCGACTTCTTTTGTTCTTGCAAGTTTGATAAAGAGAAAAAGAAGTCTCTCTGTGTATGTCCTTGAATAATAGATCATGGTCATTTAAAATTTGACCATTGGCCCAACCCTTTCTTTTTTGTAAATCACATCTCAAATCATAATCAAAATAATGAATTGATGGTTTGTATCACGTAAAGTCGTACTTTTAATTCAAACCACGATAACAACAAGAGGCACGTGACAGTCTTGTCTGTATGTGACCTAACATGCCCAGACTAGACCACCTTCTCCTGGTCTAATCCTTCCTCAAATTTATGAAAAAAACAAAAACCGGAAGGTATTTGTGTTTAAAAGTACAATATGTCCCTTCAGCATGAAAATATGACTGCCTCAGCCCGTTTTACGAAAAGATTGAGATATTTCCCTAATTTTTATAATTTGACGGAATGGTGATTTGGATTAATATTTTACATCATTACAGGTACAGTCACTTGTCCAGGTAGGTTTATCATGTAAGTATGGTTGCAGAGATTCTCTGCTCATAAAAGCAACTTCTTTAATTTACTAGTACAAAATTAATCCCCCCCCCGAAAAGTACGTATTCACATAAAATGTATAACATGGTACCAATACCTAAAACGAATGAAAAGTAAAAGTATTCTGTAATGCGTAAAAACATAGATTTTTGTGTTACCATTAATAAAGGTAAATATTCATGATAATAATTTGTATGAAAAATTAAAGTGTAACTTCTAAATATAATTAAAACTGCCTGCTTTATTCCTGAACAAGATTTTGGCACTTTTTAAGTATTGCTCTAAGTAAAATGTAATCTTTCAAGTATCTAAAGTTCCGCAGGCATGTACCTAATATTTATTTGACATTCGCTGGTGCGCTACGATCTTGGAACAGCGGCTCGCGGTAGAGCAACCGGATGCTGTTCCCGTGTGAAGTAAAGTTTAAGGGCACCGGCCACGGGTGTTCGCAATGTTTGGGGTTCATGACAGGAGGAAGTCTGGTGCAGCCGCCTTACTGTCTAGCCTCCTCTGACGTCCCCCACTTCACACTTCTTCTTTTTTGAAACCATTATATCCATATCAATGATACATTTGGTGCAGTAGAAGACACACTCTTTACTTGTTCTGTAATAATTCTGGGAGCTGTAAGTAGTGCAGTGTGCTCAGTCATTATTGCAAGAACACGGCAGAGTCTGTCTTGGCAGGCAACATGCAGAACTATGCCTTCCTCCTCCTCCCCCCCCCATCCCACACCCCATGCCCCACCCCTCCGAATCGGGGCTCCCCCCCCCCCCATGTTCCATGCAGTGCTGTGTCATGTCATGCTCAGCTGATCTGGAAGGGCGAATGCATCGTCATGGGATGTTACGAAAAATCTCCAAGGTCACATTTCTACAAGACAATCATTATTTTGATTTTAATTTGAAAGTTTTCACTTACAGTTCTGGTGTCACTATTCTTAAATGAAGGGAGACAATTGCGTTGATATAATCTAATATATCAATTGACCTTTCAAGTTCACGAAAATTCAAAACTGGCAAAACCAAAAGAACCCTTGGGGGCTACTATTATTGATGGGTTGAAAGCAAACACACAAACATAAGTGCTCCCCTCCCCGAGCCAGCTGGAATAAAATGAATTCAGAGGCCACTCATAAATTGGTAAGGGGATTGGGGTCAGTCTTGCACGGAATGGTTGGCCAAATGGGCTGCTGGAACCAGCGAAGGCCCCCAGCAGAATATACAGAGTCAGTGACCCAGGCTGTTTAATCAAAGGATTGTTGTAAAAATAATCCTCTATCTGGCCCACCCCCTCCTCTCTCATCCCCCTTCTTTGCCCAGGTTGCCCTGACAAGGCACTTATTATTAAGCGAAATTAGGGCAACAGCCGCTTTAGTAACTTTTGACCAGTGGTTGCTCTCAGCCGAGAAATATATGTAGGTTAACGTGACGGATCCGAGTTAGTTATCAATCCTATCGGATTCACACGGACAGGAAGTGTGTGTGTGTGTTGTGGGGAGGGGGTGCCAGGCTCAGGGGAACCACAAGTATTTCATTATCCTTTCTATGCATCTTAAAAGCGATATGTTTACCAATTGATATGTATTTAAGTTACCGTTTCATGATCAATATTGCGAAAAGCTGGTTGGGGAGGGGGATGGGAACTTGTGTTTTTGTTTATCACATTAAATGTCCACCCAGACACCAGTGGCTTTTTTAATTATAATTCTTGGTCAGTGGTGTGTAAAGTACAAGTAAAATTCTTGAAGTTATGGATTAGTAAGCCATGACAATGCGAGCACATTCCTGACAACAGACGGTTTTATTGTATGGGCTGGGGCTGGGGAATGGGTTCAAGAAATCTGCAGCAGGAATTAACATCTCACGGCAAATCCCCCCCCCCCCCCCCTTGGCGAAGGTTGTGTGACCGCTGTTTTTGATCACATGGTAGCAAACATGCCTACAAGACTCATGTTTCACATTTAACCCGGCTTATCAGACTCCCTGATAAGGGCCAAATCTTACAGCCAAATATTTTTGCTGATTTATTCTCATACAATTGTTTATCCTGGGTGAATGTCTGAAATTCAGCTCCTGCCATCTGGTCAGTATTTCTTCGCTTTTGTGCTAATTTATATCTGTAGACTGGAAAAACATGTCCAAAAATATCAAATATGTCTTGCTGGTTTTCCTGCATCTCACTGCAATATCTGTTATGTAGTTTTCGTGAAAAAACAACAACAAAATAATGAAATGACAGATAGTCATTTTTTTTTTTTTTTTATTGCGGGTATGGGTGAAAGAAACCTCATGAAGTATGCAGTGATAATGACTTCATGTATCACACGTAATAATCTGTATAAACCTGAGTAGGGGAGCCAATTGGAGCCAAAATGGACTGTAGTCTTGAATTGAAAATACAGAAATGCTGGTCCTGTGCAATAGTATTTGACAGAGGCCACTACATACAATGAAGCAAATAGCCTAATTTAGCTGATGCACTAAAAGTTTTTGTCGCTTGGATGCTGTTCATGCATAAAGCTTGAGTGGGGGTAAGGTAGATGGGGTCCCATTGTGCTGGTAGAGCAAATTATTTTCCCCCGTTACAGAGCACAGAAAATAAGAATATTCCGAAATACTGGCCAGTAGGTAAAATTAGAGGCATCCAGTATTTGTTGGTACTCAAATAGAATATGCCCCGCTGCCGCAGTGCAGAAATACACTGTAACCTTACCCTCCACCCCCGCCCCCCTATATTGCTGTAGGTTATTGTTGAATTCGCATAGTGATACAAGCACCAATAATTTCAAATTGGGAACTTCGTCAGATTGAAATTACTTTGTACCATTGAATATGTTCTATCATTTGCTTGCAGACTAAACATCAAATTTTCAATGTACCAAATGGAAATTTTCATTGACCTTCATTCGTTCATTTTGCCACTTACAATTCTGTACTCACTGGTTGGGCGTCTTCACACTCGTATAACATGGTGGGCTACTATTTAGACCAAGCACGCATTCAGAGGAGTATTTACACACGTTGCGATGTGTTGTCCGAGATTTTTTAAAAAAATTTTTGCTTTTGTTTGCTTGTTCAGTTTTTTCTTTCGTTTTTTTTTTGGGGGGGGGGCGGTGCTTTATTTTGACAACAGATTCAAATCTGTTCTAAATTCATTTAATTCATTTGGATAATAAATAACTTGTTTGAATCGTTTGAGTGTTATTACTCAGCAAGGGAAGATTTCGTACAGAGCTGTGTGTATTTCAAAGGTTGAGTGTTTTTCCTCGTTTGGAACTGATTTGGGACTATAGTGGTGCCAACTGAGTGTTTCCACTCATCCGAGGCTTTAAAATAGACACAGACCAGGTCTTTAAGAGTGTTTTCCCTCACGCGGACCTGGTTTTCGATTTCTTATACGAGCTGGCTTGAGTGTTTCCAATCAGCTGCGTTTGTTTACAGGGTTTTGTATGGATTGAGTGTGTCCACTCAAGCAAGATTGTAGATATGTGGACCTGCCAGGAACTGATATCCAGATATGGCGACAAAAAGTCACGAATTTCTGTAAATCGAGCCAAAAAACAGAAAAATAGAATTTCTGTTTTTAAAATAAATTGTGTTTATATAAGCTGTATTGTGGGCCAGTCCTAAATAAACTGTAAACGTTTTATTCAGAGATCTTTGCGTTGCAGCTCTCTTTCTCTCTCTCTCCCTCCCTCCCTCCCTCCCTCTCTCTCTCTCTCTCTCTCTCTCTCTCTCTCTCTCTCTCTCTCTCTCTCTCTCTCTCTATATATATATATATATATATATATATATATATATATATATACATACATGACAATCTAACTCTTCAAAGTCACATCATGAACACAGGACATGTATCAAGCCATTTTTTACAGATAAGACCTTTTTCTTGTTTTGTACTTTATTTACATTTATATTTCTACTAAGTTTATTTACGGGTTGCATTTTTGATAAAACAGTCAGGCAGATCATCTTTGTTCCACGGAAGTGTGTACCATGAGTGCGTATCTTTTAAGTGTGTTTAGTAGGTCTGGCGTCAGTGACTTATAATATTTTAAAGAATCTGCGTCCCTGTTCAGCTCAGCTGACTGGAAAGCTGATTTTGTGATCCACCATGCGTCATACCCATGCATGTTCTCCTTTGTCTGTCAACTATTTTTTTTCAATTTCTAAACGCGCGGTTAGAAGATCCTGTTCACAATTTGGTACGGTTATGTTTTCACTCAGAGTCAGAGTCAGAATACTTTTTTGACATTTGCAAAATTAGGTAATAAACACATATTTTTAACTGTTGGAGAACATATATATTTTTTAGTAAATCGAAAAACCGGAATATGAGTCTGTATATACCTTGTATCTGACACAAGACCGACGGACCTTAGTTACGGACAAAATGTAATTTACATTGTTCTGAAGACGTTTTGGTGGGCATGAGAAGAGGCACATAAGCTAACCTGTGACACTCTAACCTGTATATATGTGGAAGTACTATTGTGCATATTACCCACACTCTTCTGTAGAATTTTGACACTGGGTGTATGAGCGATGGCAATTAGTTTTTATCTATATCTGCAGGAAACGTTACGGCTTCCATTGAAATATGGTGTGCAAAAAAATTGGTATGAGCGTAATGTTTTGCAGAGCAAAAGGGACGCACAACTATTTGCTGTAAGAGAAAAACACGTTCTCACGAGAAGTCCCGAGCAAGAATGCAATAATTCAATTGTGACCAAAAAAAGGAGCTGTAAATTGATAACAAGACAGTCTTTAGAGTATACTTATTAAGTCTTCTGAAAAAAGAAAAACTAATTACTTTGGAACATTCATTACACAATTTAGTCTCACGTACATTTGAAAATAATTCATTTGCCGACAGTAATTCAAAAGCATTTTTGACTCAGTAATAACATTATACAATAAATTCTGTACATTTCTGTGGGCAAAGCTGAAGAGAGAAAAACAACTTAGGGAACTTTCTAAAGTTGTGTCATCATCATACAGAAATAAGTCAAATTTGAAGATGCCTAACACATACCATTGGTTTAAGTAATAAAAAGAAGAGATCCAAGTATTACCCCCGAGGAAGTCTAGTCTATATGCGCAACAATTTAAAAATGCTTCTTAAAATTCAACAGGTTGGAATCGGTTTTCCAGATAGGTTTCTAACCAACCTGTGACACCATAATCCAAAGTATCAAAGACTTTTCACAAATCCCAAAAAGACTTACTGACAGGTGGTTTGCCAAATTTCAACATCTGAATAATTCTGTCTACAATCTCTGGTACTGTTGTGCCCATAGAATGATTTTTTTGAAACCATATTGGCTGCCATAGAATAGAGACTAAGCTGTGAAGTAATCATACAATTGGTTATGAACAACCTTCTAGAAATATTTGATATAACTTGCAATAAATATATATAATTGTCTAAAGATGTGGACATGTTCTTATATTGAAAATGTAAGGTAAGATATGACTCTATAAAACAGTAGTATGGGTAACAACAAAATTCGCAAACAAGACGAATATATAAACACCAAGTTATATATATCATAACACTGAAGTAACTATGGGCAACCCTAACAGTGTGGTATTTTTGAGGTGCTCTAAATTGCAACATAGACATGGCTGTATGTCACTGTCCCAGTTACAGTAAGATTCAAGCAGATGCATAGCATGTATTGATAGGTAGCTGGTACATAATTAATTTAAGTTTTAAGAAATTAAGATTATATATTGCAATTGAAGAACACCACTTGTATATGTGAACAGAAACTTGAAGAGAAAAAGGAATACTGAAAAAGGCATGTATAAGTCATGACAGAGTGCAAAAGTCACCCCTTTAAGCACCACAATGCTTGCTAACTCTCTACTTTTGTCCCCCAGCAGTGGGTAATGTTTGTTTTTATATTGTGTAATACACTGCAATGGTTAAAATGGATGACAAGTCTACCAGTAACGGCTCAAATTGAACGGATATCTGATCAAGTGATATCATCAATCAACCATCCTCGCTTTCCTTTGTTTCCTTTTCCTTCTCTTTTTCTCCAATTTAAAAAAAGCCTCTGCCGTTCAGGAACTACCAGCGACGTTGCTCTGACCATGCACAGTAACAGTTCCTTTTAAATTCCTGAACAGGTGGCACTGCATGTTTTGATATTATTTTACGACTACTTGTCTGGTTTTATATCGACCTCCGTCAAAGTTGTTCACTAGGTAATTGCACTATCAGTCTCTAATTTGGACGACTTTTTGACATATGTGATGACCAAAATGTAAATGAATATGTTGGGACGTTTCGTTATAATACTGTGCCTGCGAGTATCGAAACCCGTACACTGTACCTTGTGTGGGATTCCACCAAACATATTCAGTACAAGATGCTAATTAATTATAGGCATTTTATCGTTTGACGGGAAAACCTTCACGCTCTTCAGAAAACTCACTGGTAATAGGGAGGGGCAGTTTCTTAAGTTTCCAGAAACCGCCACTACACGGCGCGAGTCATCGCTTTCATCCGGGTACTCACCTGCGGGTGAACATTGGTCTCGGCTGATTTGCAAACACTGTGATAACATTGTATGTATCGGCAATCAAAGTGCCAAAAATGTTCCTTTTCACGTAATATCTGCTAATTAATTTACACACACGGTCCATTTGAACCGCGGTGACCGGGAACCGCATTCTGCTTAATGAAGGTGCTGTCATTTAGTTTTTAAATTTATTTACAACATACCTGCAATTTATATACACATATAAACTCTATTAATTATTAATTATTTATTTATTTACTTTATTTATTTTTTTAAACAAGGACCCCAATGGAAATAAGCCAGGTCAAACTGGCTTTCTTGGGTTATCCTGGTGCTGGTCAAAATTTTTGTTATATAATGTGATTTTAGCCTGAATATGAACCTATTGTCTGCTATGGTTTTTACCATCTGTCTGTTTACTGTGTCAAATGTATGTCTTGAGTTCGGTGATTGTATTTACTTTAATTTCATCATTATGTTATTTTGTAACACGTGATTTGAGTTCTGTGATATTGTATGTATTATGTTTTTACTTAAGTTGTATATTTGTCAATGTCTTAATTTCTGTTTATTGTATTGATTTTATGTATTGTCTACTGTATTTTATGACTAGCACCAAATAAAGTCAAGTCAAGTCATGCTTGTTACATTCCTGCGTAGCGCCACTCGACCATGTGAATGGTCCAAAGAAATGCAACAATAAAGAATATTCTTCGACAGTTATTAAGATAATGCAGTGATCACATATAACAAATTATCGACATAGCACACAATATGGACTCAACAGCATGAGGATTTCGTAAGACTCCTGTTGCAAGGATTTAATGTGACCCGTTTTATCGTGGGCGATAATAGAGAATCGAGTAGGATAAAACAACATTGGTCATCGCGTGTTAAGAACAGTGTTGCCAACCTGCCATACTTAAAAACCGGGAGATAGAAAGTAAAATTAAGGGAGCTTGATAAATTAATATGAAATATAGAAGGGAAATATTGATGAATTTCCGGGAGGTGACTCAAAATTGTCAAAAATCCACATTTTTTCAAGAATTTTAGGCGTAAAATTCCGGGAGTCTACCGGGTAATTCGGGGGGTTGGCAACACTGTAAGAAGTCGATTGTATTTTATTTGCCGGGTGTGTTGTCATTGTGTCAAAAATAAAGACAAGTAGACAACCTCATCAGAATATGTTATTGTAGATGAACTCCCAAGTTTTACAGTGTTACTGTATGTGTGTGTGGGTGTGTGTGTGTGGGGGGGGGGGGGTCGGCAGGTAGCGTTAACATCAATTAAAATTAAAATCAAATGTGATTAACTCCACAACAATATGTATTGGGTTGATTCCTTGATTGCCTTACTTTCTCCAAAAAGTATTTATTAATGATAACATTATCATGATTATGAGTTACACTTGCTTATTTCATTCGCCAAGAAAAACGCTTAGTTTGCACCATGCGTTAACACATCATAGGATGCGACGCTACTCAGGTTGACCCGCTATTGAATACCCGGATGAAAGCTGTCCGCAGCGCCACATGGCGGTCAATGAGAAAACGCAGAGTTATTGCTTTACCATATTGCAATTGGTTTGAAACTGCAATAAACAATTTGTTTGCCTGTGTCTTAATTTAAACGAAGGGTGATGCATTGGTTTGTTCTACTTTTAATTTTTTTTTCTATTTTTATTTTTGTTTTGCTTTGTTTACTTTAGGTTTTTTGCTTGGGGGCGGGTGTCTGTTTATATGTTTTTTGTTCTTAAACCGTATTCCTAATGAAACAGATCCAAGTCAACTCCAACCAAAGACAATGTTCCTTGGTATAACTTAATCACATAAATTCACAGTTCGTCTGTACCCAAAAGAGTCCAAAACGTACTTCAAAAGGTCCATAGGGTAAAAAAAACCCAGCCACGTCTAGTTTTAACATGACAAGAATACATACAAAGTTTGTATAAAATTATAAGCCTATTACAGTAAATTGGCTTGAACAGGTGCATCATTCATGTGCATATAGGACGGCTTACTCCAAAATACGCTGCGCGGCATGGTGCGGCATAGCATGGCACGGCATTGCGCAGAACGTAGTGGCGCGGGGCACCAATTCTTTATTGACTTGGACTTGGAACCTCATACCGAAAGTTCCATTGGGCAACCAAGACTACGCTTTCTACTGGGAACTCATTTGTGTTCTGTTCGAGAGTACAACAACGGCAACATGTGGCGTTATGTGGATCAGAATTTGGTTGTTGTTTTTCTTCCTTTTTTTTGTGTGTGTGTTTTTGTGTTTTTTTTTTTTTTTTTTTTTGTTTTTTTTTTTTTTGTTTTTGTTTTGTTTTTTTTATTTTTTTTATTTTTGTTTTTTGTTTTTTTTTCAGATTCCATAATGTAATCAAATAGAACACAAAAAGAAACATCAGCAGAATGCGTACTGTTGGCTCCGCAATAGGAACACCTGGTCCGAGGTATAGATAGATAGATAGATAGATAGATTTTATTTTTCGTCGAGCATTACAAACAAAGAACATTAGTCCACTAGGGACTACTATAGTCGACGTGGAATAAAAGGTAAAATATATGTATAAAAAGTAAAGATTGACACATAAGACTAAAATATACACAATATACTCAATACACACCAGTATAATTCCTTTGACCATGATCATGGTTCCCTGTCCACGTCAGTTGGCCACATACCACTGTTATCAATCCTTCTATTTTTCATATAAGCATTTTTCGGTCTAAAAAAATCAGCATTTTGGTATTTTAACTTTCCGTGAACGGCATTTATCAGATACAAATGTCAGAAAAACATGGATGGATTTTTGTCATATAATTCCCAGCTCGTTAATTTGTGATAATTGAAATACGAAACAACACCTGGATGTCAGCTTTATAGAGGTGTATGAACTGTGCTCTTGCCAGGGTCACATCATTGTCCTTCCCCACCATAAAGTTCCCACCTGGCCTGGAAAACGGTGCACCTGTATGACCACCAATGAAGCAACTCTGCGATGCAGCAAACCTGACTTAGCTAACTTTATTTAAACAGAAGCTACAGCATGCTGAAAACACAGTGTTTTCACAATTTGGGACTATCTCCGTGGGATGCGCAACCAGCCAATCACAACTTTGGTCTGTAACCAATTATTGGCCCCGTGCCCCGCACCACACCATGCCGTGCCATGCCATGCCGCGTAGCATATTTTCGAGTAAGCCATGTAATACCTTACAATTCATTAAAAAGGACCATAATTTGCAGCAGAGTAGAGAATTTGCAAGCACATGTTTCAAATTTGTTGAAAATATCAATCAATCACAGCATTTAATAACAAGTTGCAACCACCGTCTCAACAATGATCATCATCCATACAAGTCCACAAAGTGATACTGACACCGACATCAATCCATCAAAAAATCCACCTAGGCTTAAATCACCATCAACAAGAATCAAATCAACATGATTACACAATTCGATGTGTTTTAGACTTGTAGCTAAAAGCATGATGTTACTTTAAAGGAGATAAACTAAGACTATTTCCAAAAGAAAAGTTTTTCAATGTGAATGATTCAGCAAAACTATAGATGGGATCCAGTCGAAACTTAGTCGGGCTGTACTTAAATAAGATGTTTTTCGAATGCAGTTTTTAAAAAGTCATGCTCCTATGAATTGTTTTGTTTTGGGTTGGGTTGTCTTGCGTGCATTTCTCTTAACAAAATGATGAAACCTTTAGTCTTGTGCTTTACTCATTGCTTTGCAAAGGCTTATGAATATTTGGGGCCCATCCGCTTCTACTTGGTTTAATGGTTTAACGTGTGGTACTACATATCTCTTTCCAGCTGTTACATATTTTGTGTCTTGTACGCTTGATTGAGTTTTTTTTTCTTTGTTTCATTCTGGGCGTCATAGTGTCTCTAGCTTCTATATGTAGATTATATTTGGCCAGCTCATAACCATGTGTTAATGCTGTGCCTCCAAACTGTGGATTCTGGCCTACTTACGAAATTTGAATTCTTAAGTGGACTAATTTAAACACGGACTTGCTTTCCGCTGTTGCTTGTCACAAGTAGGCAGGGTTTGAATTTTTAATCTGGATAGAATCGCCGAATTTGGTGCTTTTTTTCTGGCTACTCGAATACGTAGATGGAGCACGAACGCAAATTGTGAACACCATTTATAAGGTGCTTGTAAATTTTCCTTTTTTCTTTCATAAATTTGAATTTCGGAAGCAGTTTCAGGGTCTTTGAAAAGAGGTCCTACCATTGATGCAAAATATCTGAAGTCCTTAACTCTTTCATATTTTGATTTGTTTCATGAAACATAACAATCACATACATCGGAACGAATATTCGTCATTTGCTAATTAACGCTGGATCGCTTGGGAATGTATCTGGGTCATGAAATAGGTTATGCATTTAGCATTTTCGCTCGATCCGACGCATGCTTGTCTGTAATAAATAATATTCATAAGACATTAGTCTAAACAATTTTGATGTGTGAGATGTATATCCTGCTTAAAATTACGTAGCTTGCTAAGTTAAGTATGTGGGTAACATATCCTTTTTGGATCAGCTAAAAAAGCGCTTCATGGCTCTTCTGGACTTCTCTTTTAGGCCCCATGCTGTCGATTCAGCTGAAATTGGGACTGATTTGGGTGGGGTTGGAGGTGTGTAAATATCTGGGTAAGCTGGGCAAGGTTTCCTTGTAGAGCTCTCTGGTTGTCTTGTGGGGGCCTATTAAAGGAAATAAATATGGCGTGGCATTCACTTTTGCCAGTATATCACGAAGGAGGCAGTGAGATCGAAGTCAGATCGCAAGCCGACAGGAGAGCGATCTGACGGAATCTCGCCGCCTCTTGAGCGATATATTGACAACAAGGAATACCACACCATACTTAATTCATATTATAATATGGTTTAAAGTTGACCACCCCCCCCCAATTTGACGCAAAAAAGAATTAACTTGTCTAGTTTCACTCATTATCATCGCTTTTGTTTAAGCCGTTCCCGTTTCCTTGCATACTCCCTCCACTGCAAAATTTACCGCTTTGGAGATGAGCGTGGCCCCATTTTGGAGGCCTAAAGTGTGAAGATTGTATCCCTGTAAGTTACAATCTCCCAAATAGGTCTTCGCTAAAAATATTGATCATTAAAAGAAAAAAAAACAGAGACCGAAGTAGGTAGCCTATAGGCTATCATATTCATAATTTTGTCTTAGGCCTACATTTGGCTATCCTGCAGATAGAGTTTTTGGAAGCTTTTTGGAAGGTGAAAATCCTCATAGCCCCCCCCCCCTCCCCCCCGACACCAACGATGTTCAACAAATGTGATTGCCTGAATAAGGTTATGTGACTAATCAGTATATGTAGGCCTATATCACCACTGAAAGTGAAAAAACGATCGCATGCAGGCAAATTCGCTGTGTGCTGGACGATTTTGAGAAAAGTAGGTGTTCTGCTTAAATTATTTTTACGGTACAGAGGTTTCTTAAATGCAAGGCCTATACAACAATTCTGACAGTATTTAGCATTCATTTTGGGTGTGGAGCCGGCGGAAATGAATGCCATGGCATGGGTAGGCCCACTTTAAGTTGTAGGCCTAGTATTACTCCCTGCCATGACGAGTACGCGTCTTGACACTGGTTCAGTCGAGTGGTTATGGTTATCTGGATCATTGGTTTAAACATATTTTATTCGAAAAACAATCGGTCAACAGGCACAATGCCTATATTAAGACATTTTGTACATAAAGTGACAATACATACATACAGTGTTGGACTGCCAGATAACATATAGATACACGCACAGTACGTTACAGACAGCAGACAGTTAAGGGGAGAAGGAGAAGAGGCTATTGGGCGAGTACGTGTTAATTTGATTGTCCATATCTTAAACTGGCGACGAAATCTGTATAAATATAAATTATAATGAGAGGTACCTGCATGAAAGCTTCACTGAGGTTGGCTAATCCTTGAATCTGGATCATTATTTACCAAGTGTGTCTATGAATGCACTTGCATCGACTTGTCACTTGTGTGTCAGGATCACTGGGAAAATGGAGTAATGGCATGATACGGTTTATTACTTTGCTACTTTTGGTTGTCGCAGCATTGGCGGCAAGTGCGGATGGGGAGTAGGCCTACACATGTACTTGAATTACAGCGTCATCTATTATCGACCGTGGTAACTACCAAACGAACGCGGAACCAAAAGTAAACATTGCATTTTCGTGCAGGATATTTTGTGAACATTTGCTGTAATTGCTTTATTAAATGTACTAAACAACCGTACGTTTGTTAGTACTTTAGTAATGTTGTTGAAATTGAAATCCAGGGCTCATATGGGGTGGTAATTTGGGGGTGGGGTGTGGGTTAGTACAACAAAAAGGAGGGTCAACGTGATATATCGGATGTTATATCACCGCAATCAATGCGTTTAATTTATTCACATGGTCTACTATATTATAATACGTGTTTTCACATCTTTTTCCAATGACCTTGTTTATACGTTTTTATATACATATATATATATTCGGTACAACGAAAAACAATGGACCTAGACCAAAGATCGAGGGTCAAAGAGATGGCATTCTCGTAATTGGAAATCATGTGTGATTGTTTGACACCGCTTAGAAAGAGAGTGGGTGTTACCAAGTGCGGACTTTTCCTAGGAAGGGCCGTTTTGTGATCACGGAAATCTGACAACAGAATGTGAACATTTTTTAAGGAATCCCTAAAACAAAAGCAAAAATAATACAAGTCAACAGGCTGTATCCTTATTAAGGCTTCATCGCTCCAATGTGGTTATTTAGGCAAGGCGGCCAGCAAGATCTCTGTGCCAGTGCTGACCACATCGGATTAAATATATGCGATTGCATGTCATAATCTTTTTCATGTTTTTGTGTTCACTCTTCTTGTTGAGCAGCATGCCTGCACTAAAACGCCCATTACATGGCTGTCCGCACCGATCTCTCGAGTATGGAATGGAGCGTATAGACCTCGGCTAGCACACTGTTGGTTTTTATGAAATGGAAGTTTTGCAGACCATTTCAAGTTATAGAAATTATACAGTATGGTAACCATAATAAAGGTTGGGACTGAAACACGGAAATGACAAGTAAGTGATTGATATCATTATGAGAGGCTGCGATGAGCAAACGGGCTGTTACACAGAGTTTCTTCAGACCTATGTGTTTGACAGAGAAGTGAGTTTTTCTGGCATAAAGGAATGTTCATGCATTGCATACAGAACATACCTAGGAAATACCACGCAACGGTTCGCTTGTGCATGAACATAATCAATAAAACAACACTTAGTTTTACTATTTGTCTGCCGTTAATATTCTTCTAAACTATGAGAGTGTTTGGTTTTGACCAGATGCTGATCAGCATCAATGGATTAACATTTATCCGGATAATCTAAAATAACCTGCACGTGTGGGCATTTTCATTCTATAGATAAAATGTACGCAATTACAGGTAACTATGGTAATTCATGTCGCAAGTCACCTAGTGCACCTTACAAGCACAAGTCAAAAACCTGGTTAACAACTGTAACTACATACGCAAATCACTTCACATCATGTACAAATAACTTAACGAGATACATGTGTCACCAACATATCACTGATTAAACTAAGTTTACCTGTTTAATTTTGAATTGCCAAATATTCATGTTGGTCCAAGCACGGACCATCATTAGCAAACATTGTGAACATCATAAGCATGTATTCCCTGGATAAAATCCACTTTAGCAGGCTCCTATTGTTTTGCTCTCCCAGTCCCATTGCTGGGACTATAAGCATAGCTATCTGCGATATTGCTTGTTGGTTCTAAACGAGTATGAGCAATCGCCGCCCAAACAAATTGCTGAAACAAACCCCTCAAAGGGGAAAATGGAAAATAAGATCATTTACGAGTCAGTATATCAAGGTTGTGTAATTGCGAGGTTGATAGGGAAATAAACATGTAAATTATATGACAAAAAGTAGAGAGTTCATGCCAACTGAAGGAGAGGCGATACATATCTGTAGACCTACCTCCTGTCCTAAAAAATAGAGGTGTCACCTTTGCCTACAGGAGGCTTAAGTAGCCGCTTCAAATAAGAAAGGCCTTAAACCCGAAGGTTGAAAAACAGAAAGAGAATAGAGCCTACCGTGGAGCCTGCACGATAGAGTTTAAAGAAATGAAAGCCGACTGGGCAAACAGAAAAGGTTACCAGGAGTTTACATTGATCTTTCATAGTTCCGTAAAACTAAAAGCTGCAAACGTGAAGAAAATATAGTTTGAAGCGAGTAAGGAAGAATCAATATATTGACATAACTCGAGTTGAATTTTCCAGCCAAAGCAGTTAAATTAAATCAGTTTCAAATGTTTAAGGTGTAAAATGCATTTGTTAAATTTGAACAAAACTCGTATTGTCTGAACTGATGCGAACTGTTAACTCCTTTGCTTAACTTCGTTTCCAACCATCGTGACGCATCGATAATACCTGCAACTTTTGAGAAATCAAGATCGCGTTTCCAGATACCAACATGCCACTAAAGAAAACCGACAATAATCTAACAGAGGTACTTTGGAATGCACCACTGACACGTAAAAAATACGAGAGATGATATCTTTCTAACTGATCGAATGTTAGTGTTGACAAACTATTTGGAAACCGTGAGTCAGATCGTTAACAGGGCACAGTAAGGATGCAGTGTATTGACTTGAGAGTCTTGCACGCATTAAAACAACAAGCGCGAACTGCGCGGAACAGACATAGAAGAAAATCAATGCACTTACGTCTTTGCAAGGCAAGAAATCGAAAACTTATTAAGGATTTAATTAAAGTTCTTTGTAAGACTGGAGCCACAGTTCAATAAACAGATGAGCTGAAAGGTTTGAGGTCTGTCTTTAATAGACAAACAAAAACCTATTTGGGTCTAACCCAGGTACTGCACCACCGAGTTGGAAATATGTTTCAGCAATGTCCTTGTAAAGGCGTATTGTTTATGGTGGAACAACGGATGAACAGATTTGTCAGTCTTGAACGTAATTTGCAGTGAGTGAATGGATCTAAAACCATGCTGTTTCGAATACGTTTATTTTAAGTTGAAAAGGATCCTATTGTGATTTCCTTCCCGAGTATTACCAGATAATTAAAAAAATGAAATGTTAATAATGAACACCTTGTCATTCAACCCTTGTTGATAATATTTATTATACCCAAAATCATGAAATATAGTGACTTTAAAAGCACTTTAATCATGAAGGGTTTTATTTTACTTTACTTTTATTTTTTGGCGGTAACGAGAATCTCCTATAGCAATGAAGTGCATTTCCTTGAGAAAGTTGAGCACAGCGACTCAAAAGCGTGATGTTTGCACAAAATGAAACAGGGATCGAACTTCAGAATGTCATGAAGCAGCCAATGATGATACTGAATATGTCGCGGAAAAAAAAAATCACAAATGTCCTGAGTATCCCTCTACCCAGCGATGCAGCCAATTTCTGCCTCAGTTATGTTGTCAAGCTTGCAAAATACATGCATGCCATATTCAACAAGGGTCAAAGAAACGGATTTTGAATATCTTTACCGGTCACGACTTGTTTTAGAACATCTTAATGTTTCAGACAAGCTAAAAATCCAGTTTTATTCACGGTGATACTATGTAACAAAGTAAGCGAAACACTAGATCATTTAAATGCAACATTTAAAACCTCTATTCCACTGGTGTTGTTCGCATCAAACACTACGGATGGCCTGAAAGCTAATATTTACAATGAAACAGCACATAACTAGCCTGCTAGGCTGTGCCAAAAGACATGCCTACTACTTAAAGGAGACGATGGCAGTTGATGCAAGCTGAAGTGGCAGATAACGTGTGTTCCATCCACATTCAAATACTAAGACAGTCATTAACACACCTGATGCCGTAAAGCTCTCTTTTTTTGCAATGTACATGCAGCACAGAAGCAGCGCAGAAACGGGAATATTGTGAAGATGTCCATGGCAAGACTATGTTATATTATATGACTGTATCATTTTTAGGTTCACATGTGATACTATGCACACATGACTTGCCTCGGGTCACACGAGCATTCGCCCAGCAAATCATTTTAATCACTCACCAGACTGAATGTACTCCACGTGATATTAAAACAGAACAAAACGGGGCTTCCTTAACGTCACCGCCCTCCCCAGCCTGTTAGATAATAAATATTCAGCTGGCAAAAGTCAAAGTCAGTCTGTGCATTTTGTGCTCCTTTCCGTGGTGTATGCATCACAGGAGAAAAAACATGGAACCAAAGGCTCACCACTTTACTGATGTTATCAGGGATAATATTTAGAGCAATGTTATGTTCACCCATCACCGTTAAGTTGATATCTCAAAAATCACAGAATACTTAGCTGGCTTGTGTTTTTCTGTTTTCATTTTGGGTCATAGACCCAGAGAAACGATTGTTACAGAAACGAAAATATGATTTAAAATGTTGGCGGCATTGTTATTTCTAATGGCACATAAAAAGCAGCTTATATTTAATTGCTAGTTAATTAGTTAGTTACAATCAATACGGACCTTTAAGCCAGACATGAACATATTATCAGATCAATTGTTCAAGCAGAAAAATTGTGCGGAGAATCTTTATACTAACTCATTTTTTTTTTTATATATATATATATCCTTTTTTTAATAAGATTATAAAGACTTGAAGGGGTTGTGGTAAATTTTAAAGATCGAGTAGTTCTCTATTTAATTTGTTTTCTTTTGGGTAATCAAATAGGGTATAGTAATATTATGAGGTAGAAGCAAGTGAATGTTTCAACAACTATGTACGCTAAATTATTGAGACAGGTGCAAGATGTACTTTTCTACTACCGTGTAGCAGGTTAATACGTTCGAGGTGTTGGTTTTTGGATAAATTGTGTAATCATATGTCTAACCCGGAGCAAGATCTTGCATTCTCTGGTTGGCTTAAGTAAAAATATTTATGTGCCGGAATGAAATGAATTGCAACAGAATAATATCTGGGGCAAAGACCATGAAAATGCGTAACTCTTCAATAGAGTAATTGATAAACTAGAGAACTAATGTGGCTGGAAACGAAGCTTTAAGATGCAGACCGTGGTAAAACATTATACCGCTAAAGTCATCAAAGGCATATGGCATGCAATCAAACAGCCAAGCTTCCAGAAGGGTAAAATACACTCCGTCACAATTTTTTTTTTGGGGGGGGGGTGGTTTTTGATCTAATAACCCTTGAGAGGAAGGCAATATGGAATTTAACAACCATTTATAAAGTAACTTAGAAACTCATGCGGGCTTAAATGGACCTAATATCATCTTCGTAATGAAAGTCATGTTACGAATGGTTATTATATTTGTTTTATATTTGTAAAGCTTAACAGCTTACGCTGTACACACAGTGGCTTGGTTCATTAATGTCAAGAGGAGGTATTCATTTTTTACTATATAAGTAAGTGATTGGGATCCGTCCAAGGTATAGGAAGAGTATCTGGGAGGGTAGCAAATTTGTCGGATAAATAGGCAGCTGGGTAGGATGTGTAGGGATAGGGGTATAGCTTTCAGGGAGGTATGGGCAGAAATTGTAGACGGGAAGGAGTTTGCCAAAAATGATCTGCACCCCAGTTAGGTAGTAGGAGATAAGCTAGGGCAGGCAAATAGTGAATGAGTGCAGCAGTAGGGAAACTTAAAAAAAACGGGATCTACCAGGCGTTCTCTCGGGCAGAGTGATAAAAGTAAGCACCGAGAAAAAGCTAGGATGTGGAGCAAAAGCAAAAAGAAGACCATAGTAATAAGGTATGTCAACTACAGGAGATACAGGAACACGTTTGCGGAAAGCAACGGGTAACAGAGAGTGGGGGAATAGTTCCTGTAGACCTAGCAGAAACGCATATCAGAAAAGCAGAAATTAGTAGTGTTACATGGCCAACAGGGTATGAGCTGATCGGTAGAGGGAGAGAAAGTTGACAAAGAAAAGGAAGAGTAGTAGATTTCTTGATAAAGAAGGGGATACAGTGGCACGAGATATGGGAAGAGTCACGCGAACAGGACAGCAAGGTGAAAAATGAGACACAGTGAATGGCAGAGTCAAATGGAAATAAAGTAGCAGTAGATGTAGTTTATTTGGATAGTGAGGGTTTATCCAATGAATTGAATGACATATAAGAGGATGAGAATTACGATTAGAGTTATTCAGTAGCACGCATACCAGATTATGATAGCTGGCGTTTTAATGTACACATATGAAATGAATTGGTGTATTTGGGGGAGGGGATAGCAGAATCAATGGAAATGGAACCATGTTACTGAATTTCGCTAGAACAGTTGGACTGAGGATAGTCAATATGGATTACAATGTAAAGGAAAGTGGACTTGGGTGTCTGCTGAAAGAAGGAGAATAATCAATTATATTTTAGTGGACAGTGAAGTATTTCTAATGACAGAGAGATCCGATATAAATGGGGAAGGTAGCTTGGATACAGGCAGTGAAAATAACTTGAAAATAGTCTCGATTTACATGTATAGGCAGTGAGCATAACTTGAAAATAGTCTTGATTTACATGGAGTGTCAAAGCTGAAACAGAGGGGCGACTTAGTTGGTGTGGAGTATAAAGGAAGAAACAGACTGGACTTGGTACCGAGAACGTCTAAAAGTTGAATCACAGAAATGAAAAAAAATGAGGGAATGAAAGAGAGGTAGAGGAAATGAATAGGGATTTGATCAGAAGGAGTTTTAAGGTAGCACAGGAAAATAAAAGTAGAAAGAAAAACCAAATTGAAAATGTAGGGTACAGAATACATCCAGAGTTGAAAAGAAGCATAAAAAGGAGGCTTATAAATGAAATATGGAGATCAGCCAGGAAAAACAGTTACCCGAAGGTGATATGGAAGCTAAGAGACATGAAATGTAGAGGGAATGTAGCAGAGATTAAAGGAGAAAAAAGAGCCAGTAATAATGAAAAAATTGACCAGAAAAATAATGGAGAGTGGGGGAGAAGGGTCACCCATCTTTTCGAAACAGGTGAATCAGCGAACAGAATAAAGCACAAGAATTCACACACAGATGGAATTGGACAGATTACAAAAAAGAAATACATGAAACACAAACGGAGCATTGGGAAGAAATTAAAAATCCACACAGGGGTCAGGGAACAGTAGCAATGTGTCAAGCAGAGCACACACAGGATCAATGGGATCTGGAGATTTGTTGCAGAATTCGAATAATTGAAGTTAGAATAGCAGTTAAGCACATGTAATTGCGCAAAGCTCCAGGGCCAGATAACATCTTTATGGAATTCATAACGAGAGGCCCAGAGGAAATTGAAGATAGTTCATGGTTGCTTTTCAATAGGGTTATTGGAAAAAAGACAAATACCAAAAGGAATGAAACAGACTCAGGATTTCATGTATTCCAAAGAATGGCCCAGGAAACCAATTTGGCCAGTGCAGTGGCACCGTTATTTCGTAAAATGTGGGCAAAAAATTCAGTAGGATAATGTACCAGAGACTTGGTGGTTGAAAGGCTTGGTCTTCTGGGGGAAATTCAGAATGGATTCAGAACAAGTAGAAGGGTAGGGGACCACATTTTCACATTGACCCAGATGTGAGAATTGGCAAGACAAAAGCAAAAGAACGGCTACATGAGTTCCTCAGATGTCAGGAAAGCTTATGACAGGGTATGGAGAGATGCCCTATACGAAAAACTGAGTGGTTTGGGATTGGTGGAAAATATTTAGAAATTCTAAAAGTGTTGTGTAAATATGTAGACTATACACTTTCATTGGGAAAGGTAGAAGTAGAGAGTACACGCTTGGAAAGAGGCCTAAAGCAGGAATGTGTGCTGTCCTCAGTTTTAGCTTGTTTGTTTGTTTGTTTTCTTCTTCTTCTTCTTTTTTTTTTTTTTTTGTTTTTTGTTTTTTGTTGTTGTTGCAAACTGTGGCATTTTTAGAGGCAGGAAAGGTCTTGAAAGTGCCCAGGACTACCTGGTAGGATGCTGGGAGAAAAGAAATGAAATGATATAGCGAGACATCAACAGTATAAATTAGAATTTTGGACTACATGGAGGAAAAGGGAATGCGGTAGCCCTTATAAGGGTTCCAATCGGGCTCCCATGGGAAATGCTTGAGCCTTAGATCCAGAGTGTGTGGAGGAAAGTTTTCTTCGCTACAAAATACAAGCGATGAGTGTTCGTGGGATATAACCAAGGCAAGGCATCCACCAGAGCTATGAGAGAGCGTGTGGTGGACCCCATGCCCCGGCTCTGGTCCCAGAAATTATGGCAGCACAAGCTGTTATGCATAACCATGGTTTCCTCTGCCTCATTGCCTTCCTTTCCCCCCTTCTCCTAGGCCACCTGTATCACACAGGACCGTAGGAGATAAACTGAGAGCCCCAAAATAATAATAATAATAATAAGAAGAAGAAGAAGAAGAAGAAGAAGAAGAAGAATTAGTAGTAGTAGTAGTAGTGGTAGTAGTAGTAGTTGTAGTAGTAGTAGTAGTAGTAGTAGTAGTAGTAGTAGTAGTAGTAGTAGTAGTAGTAGTAGTAGTAGTAGTAGTAGTAGTAGTGTTATTTGCGGATCTGCTCTTAATACATCAATCTACACTCCTTCCCTCCTAAAGTTCCTTCCTGCAGCCTAGGTGGAGGCACAGGATCCCAATTTATATGGATGCCTGCTATTAATGTGAACATTGCATAGAACGACCTTGGCGAGGGGTTGGATGAACGCACCTTCAGACGGAAAAATTCATTAATACCAGTACCTCTGGGGAACAGAATGTTGGTTGGCGTTCACATTTATAAATATGCTCTAGAGTTAGTAAGTTGCCACATATTAGGCGCTTCCCAGTAACCAATATATATATGTATTTTATTATAGTGGTGAAGTGGTTAATAAGACGAAAGTACTGTAAAAGGTTTTATTTTGCTGATATTGAAAATTTATCTCTTACACTTTCAGTGAGTATTGGGAAATGGTTCGCCGAAGTAATTGGCGGTAAACCTCTCTTGGTGCACTTTTTTAATAGACGCCCAGTAACGTCTACAGGAAACGGCATTATGTAGATTATTGTACATTTTGAAGAAAAGAACAAATGTCGTACAACTATGCAAAACGATCTAGTAAAAAATACGATGTTATTTACTGTGTTACATATGCCTCTATGCATTCTCAGAAATCAATCGCACATATCCGTTTACAATGAAAATAAAGTTTAGTTGACAACAATAGCCACACAATGGATGCTACATCCTGGCTTCAAGTACAGGTCCTGGCTTATGCCGGTCTTCGTGTTTAATTGGAAATAGCTGCTGTCGTGCGAAAGAAAGTTTTGCAAGACGTGTATCACTTTTACAATAACTGATGATTCTAAAATGGCATGAAGGACGCACATACAGTTACAAACACGTGTTAACTTCTGATGCAGTAGACCAGCGCTATGTGAATAACGACAAGAATGTATTGAGTACCTTGTCAGACAATAATGGCATACCATTCAACTCAGATTTGAGGCTTCGTCTATAACATAGTCAAAGACCAAAATGTTGCATGCTGGGTGTGAGGAAAAAACTAATTATAGCACTGAGGCCCACAATACTTCATCCAAGTTTTGTGGCACGATATAATGTTATTCCTGGGCCGTGTGTGCTTAAGGATTTATGAAGCAAAATCAAAGAAAAGGAAAGTTATAGCCCATAGAACACTAGTTCATGAAAATATCAATGTGACCTAGAATTATAATTTAACTTGGCTGCACGACATGTATTGCCAGCCTGATATTGCTACCTGTCATTGTAAAAATTGGATAAACTATGCGGGTACCCATGTACTATCAGCAAAAAGTTCACGTCAGATCATCTTATGCTTGGGTTAATCTTGATTTTACGTGAATACTTCTGTGTTAGCTGTGCATTATTTTGACTTAGCCTTCGACCTGTTTTCATGATTTTCCACTCCGTGCAAGGTGAGCACGGAGTTCTTTATACTTTGCTGAAAAGGGTGTTTTTATTTTCTTTGCAGCAACCAATATATTTAGTAACGGATATACAATGATGGGTATTACAGCTTAGCCTGTAAACAAATGACATGCAATGGGTAAAGATATGTATGATTCACGTTTTCGGACGTTTTTGCCCTTTCAGAGGCTTTTGCTTTCATCTGGTTAACTCTTTCACCGCCAAGTGCGACTGCAGTCGAAATGCTTAAAATGAACTTCTCTGAGTTATCAAATGGATACTATTTTCATAATCTTTATAAAAGCCTTTCATTCAGCATGTCATAGTCCTATAGAATATAATTGTCAAGGTCAACAGCTTTCCTCGGCACGTTTCGGGAAAAAGTGAACAGCCCCATTGTTCTAACATTAGGGTGATATGAATATAAACGTCTGTAGCATACACATGGATATAGCTATCGGGTTACGTGAGATGGCATTGAAAACAAAGGTTATGGCATGTCCAGAGTATAAAACAGTTGGCGTTGAATTGAGTTAAGGTTGAGAATTGGCCAGAGATTGTGCCAAGTGCTGAGGTTCACATGGGTTAAAGAGCCTGCTGGCCGCACATGGGGCATCAGAGTGGGTCGGCATGGCTTGGCATGCATGGTTTGAAGATTATTACAGGAACATGACATATCAAAATCAACCTATGCAAGAAGGGGCATTTTTTATGTTATTGTCATTTTCATTCGACATCATTTTTATGGGTTTAAAAAGAAACTTTAGTAAAGTTTATAATATTGGCGACAGTATATATTAGGCACGGGCTGTTCTCTTTCTTAAAAAGGGACAAACGTTACTCTATGAATATCGAAAACCTTAAATGAGGAAAAAAATCAGCGATATACAAGAATACGTACTGTTACAGTGAATATAATATGCGGGTATGTTCCGTGGCACAAGATGCCAGAAGCCTGGGAAGCGTCAATAACAAATGTAAAATTTTATATGATTATATCTTGGGATGTTATGAACAATACTTCACTACGATTTTTCATTAAAAAAGTTGTCAGTCGAGGCCCATACACACATATGCCAGCGTATACTTGGAGTTCTGTAGTTGCACGAAAGGTGGGCTTCATTTCTCACAAGGAATGTAAGCCTACCATAGGTGCGGTACCTCGATAGTTAAAATGTTCAGCCGAAAAGAACAAAGCAAGACGGCTAAAATTCCAAGTTTTCAGAGCCATGCATTATTTGCATGAAATACTTGACAATGTGTTACAGTGGAAAGTGGGGTGACCTTTGCAAAGACAGCGCTCATTCGCCAACAGTTTTGTTTTCTCGACTCATTCAATACTGGCTAGCGTTCATTTTTATCGTTTTTTTTTTCAGTGTGCCTCACAGTTTTAGAAAACATGTTGAAACTTGTACAAAAAGAACAAACAAACTCCAAACAAGAGGATCGTGATTATTTTGTGCTTAGCTGCTGAAAACGGCACTTGAGGTCTACGCAGGATTGAAAATCTAATACTTTGGTGCATCATCATTTCGTCACCATTTACATTTATTTGTAGAATCAAAGTATTTTATGTAAGTTTTTTTCTTTAATGTACTGTTTACCATTCGGCAATACATGCACTGTATTGCTCTTTACATGTTGCGCATTGGCATTTACCCTCACAATGTACCAAAGTGTAATATCCCGTAACTTTGTGACAAATTACCATATCAGCATTCTTTTTCCACACTTGCATCATCGAAATTCAGATCATATTCTGATAAAAAGTAAAAGAAAAAAAAGATTGCTTAACCGTATTGGCAGAAGTCGAGCATAGCTTTAACTTACGAAAAGCTATCACATGAACTAGGTGACCCCGGTTGATCTTGAGTACAATGCCACAGTTAATTGTCGAACCAGTGCATGGGAAGAAATATTCATTTTATTTAAAAAAAAAAACAAGAAAACTCTCAATAATAATGACAAATTGCGTCTTAATGTCCTTTACAACGTTTGTAGAGACATACCTGGCGAATATCCTTGTGTAAAATCAAATCATTTCATGCCATTTTTTTACAAGTTGTTTAGTCTGACGGACGGACAAAGGATTCATATAGATTGCATAAGTCTGCAGAGCCAAAACTCATATTTTTAATGAGATCCAGTAGTACCTGGAAGGCATCCTATACAGTTTCCAACTACACGGCCCAGCAAATTATGCAAGCACACACAAATTTGCAAACAAGGTAACAAATGGCAATCCCAACAGAATAAAGCAGTTTCAGAGAGGATATTTTCAAAACCCAATGAACAAAACCATGAAAGTTAAAAAATGTCAGGGTAGTGATATCATGTAAATAAACTTGGTAAAGACTCAAATCATCTCGACTAGATTTTGCAACGTTGGATCAACGGTTATTGATGAGTCGACAATGTAAATTATGGGTGGGAATGACGGATGGAAGGGGATGACTGAGGTGAAAAATTGACAAGGCAGCTTAAAAAACAGCCGCCTGAGCTTAGTTGACTTAACCTTATTGGCCGAGCAGTTCGACACAGAAAGACTCTTTAAAGCCATTCCCTAAAAGCCCGGGGTGCATTAGCACTGTGAACTTGTGTGTCACATAATCCCTGTATGGCAAATCACGTCGCATGGTCACTGGTTAACATCTTTGAAAAATCCCACAGAAACAATGTGAAGCACACGTTATGTATAAAGCATACCTCAGACAATCGATGCCTACAAGCACCCTCAATGAAGAATCACCAACAGCAATGTAAAGGCCGGTTGTTGTCATAAATATTGTAAAGAAAGCCGAAAGGATGACACTTCTTGCATTGAAATGTAGCAATATCCCCCCATGGTTATGTCCAGGCGTCTATCCCACCTGTTACATCTGCATTAAAACACTGCATTTTGCCGCCACAAAACATCAAAATGCATCAGTCAGGCCAATAAATCATTGGAATGGAATACTTGCAAGCAGAGTCCAGTAAGAGACCTACACCAAGCAAAGGGCCGATTTCATAGAATACATTGACCTAACATCCGGCGGATAGGCCACAAATGGGTCCAAGTGACTGGTGGTCAGCTGAGCTATAAAATTGGCTCACAAAACCTCAAAAAATTCAATAAAAATATGGCCAATTGAGCTTGGCGGAAACCGTCCATGGCACATCCTAACTAGGACAATGAATGAATAAATAAAATAATAAAAGAAATAAATGAATAAATAAATAAATAAATAAATAAATAAATAAATAAATAAATAAATAAATAAATAAATTAATTAATTAATTAATAAATAAATAATAAAATGAATGAAGAATCAATCAATCAATCAATCAATCCGGCGAGTGATTTTTTAGGTGTAAAAGTGTATGAATGTACAGGGGATGAATCTGGGACAGCAACCACCCGCCCTTTGAGCTTTAAGAATCAAAAATGAGTCCAGCTAAACAAAGACCTTTCCCATCATTATGGTAATGTCGTGTCATCTATGATTGTGACATGTTGCAAATATAATGTGTGTTCCAATACTTAATCACCTTGCAAGCCTTTATTCCAGGTAGTACACAAGTTCAAAGATAATGCATCAGTTGGGTTTCGGGAAGCCATTTCTCGAAAGTAATATATTACCTCTTACTTCTTTTTTAGTATCTGACAATCGCAGTTTTCTGTATTCTCAACCAGATAAAAAATAAGCAAAATTGACAGAGGTTCTTGGAAATACCAGGTAAACTAATTTTACCTCAGTACATAATTGGACCCGAAGTGTGTTAAATTTGTACATAATGATAGCCCCTTGACTTTTTTGTGGGAAAGGGAATCAATTGGTAGCGTGCCTGTTGACTTATGATGGTAGTTTGTGGCAGTCGATTTAAAAATTATTCTCTACATTTCTGTTTTTGTAATTTCCTGTATGATGATCCTAACGGGTATAATATTTATCTGCTCGGTTCACTTTGGTCGTTCAGATTATGACCAGATACTCTGCGACGTATGCTTCTGATTAGGCAACCTCGCTTATAATCCCACACTCGCTGGAGAGGCTGAACGTACATATAGGTAATTCACGAGAACAAAGCAGGCCAATTTCATAGCTTACAAGCATAATGGCTTCACAAAATTGTTGCTGCAAATTCATTAGCAGAGTTTATCCCGAATGACCTCAATATTCTCAATAGATGAATCTAAAATACAAATTATACTCCCCTCGTACAAAGCATTAACAGCATCAAATAGGATCAGATTGTCCATCAAATTTCTTTGGTGAAAACACAAGCTTGTTTCGCAAAATTGTTGATCTAATTGGTATAGGACGGTTCGGCCGGATCGCACAAGTAGGTGATTGCGATGCTCTTCACATGATGTTGCTGTTGCCCTTCTTGCTCGGTCCTAAAGATAGCGTGGACTTTTAAAACCCTTTAAATGCGACTCTTAGAATATTCCCCAGCAATGAGAGAGTAAAGACACAGCATCATCGTAGATGAAAACAAAATTGCGAGTCACTAAAGTATGTATTCTTTATTTCACAGTTGAACAGATCAACTCTGTATCTATGAATATTGAGAATGCAACATTCACTGATAGCTTACAGTTCCACCGGACCTCTAGAGTTTCTCTTCAGGAAAACAAAATGGTATGACTGAAAGAAAAAAACATGCAGTCGGATGAGAAATGTAACTGAATTATATGATCTGAACAAACCTGCTTAAGCAACACCAAAGGAAAACCTTCTGCAACTTTCTTTGACTTAAATTAACCTTATTTCATTTATCTTTTGTTTGTTTAAATGGTTGCATGGGAGCTATGTTGTTTGTAAATTGAACAAATTATGTAACATTCATTTATCTATACCTTAAATTGTACAAATTTGTTCGGGAGGAACTAATTTGCATAAACTTAAATTTCCTTTTATTTTTTTGCAAAGAATGTTTATGCTGAAAAGGTCCAAGTCAGTGTCATGGCACCATACAAGTTCACACACATTTGTACCAAACAGCTGCTGCCCAACGGTCGGCCCTGTATCTCCACGACCCACAGGCCCTATATTTATTTTATATTTACTATAAACACTCATCCAACAATTAAAACAACGTCTGAAATGTTCCACCCCTACTGTGTAAAAATGTTTTTGTTTTTGTTTGTTTGTTTGTTTTTTTTCGGGGGGGGGGATTCTTCCCGAAAAAATAAATAAGGGGTAGAGTGTTGTGCCGGCCACCGGTCGTTTGCTGTAGTATGGTAAGTGCAGCGTCTGTTGTGATGAATACATGTGAGCGCATTATCCCGCACGTATTTCTAATTTCTAATAGGCTCCGAAACATGTTGAGTAGTTACCCGCTGAAGACCCTTTAATTTATTTGGGCTGATACAGCCTATGTCAAAATTTTACAGAGGAACGTGTGCAATATGGGCAATAGTAATTCCATATGTATATAGGTTAGACAGGGACAGGCTAGCTTATGGAGAGTAAAGAGTTCGGACTGCGGAATGGGGTAATGACTGCTAGGAAGTGGTTCTGGGCAAAAAGACACAAATACAATATGGAGAAATATACAGAGAAAACGGCATACTCACACACAAATATAGTTATCAATTAACCATTGTCTCAAAAAATATTTCATAGCACACAAAAATCAATAAAATTCATATCATTCAATTGTTCCAACTTCTAGTAGGACAATTCATAGAAAATCTCTTCTCTTGCGATATGTTTAACTAAACAAAGAAAGGCTTTTGTTGCAACACATAGTAAAAATTATCGACATAAGTTTATTGCTTACGCCCAGTATTTCATTCCTTATCTGGTTTATTAATCTTCTAGAATGTCCACAAGGTCCCTAAAGAGCTCGAAACCCGTTTATTAATCTGTCTTCTATACATACACACATAAATACATACATACATACACACACATACATACATACACATATACATACATATACACATATATACATATATATATGTATATATATATATATATACATACATAGTACTACATAGTCACACGTTCTGATAAAGGGGCAACGTCTAATCATTTACACAGATAGTGTCGCAATGCATGAGAAGGGTAAGTAACAAATTTCGTGGAAATATGATGCAAGGTTACACTTAAAGAGGTACACCATTATTCGAAGAGTCATCTTGAATAATTTCTTCATGCACGACAGCATTACTCTTTGATGCGGGCACATGGAGAAGTTGAATTTGCCCGTCGAATTTCTGTGGTGTACCAATCAAAGCATCTGAATCAATCAATGCCCATGCCTCCTCATGATTTACTGCGTCTGGCTTCACGGTTGGAGCAAACGATGCTTCAGCTATTTGACAATTACTTGGATTTTTTTAAATAATGAAAACATCAAAGGGAAAGACGTGTTTCAGCTTCAACGAATAAAGCCCCTTGTGTGCGGGGGACCGCTACAGATGTTGCTTGTAGAGACGTGGATTGGCCGAAAAAGCCAGTTGTGACATCCCTGCCCAATACCAATCCGGTGGAACCCTTCAAATGATAGAAACCTTACGCACTGCTTCATTTGCCAGTGTGAGCACGCGTTGTTTGGTAATGATGGGATCAGTGTGAGCACGCGTTGTTTGGTAATGATGGCATCTGCTATGCATGCGCCCCAAGAGAACCTTTACTTGGATATTAACAATATGAGCATTGGAGTACAAGATTTGTTAAAAAATGTTCCTTCATCCATTGAAATTATTTTGATGTGAGAGATAAAAGAGTAAAGACAGGCATGGCCCTACCTTTAGCAAGACAGGGTGCGATACCATGCTTTATCATAGCGGTTTGCCTCATGATCTCACAAACTGGCTGGTTGTACAACTTCTACTCGAGAGGCAGTGCTTCTAAAGGACAAAGAAACAAGAGATCTGTTACGACTGGTCCGTGTACAAAAATCCTACCAGAATCGTTTTTTAGGGCAATGGAAGGGAAGTTTGGCTCCTGTAAACCGCCTTTACCAACACAAAATGACTGCAGTATAGCAGATTCGATAATTGCACGGGAGGATCAAAACATGCTGAACCGCTGTCGCGGCGTTAAAGGTAGGCCGTTCACGTTTACTTACTGCAGAACAGAAAGAGATACAGTCTGTGTGATACCGTTTGTTCCATCGAGACATACAACATGCCAGCTTTCCAACTGGGATTTAACAACTGATGTCCTGAAATATCGTTATATTCACAGTGCACAAGCGATCCGGACAATTGATCGTATGTTTAGTAAGTTCAAAAGACAATCGTCAAATTTACTGCAGATACTTTATTTACATTGTCCTGCTGTATCCCAACGAGGTCATTTGGCCACGGATATGTTTGTATACCTTTGGCAGCATACATTCTATAGAAAGGGGCAACATCAAAACTTACCAGAAAAAGCTTCACACACGCAAAATATTGATTCCAATTTGAAGATAAACATTATTCAAATAGATGGAATCTCCAGGGCACAGTACCATAGAGTCTTTAGGAGAGTATCTGCAGCATTAGCTGATTTGACTCAGCTCCAAACTTTGACAATAGACTTCCCTTTGTATCAAAGTGTGGATGTAAACGGACAGCGCGACGCCGACATTTTGCTCACAGGACAATCAAATCCAAATAAAAACAAGGCACACTCAAATAACTGCTCTCTTGTTGTTCAAGCCGGCATCGATAATCATTTAGTGCTAATACAAGAGACGGCATGCGAAGGAAATAACATGGACAATTATGAACACATTACCACCAATGAAAATAACATTGCATCAAGATTATCCCCAACATATTTCAGGAACTTTTTGTGTGAACTGGAAAAGAAGGATTTGCTACATTTATCATCCCAAGACTCATGTATCGATGGCGACAACTATGAGACGCTGGCATTAAAGAATCTTGCAGTGATATTCCAGCTTTTGAATTCCAGCTCATCCGCAGTATTCTCAATAACTTCTGTCCACACATCATATGAGGGGTCGCTGAAACGTCTCAAAAACATTGACAAAGAGTTGGCCAACTATTTTAGGCAAACGAGACAAATTGAGAATCTTATAACCATAGTTTTGAGTAACCATGGTAATCTCTTTCAGAAGTTAGCAGACAGGACAACCTACGGGCAGGTGGAACAAGCAAACCCAGTTCTCCTGATTACGTTGCCCATGACAGCAAGAAATTACATTGGCCATAACTTTACAACTTCTCTCATTCAAAATCAATTTCGGCTAATAGCCATTCATGACGTGCATCAAACATTAAAGCAATTAATACAACTATCAAATTCAAAGCACCAAAGTGGAAATAAATGTGTATTTGAAGACGAAAAAGCCATAACAAAGCACGATAAACTCAATCACAACAGCATATCTGGTTACTCATTGTTATCACCGCTGCCAGCTAACAGAACGTGTCACGACTTAAGTGTACAGCAACCATTCTTATGTGTCTGTAGTGGTCAATTTAGTCCCTTTTCAAATGATACAATACAAGTAGCATTAGCTGAATTTGCCATGGGGAAGCTTAATGAGAAGATTCAAGACATGATAATTAAGGCAAGAAAACAATCAAGATTGTTTTCCAGGAGTCCATTTGGTACATGTTCTCGTTTACGTGGAGTGAGATTCCATAATATACAACACGCCCGATTGGGCGACGTCATCAAAACTAAAATGGTGATAAGTATACCGGCGGGCTACCAACTTTTGGATTCTAATCCAGCGCATATCTCTTCATATGAGGAAATGCTTGTGTATCTCCAAACTCTGTACTCCGAAAAAGGAACAGATGTATCACTTCTAGGATATTCAAGGTTATCGGACAGAGAAGTGTATTCTTCTTGTGCAGACCCCAATGTAGACCTTGATCTTTGCATATGCGACACAACAAAAAGCACAAAATATACTTTTACAAGACAAGATATGATGGCACAGGTATCTGCTAGAGAGTTCGGTATTCGACCGATTATGCTCAACATACACGGGGCATGCCTCTATTTAACTGTAAGACATTACAAACACAGTGTCGTATTTCAGTTAAGTAACGTCTGTGATGATGTACGATATGTGTTTCACATCATGCTCTATGCGCGCAATATGATAGCAACATGTCCACTGCCAGTTGTGCGAAATGTGCTCCCACTTCATACTATGTTTTTGCTCTCTGCCAGGCAGACTTCGTATTTCAGACCAGATACTGCTTTAAAGTATACAACTCGATATACATACGAGTACCTATAACCCAAATAAGTCTACCATCATCAAATTCCCTTTCAACTGCAAGTGGTGTGCTTATTGTGGGATTACATTGACTGCCCTTCAACTTATCTTTATTGCTGAAAACGGCACTGCTCACTAACATGAACTTTCATGAACATAAACATGAAACGCGTAACTAACAGGTTGTTGATATGCACTTTATGCTCAGCATTGTGTTGAAATGTTGATTTCACCAGAGAGCAATATCTCAAAGTTCAAAGACACATTAATGTATTAAACTGTTATAAAATTTCATCCCTATCCTCAAAAATAAAAAGGATTATAACATTTTTCTCACTGAAATAATGAAAGCCTACGGTACGTTATATATTGTTGCATTACATACCACAGACCAATGATATTGGACTTACGCTGAGCCAAATTCGAAAGTTCAAATTGTATTTCAGCGTCTTTTCACAACAGAATTAGCTACGTGCATTAGGGTACAGGCTGATCATTTTCGAGGTTGCATTGCACCCTTATGGATAGACTGTATTTGTCATTTCGATGAAAACATATGTCTCTCTGTAGAATAATATATTTTATCAAATCACTACTTTAAATTTTATTTGTGATAATGTACTCAAGCAACCCATTGCCTCCTCAGAATTTGGACATTTTGGTCCATGTCAATCATGAACTATTTAACTCAATAATAAATGGACATTGCGTTTATTTCAATGCTGGAAAACGGCAAAGCATGACTGCATGACTGGCAGCTGTCACAGCAAATTTTCCTTTTTTTATGCAGTTTGCAGAGTAAATTGACCTAACGTTTTGACAAAACTGGCAATATGTTATTCATGCGATAATCCTGCCGAATTTTCTATTTACACTTTGCCTGAACTTAAATTTTACTTATTAATTTACCAACGCTTCGTAAAATTGTCTCTGATACGTCAGAATTAGAGATCACCTATGGTAGGAAAATGCAACTACCTTGTTAAACTTTTCCTTACGCAAGAACTGTAAATACTTACCACATGCCTGCCGAAATGTTTCAAGACAGTTTTCGTTTCGCTGGTGTATACAGACGATGATGTGTCAGTTGCATGATAATTTATTCTCAGATGAAACGATACATTGACAAAATTAGAAGGAAAGGTAACATGCATGCAAAATAAAAAATGCTCAGCAGTTAGGTAAGTCAGATATTATAAACAGCGATTGTGTACATAAGAATTACAGTTCCTCAAAACTTACAATTCAAAGTACAGCTCTGCGAAAATATATGCACTGTAATACCTGGGTTCTCAGAGCTTTGTGTAGACAAGATATACGCAGCTAAATTGAGAAATTTCTTGCACGTCGTGCACGGAACATTATCTTCGCCGACATTGTACCAATTACATTAGGCATAAGAAATAACATCAAGTAAGCTGCAAGAGAGAAGACGTTTGTTACAAGATTACAGGAATTTACAAGGTTTTTTGTCTGAGAGAAAAACACACATTGTGTTGTTCCCATGGCAATACCTACCTTTTTTTATCAGACGATGGAGAGTATACACGCAGTTCAACGTGAATGTTCAGGGTATATAAGAAGCAAAATCCCAGACGGAAAATAGGATGGGCTGTACTAGCATGCAATATATGACTGATTCTAAGCAGTTTATTTATCCCATATTGGACTCCTGCTGATCGCAAAGTCTGCATTCAAAAAAGCGATAAAGAATGTTCAAATTGGAGATAACCTGTCTGTACATTGCTAAATAATACTCCAGCCATCTATGTAACATTATGCTCTCATGGTTACAGCATTTAATTATATTCAAATGTTAACACGCTCTTTGAATTGTTTTAATATCAGAACAAATGGTTTGTACTATCTGATTCAATACACTGCAACCATCAAAACTACTCTTCGTTTAGTTCGATCACCTTATCAATACTTGAAAGTGATAAGCTTTATGACATAAGACTGTCCGGTAATGCTCCTCATGATCAGTTCGGCTAAACAGAGAATGCGTCTATTGCGAAACATTGTGGGCACTAAGGTGAGGCCATATGAATTTATCTTCAAGTTAAGCAATACATTGTATGTTTGATGGCTGTTCAACTACAGCCAATCAGTTTTGGAAGTCAGCATTATGAACCCTGGTGCATAATATACCCTGGGATTCCTGGAAAACGCATACGGTCATCATGTTCAAATGGACTTGCTTCGACTTTAATAGCCCTTGTTTACACGAGGTTTCTTAAGTAACAAGAGGGCTATAGGAAGAACTTGTGCTCTGCTGACTCACATATATTAACCAAAAATATACCACAAGGATTAGCTTAAACACGGACTAAGGTGAGATGAACATAGCAATGCTGAGCTGAGTTCAGCTGAGTTGAGCTGAACTGATATATTGGTGACTCGCACACTTTACCTAATGGCATAGTATCGCTGCATAATATGTAAGTCCTGATTCTTTGAAACGGTAAACTAATTTACTGCACATTATAATTTGGGCCCAGGGGTGAGAGAATTTATCACTGTGATATACATATACGACCTAGTGACCATGTTATATTATACATATTTTAGGCTTCAAACCTGTCTGTTAGGTTTATTGACCCAGCGTCAGAGAAAAATTAACACGACTTACAGACCTGGTGTTACTTAATGCCCTGTATTATCACGTCACCGGCCTAATATTGTTTCGCAGAAATGTTTTCAAAGGATAAATTAAGTTTTGCGTCCTTTTAAGGTGCATAACGTTCATGAAACAAGGCCCATTCTTGCATTGTCTACCGTGACAACTTCGGCCAAAGATCTCTCTATCATAAGTAGAATAGGTAAATCAACTGAATGAAAAAATTTGGCCCTGTAACAAGATATTGTCCTCTTAAATATACCTGTCTCAACATTTCAGTATTTTATGAAATGTCATCAAAATTTTCCCGCGCCCCCACCTGCATTCCCGCTCAAGTGCTACTGTTGCCCCGGCAAGGGGGTTTGTCTTAATTATTTTAGACCACACTCCTCGGCTAACATCTGGTCCTGTCTGCATGCTCCTGAAAACCACTGTATCTCCGCTGAAAGGAGGCTGTATGTCTTACGGTATGGCACCAAAACAGACACTTTTATTTTCTTTTGTCTTTGGACTACGTGCTGCAAGGTCACTGGCACATTCGATGCGTTCTCCACACTTTTTTCCAAATGTAAAGTCAATAAATGTAACAAAATATGAACCTGGATTTCTCTGGACAAGTGTGTTTTTCGATCAAATTGTCTTTACCCCTTCACTCCGTTGAGCCATCGAAACCAAACGATTTTTCCTTTATACTGGAGAAACTGCTGGTGCAGGCATGCGCGCGGATCAGCAAGGAGTGCACTGGCATCGGAGGTTAGAAATTATAGTTTTATGAGGTTTCTGCGAGTATTTAACAAAACGAGGTTCAAAGTACAAATGAATCTTACGCTCCTAAGACCATAACATAATATTTATATATTACAGTCAACATGTTTAGAGAGACGCCACTCGTGGTCGTTGGTTCTTGTATCAGAATGAATACCAAGCCCCTTCGCACGTCGTGCATTCTTATTCGTTCCGACCAAAGAACCCGATCCTGCTTTTGGTGTCTTTTTATCGTACAGAAGTAAAGATGGATACGTGCCCGGAGTTCTAAGAAAGATAGCGGGTAAACTGGTGGGGCATCCAGAAGTGCAATAACCCTCATCTTGCACATACTGACAGACATGGTTCGCCAACTAAACAAAAGTTTCATTAACCCCGATGATGATGATGATGATGATGATGATGATGATGATGATGATGATGATGATGATGATGATGATGATGATGATGATGATGATGATGATGATGATGATGATGATGATGAGTACCCAGGTGATGGAATAGCACGAAATGAGGCAATACAAAAGCCATGGGCATAGCACCCTCAAGTAGTTCCATTTTCCCATATCACGACCAACCCAATAATTTCTTTTTGAGCGTTATAATTTTTCAACTCTTTACCTACCATGCAAAGTGTCTCCACCTGTGTTGCGCTCAATTTATTGCATCTCATCCTGAAGCAAGAGTGTGTTAATAGCTTTAGCTTGGCGTATTCGGCACGCATTCCGCCCAGAGCTTGACTAGGTAGATCTAGCCGTCGGTGCTTCCCTGCATCCAGACAAATTCTACCCAAACACCTTATGTGGACAGCAAACAAAGTTACAACAGTGCGCAAGAAAATACCACTGCTAAGGAATTGCAAAGGCATCGGAAGCTGTAGAACAGGGGGCACACTCTGTATATCTTGAAGCTTGCCTTGAGCTGATTCCAGTTTATGATGGTCACGTTGAAGGGGAATCGAAAACGATCAATGGTTCCAAAATCTTTGTATTTTTCAAATGCTTACTTATGTCTTCAAGCACCTGAGTTTTCCATTTCGACATTATTTAGATGTGCATTAGACAGGTGAACATGCTGCTTTCTACCCATAACAATGCGCAAATCGTGTCTAGCCCTCTTATTGCACCATAACTAAGTAAAAATAGATGTATTCAATATGACACAACGGTTGCAATTCATAAAGTGGTGCTACCTTAGGCCTGTGACTGCTTCTGGGTTAAGCACCTATTAATTTCAGATGGACAATAACAGCAGGGTGTATAAAATCAACATCCAGCTTGGCGTCAGGTTAACTATCATTTGACACACAGGAGACTTGACAAAGACGCAACTGAACCTCAGGCAATGTTCGAAGTTGTAGTCTGCACATATACTCCTGGCAAAAAATCCAGGTATCTTCATAAGCCAAGTTGACACCTTGGGGTGCCAATGGGCGTTACTTGGCAATACGGGGATCATTGTGAGTCTATAATAGCATGGCGCATGTGTCACCTAGGGGTCTCTGAATTCGATAGAGGCAGGATCATTGACATGTCGGAGGCCGATTTTTCCTAGTGTGAGGTTACCTGGTATATGGGGTGCTGTAGGTAAGCGGTAAAGAGGTGGTGGTGCCGTTTTCAACGAAATGGAGTATGCAAGGGAAATGTGATCAGGAAAAACAAGACGTTTATATGGAAAACGTGGTGAAGTATGCGAAGAGAAAGGTTGTTTCGGTACAGAGTTTACGTCAGCAGTAGCGCCAGGGCTGCAACAGTGCAGCATCACGGCGTACAATCAACAGGAGACTGATGTCGGCTTAACTGACAGTAAATCGCCCTGCCACCCACATTCCTCTCGGTCCCGCACAGAAGGTTGCACGGGTATAGCGGTGTCAGAAATATACTGACTGGAGAGTTCAGTGGATACGTGTGATGTGGTCGAACGAGTCACAATTTCACTTCGATTTCCATAATGGGATAAATATGAATTAGACATATGAATTTTCTAGATATGTGCCAAACATTTCTGACCATCGTCTAGCAGTTCAACTTAAACTCTTGCTGATTGTTGGTTGCCTGATGACGAAGGAATCATTCTATAATATCAAGTGAGTGACATGTCGGATTAGCTGAAAATATAGAGAGTACATTTATTTTATTATTGGCTTGATATCACCAAATAAATTTGACAATTTTCGGAATCCAGACTTTTGTTTTTAGAATTTAAATTCTGAGCCAAATAAAACGGTAAAGGTCTGCTGAAAACAGGCTGCTTAAAACCAAAACCAAGAACTGCATCCACTTAATGTTCCCTTTATGATATGCTCATTTTTTAAACAGTGATACATGTAACACATCATTTACTCCCAAGAGGCCTATTAAACCATGAAATGTCTAGAGAGTGTGTTGTTTCTTTTTTATCAATACGCCGTAGAGGGACACATGTGCGCAAAGCAATTGGCAATATAATAGTACTAAATTGAAGAAACAATTTTGGAAGTCTTGCAACGTTTTAAACTTCAACAATGTACATCCAAAAGCTGTTCAAGCTTTAAAACTAATGCTGCGTGTACATAGCCAGAATACTTAAAATCCGTTCAGCATTTACTTCAACGTGTTCCTCCTTTATTGCCGTTCATTGAAAAAGGTGCAAAGTGGTTCATTTTAAATTTTTCTTCAAAAAATAAACAAACAAATAAAAAAAAACATTCAAACAATAACAACAGCTGTTTATCTTGTTTATCTAACGTTGTCAGAGATTTTTTAAGCCATTAAAAGGTTATATTTTCTGTTTTCTGCACATTATGTCTTCAATTAATTACTCCTTACTGGCGAAATATTGAATTAAATATTAATATTTTTGTAAACAGCTCAACAAAGTTGGAAAGACAAATATTTACTTCGCAAACAGAATTTGACATGGAACCCTGCCGATGTCTCGAACTCGTTGCTTTTACTTCTTCCAGGATTCAAAACAACCATTGAATAATGCACGAAATGAGTCTTGTCACATCGCCATTTGAGATAGAAAGTGAGTTGTTTGCCACCCACTTAAAACCAATAGTCTGTCGAAATGTAAGACGAACTAAGTTTCATAGTATACATTTATTTCTTGCTGTATAAAATTTTGAGGCAACCATTGTTGTTTTCTTACATGAAGAAAGAAACGCCCGCACTTTCGTTTGGTGTTTTGATCTTGCAAATTACGAGAATCTCACGAGGTTTTCCGTAGTCCCGGCATTGATCAATACGCCCCAGAGGGACACAGTGTGCTCCTCAGGAACAACATCAACACCCCTAAAACGAAGGCGCTGGCAGGCACTGGTATTGCCAAGGAAACTGGAAAAACCCCAGTATTAGAATAGTAACAACGAAGTGATGTATATGATGAAAATGGACACTGAGGACATTTTGTTATCCCAGTGTTGGGCTGTAAACTGTGCTCAAAACACAAGAAATCCATCCATCTGCATAGAAATTTCAATGTCAAAGGAAAATAAATACAAGTTGTCTATTGCCTTGTTCAATACGTACTGAACCTGGCAATGGCAAAGACGTGGGGATAAATGATGGCAAAGTGGAAAAATGACTTGGTTTAGCATTTGAAATCAGATCAGCATATATTAGCACAACAGCAGGAACACACTAGTGGAAACTATAATTAAAGTGTTGCAGACAATCCGACAGATAAGGTCAGTCCCGAACGACCTAGATACCTGGCGCAGTTAGATTCATTATCAGGGCGGTCATCTTCAGGCCCACATCTTCCAATAAGGGGGGGGGGGCGTACTCCCAATTTAGGTAACTTGGAATGTTTGTGGCAATATGCGTCCTTTTAAAATATTCGTTCCCTTTGTCATATTGTCTACTTTGTCGTCCATTTGAATTGTTACCTAGGGCACAGTCAAAGCGCAGCCAGAGGCAATTATTACAAAATGGATATCACTAATATTCAGGAAATAATGGGTGAGGCTGCTATTATTTCCTAGTTGGGTGAACTAAGTCAAAGCACAGTTGCGACAACTTTTAAAATTTCAACCAGCAGTGTGGGGAAATTGAAATTTAAAAGAACAAAACAAAAATCGATTCACGAAAAAATGGAGACAGTTGCTGCACTTTGTTGCAAAGAGAGTAGTCTTTACGTGACTCAGACTTTGCAATATCATAGCCCTTAGCCGAACACATTAAGAGGAGTCCTTTCTTCAAGGTTTGTAAAAACAAAAGCAAAATAAGTTTTTGCTATGAGAAATGGCCGTGGAGGCCAAGCAAAGAGTTTTAGTTACACTTACTTTACTTGGGTACATTTTACTTCTTTGGTGTTGGCGTGAATTAAATTACGTTTTTTTTCTTCAGATAGCTTTTGGCAATACAGTAGACCTACACTTTACATGTGTGTAGGGAGGAGGTAAAGTGTGTACAGACATGCCAATTTTCGGGATTTTGATCTGGATTTAGGTAGGATTGATGGAATGTGATAGGGAAAAATGATCTTCAGTCTGTCAGAACAATTTAAATCTAAAACATATGATAGTTGATGTAGTGTATATCTGCAGTCCTTGTCGTGCATTTCAGATACACTTTTTAAACTATAATTAAGTGATTTTACAGACGTATTCGGTACCTCTGTGTGTACAAGTTTTCCAGCAAAACTACATGGCAGTAAATATTAATAATAATAACAATGGTACGAGGACATCGCCTATGGCAAGCCAACAGGGCCATAACGCATTGGTCTTACGCGTTGCCGAGCCTCCACTACGCATAGTCGAGCCAACCAATCAGATTTTATCATCCACTACGCGTTGCCGAGAATATGTGTTCCACTACGCGTAGTCGAGCTTCGGCTACGTAGTGGAGCAACTCATGGCACCTTTTGGCTGAAGAAAAGCAAACCAATCATTTACGTCCTTACAATCATTACGTAGTCGAACAGGTGTAATACAGTTTACAAGAGCATCAGTGATTGGATGGTTTGGCAACACGCTATGGGAGGCATAGTTTCTTCACTACGCGTCGCCGAGGCTCGGCGACGCGTTCTAGAGGAACATTTTTTCGGCAACGCGTAGTGGAGACTGTTATCTTATTGGTTAGCTCCACTTCGCGTTGCCGAGCCTCGACTACGCGTAGTGGAGACTGTGATCTTATTGGTTGGTTCGACTACGCGTTGCCGAGACTCTACTACGCGTAGTGGAAACTATAATCTTATTTGTTGGGTCGACTACGCGTTGCCGAGCCTCGACTACGCGTAGTGGAGACTGTAATCTTATTTGTTGGCTCGACTACGCGTTACCGAGCCTCGACTACGCATAGTAGAGACTGCAATCTGATTGGTTTACTAGACTACGCGTAGCGGAGGCTCGGCTAGGCATAAGACCTATGCGTTATGGCCCTGTTGGCTTGCCATAATCGCCCGATAAAAGTATCAATAAGGGGCTGGCCATAAATATGTATTCAAATTTGAATTGCCGTCTGTGTAAGATAGTTTCCATAAAGAACAAAGACAGTAACGCCCTGTTTTTGTTCAGAAAATATAAATACAAAGTAAGCCGAGCGAAAATAATTTATGTTTACACGACACCAGCGACGTATTCAAGTGAGACAAACCCATTCAAAACTATGGACTCGGTACACATCATGGTAAACACAAAAAGGCAGAAGTTGGAAGTATACTTGCGTCCCATGAAAACATTAACAGAGTGACTTTCGGCGATAAGCTATGGAAAAATGTACTGCTGCCGTCATTGTCCCATGGATGTGGAGTCTGGTTAAATAATAAACAAGAAAACGTAACCATTATAAGATCAATACAGGATTCAGTAGCACGCACAGTTCTCAGGTTAAAGGCATCGCCTTCAATTACAGCCACTCTTGGAGATTTAGGTTGGTAGCCTATGATCATGTTTTTGGACAGGCAGAGAATTAAATACTTTCATCGTCTAAACTCTGAACTGAACGACTCCCGCCTTTGCAAAAAAAATTTCCTGAAATTGCAAGATAATTTTAGAAATAAGAAGTCTAGTGTGTGGCTGTACATGGAAGAAATCAGCAATATACTGACTAATGTTGGCCTAGACCATGCAGTTTTAAGAGAGAAAGTCGATTTGCCTTACATTTACAATAAGTTGAGTTTAGAAACACTCAGTCAAATTTTTTTCAATGAAATCAACAAAATGAAATCTCTGTCATTATATAAACACTTGAAAACACATACTAAACAAGAATACTATCTATTTCACTTCAATGATTTTGAAGGTGCTAGACTTAAGTTCAAAGCAAGAACGAACTGTCTAGGTCTTGAAACTGATTCAGCACGATGGGATATTTCTGAAAGTGACAAATGCACCTTATGTGAATACGGGTGCGAGAACCTGGAAAATTTTCTTTTTATATGTTAAAATTTAGGAAGTATAAGAATTCAGAATTTTATGTTACTAGAATCAACACTTCTTAAAAGCGGGTATGACCACATTTGGACACGATTTATGAATAGCTCATTGTTTGTAAAAACATGTATGTTTCTGGGATGTGAAAGCTTCCCTTTAACAAAGGCGGTTGCCACGGTGTTCGATAGTATATGTCAAGGGTTTCTGAAAGACGCATGGCGTGTACGTCGAGAACTTAGACAGCAGATGTTAGCACCGGACACAATATAGTTGGTGATGGAAATAATGTATGTTAACCTTGTTTTTAATATGTATAATGTTTGATGTGATTAATCGTGTCTGTAATATATCATATTCATGCTAGCATTTTGAATTGTACTTTGATTCCATACATTGTAAATATGATGGTAGTGAATGTTTATTTTCTACATTGTATACCAAAAGTGTATGATGTACATGTCCTTACGCTTTCTAGAGTTTTCTACCAGTGAGTGGTTTATCTCTAGTTTTAGCGCGGGGGACATGGAGCTATGAGAAGCCTATTGATGGTTGCATGCGCATGTAAAAAGTAAATTTCAAATGGTAAATGGATGCTGTTCCACGTACGGCTCAATGCTGAACGTAGATACAGCCCTACCACACACAAATCTTTACTTTGTAATACAGACGGCTTATTGTAATATACTTGGACGCATCATGGAATAAACCCCGTTCCATTGATGCCCCCGCTGTAAAGGGGTAGTTTTCCGAATAAAATTATTAATTAAAGTAAGAACAGGTTTGATCTTCCTCATTTTCCTGCTCGAACTGACCTTTCTAATACATCATTTCCCCTCTACAGCCAGACTCTAGTAACACATTCTCCTCGAGACTCGGAATTTAGATATTTAAATACAAAATAATTTAAACAACCCACCGTCCAATAAAATTCCAGGAAGTTTACAATATCGGTGATAAATTCCTTTCAGTTCAACATACACATCTCCGTCTAGATGCCAGCCAATTGAATTGTCATTTATTTGAAAGTGGTGTAAAGGATTCCTCAAAATGTTCTTGCGGCTCACCTAAGGAAGATACATGGCATTATTTCTTTATCTGTCCCTCATATGCTGCCCCACGATCAGCTTTGAATGACTCGACTTTTCGTTTTGCATCATTAACCTTGCAAACGGTACTATATGGCTCTAGTGAAGCTTCACTTCAGCAAAATGTCAAAATTTGTCTAGCACTGCAAGAATATATTTCTAGGATGGATCGTTTTAACGCTATAGGTATTGGCTGATTTTGCAAATTCTATTATCATTTATCTATGGTCGGTCTGATATATCACCTTGGTGGTAAACATCTTGCCCCACTCTCTGTCTCGTCTGGGTGTCAGTCGTCTTTTGTGTGTATTTGTGTGTCTGGTATTGTCCTGTTCATTTGTCCTTCGCAGCAAGAGGGATATACACAGGACCTTGTCCTCTTTCCCAATTGTTTTGAATTAATATTGTTATGATATGTACTGTAATGTCTAATAAAACACATTTAAACCAATTATAATAGTAATGATGATGATAATAATAATAATGATGATAACAATAATAATAATAATAATAATAATAATAATAATAATAATAATAATAATAATAATAATAATAATAATAATAATAATAATAATCCCTTATCAGACCAGCAAAATTTTATTTAAAAAAATTCCTAATTACACATTTTTCTCCAAATTACGAGTTTTTCTCGTAATAACGAGTTTTTTCTTGTAATTACGTGTTTTTTTAAATTCGAAATTACGAGTTTTTTTCTCGTAATCAAGAGTTTCCCGACTATCAAAAGTCAATTTGCCAACAGGGTCACAAATGCGAAATTGGTACGGTATTGATGACTAAGTCTGCAGACTAAACTGATGAGACTTTGTCTTTTTTTTGCGATTTTGGAAATTATTAAGACCTGGTTCGCTCCATAATCTATCTAGTCATCCATGCAAAAGGTTTAAAATGTGATAACATACAGATTTATTTTTATAGATAGAAAACATTTGTTTTGTTTCACAGTAATAATTTAACATTATAAATAAGGCCAACATGCTTTATCTTTGTGTGCCAATATATAACATAAGTTTGCAAGTAGAGCACGTAAGACACGCTGACAAAAGCTGATCACTGACCAGCAATATCATCTGTCTTAGTATATGACTTTTAATTAAAACAGTCTGTTGAGTTGAAGAATAAAAGGTAGATATATGGATGGATGGATAGATAGAAAGATAGATAGAGAGAGAAAGATAGATAGACAGATAGATAGATAGATAGATAGATATAGACAGACAGACAGATAGATATATAGATAGATAGATAGATAGATAGATAGATAGATAGATAGATAGATAGATAGATAGATAGATAGATAGATAGATAGATAGATAGATAGATAGATAGATAGATAGAGACAGAAAGAAAGCTAACTAATGCCTGTAGTGTCACGTTATCATATATCATTCATATATTGAAATACTGTTGAATTACTATTAATCAGAAAAAAATACGCCAATTAGCTTCCAAAAGGTGGTTTAGTTAAAGTAACAAATATGAGGGTCCAAAATTCACTTCAGGGTTTATTTGGATAGCTAGCGACAATTATGACGTCCAAAAACGTATAGATGTGTATAAACTCTATAGTAAACTCAAGGCAAAAACGTTTTTCCGCATGCACAGTGACACTGAATTAATGCAATTGCCACATAATCATTTTAGGACGTGAGACCTTTTATTGTTGGCAAACTAATAATACAGCATAGTTAACTGGAGTCAAATAATTTTTTTTCACATGCACAATGACACTAAGTTATTGTAATTTCTAAATAATTGCACATAACGAACTAGCAAGTTGGTGAAGAAAAAAAAACATGCCCAAGCTATGGGGAAGTGCAGAAAAGTGCACATTGCACCTCCCCAAGAAGTGCAGGTAAATGTGCACTAGAAGTACATGCACTTCTGTCGAGTGCAGTCTCTGGGCTGAGTATATTGTGTATGGAAGTGCATTGGAAGTGCGGGTGCAAATATATGAATGAGCTGGAAGTGCACTAACGTGCACTCCACTTCCTGGACCAAGCTGCAACCGAATTGAAGTACATGTACACTGAACTTCCTGTCCATACATTGAAACTAGTGTACATGAAAAAATACGTAATCGAATACTCCGTGCATGATATCGGAAACAAGAAATACAAATGTTACTGCCTGTTGCTTAATTCAATATTTTCCCCAAGTTTCACGGGAAAAACTCAAAGAAGTACGTACAATTTAATTTTGTATGGAAGAATTGGGTTTCCTCTGATGCTCGGACATTGTGTTGAAGAACTAAAATTTACACAACTATAATGCCTTACTTGTGTTATGATACAAATAAAATTATTAAGGTTTTAAAAAATACTTTAACATATTCCAATGGAATTTTTACTTCTTATAAGATACATAACCATCATTTGATCATTTTGATTGGGCGTTTGAAGTACCATGTATCATCTACAAAGAGAGTCAGAGATATTTTTTTCTTATTGCTAGCCAGGTGCCCTCACGACATCTGTATGTTGTGCTTGAAAAAGGCCCATCTACTAGAAGTGCACAAAAGTGTAAGTGTCCTGGGAACAAAGGAAACGCTTAAAGAGTGCGCACTTCTTTGCACTTCATTATGGGATGATCATCCCTGAGATGTGACTGTCTGAAGCTACCAAGTTGACTTTTGATAGTCCGAACTCGATATTACGAGAAAAACTCGTAATCAGGAGCTTTTTCTCGTAATGACGATTGTTTACGACTATCAATAGTCAAATTCAAAACCCTTCGAGTTTGATACTGATATAAGCAGCGCCCAAACAGGGTCACGAATGCAAAATAGCTACTCTATGGATAAACAACCTTACAGACTGGACTAATGACTTTTTTTATCATGATGAAAATTCATCTTGTTATTGACATGTTTCAACACTACACTTTGTAGGTTCGCGTGTTGGAACAACATTTTTTTACAGTGACTTCCAATAAGCGATAATTGCCGGGGCATATTTGGTACCAAAGTTCATGAAACCTCCCAGATTAATACAAATTTAGTGCAGGGCAATAATTGTTGTAAAAAAACGTCCAATATGTGCCAGAGATATCAAACTCGTTCCAAAAATAGCGCATGGTATGCTTTTACCATTCAAGATGGAACAACCAACATATTGTCAGATCTTTTTAAGTCATTTTTTATTTTCCTTGTAGGTTTGAAAAATAAGTGAGTGCCAATTCTCTAGAATTATTGATAAGATTCTCTAGTACATGCAGAAATTTGTCTACAACAGGTGCCTTAACTAAAATGTTGAATATGTGGTGATTTAGATTTTTTACATCTCTTATTTGTTTTAGTAATGTGTATGGACATGACGTTCTCTTGCTAGACTAGGTAGGCCTACCATCCGCTTAAAAAACTCATAATTTCGAGAAAAATCTTGGAATTTTGAGGAAAAAAACTCGTTAGTACGTTTTAAACTGATTTTTGGTGGTTCCATTAGGCTTCCGTACAGTAGGCTTCTAACAGCAACAACAATTATTATTATTATTATTATTATTATTATTATTATTATTATTATTATTATCACTATTATTATTATTATTATCATAATCGTCGTCGTCGTCGTCATCATCATCATCATCATCATCATCATCATCATCATCATCATCATTTGGAACAACTCACGTATTACAATCAGAACAGCGATGAACGAGGTTAAATCCATGGTGCGTCCAACATAATTACGCAAGCATTCACTGCTACCGCTTTGACAATGTTAATTAATCACAACGATTAGAAAAGGTAACAACGTTCTGCTGTAAGCCATGCTTTTGGCGCCTTCCATGTCACTAATGGTGGGTTTTAGCCACAGTTTTATCGGCTAAGGCAGTCATAATATATTGTTTGGTTTGCAAATGTTGAAACCACACGTTTGGAATGCATACAGTTTTTTAGGGGGGGGGGGGTATATGTATTTTTTCACATCTTTCGTGGACTGGATCGTGTCCATCATGAAAGTGGCCTCTAGCATCATCCCTTTTTTATCATTTGCGTGAGATTTTGCGTGTTCACACAATATCACACTCATTTAGTGTGTCAGGGGCCATGTTGGCATTTAATGTGCTACATGCACGTAAATCTTTAGCACATATGTGTTAAACGTATTTCACATGTGAATGCTTCTTTTGCCCATATGTATACGAGAGTACAATTGGCCCTGGTGTGAAGGAATGTCACATATATCTGTATAGTTTTTCATATATATCGCAGTTCGCATGCTTTTTAATATAGGCGGTAGTGTGCATGCTTTACGAAATCTAAATTGGTCTGTATGTATAGCTACTAGTAATTTGGCAAAATTTGAGCCGCGTGTGGCGGATTCAATATTCTTGTTTCTGTGACCTGGGCTGTTTCCCATGCAACATTCTTAAAAAGTAGTATTGCAGAATATATATGTGTATATAGGCCCATAACCATTTTCACTAAACATATGAACCAAAACTCTTTGCCCATTATTTTCATACATTTCGACCTCACGCCCGATGCACATGTACGTGAACCCCGTTTCAAGCAACATGTACGGATCCTTTACAATTGTCAGTGTGCACCCATTATAATTGGAGGGCATAACTGAACTTCGTTATAATTAGGGCGATTAAGCATTGAAGCTTTTCAAAAAAATCCGATCGTGATTATCAGAACTTTTCGCAATGAATTAATCATAAAATCCATTGTATCTATATAATTGGTGCTAAATTGTATAATGGTAGTACACTTAAGTCCGTAATTCCGAATGTTTCTTCAATGTATTCTTTCGTGTCGTCAGAAGAGGAAAAGAGAAATTACCAAGAGTAATAATTGTAGCTGGAAGTAATGGAATAGATTCAATTTAACATCGTAAATTAGTCTGAAGAGGTCAATTAAGACTTACTGCAAAGTAATAAATCTATGTAGCTATCATGTCTTATTGTTAAAAGAAAAATCAAACAGAAATGATTCTTGCTGAAGCAGACGTCTTTTTATACATGTATAAGGGTTACCATACTCTATCATGTTATGCCTGACGTCACCAGACTATTTAGTGCTCTTTTGCAAAACATACCCTTGGGGATTTTGTTTATTTCATTTTCTAACCGTTCTTTTGCTCGCTTCATTTGTTTTTTATGCTGTGTATCAGATTGACGGCTGACTTGCAGCAGTTTTTTGGAAATGTTAAATTGATATTATGATCAGCCACATGGTTTATATATAGCATTCACCTTGGCAATTAAGTTTCATTGAAACAGTCTTACAGTTGTTTGCCAATTTTACGTTATTCACATTCAGATAGAAACATATTTCAGATTATGTATGACGAATTTAGATTTGGGACTGACTTGCTTTGTTTGTTTATTTGTTTGTTTGGTTTTTGCTTGTTTGTTTGGCTGTTTTTTAAATTGCGTTTCCAAACATTTTGTCAACTTTCATGGATTTATTTGTGAGAGACCGATCCTTTACTAACTTCCAAAGGTAGCGGAGGGGATTAAGCAATAACGCCATATTCGTGACTACTTTTAGTGAAAAAAAAATAAAAGTTTGTGTTCCATTAGATAAAGTTATCCCTGATGACATGTATAGATATAAGCTGGGTGTCAATGGGCATGCTGAGCTCAGATGTTTATCTGGCTTACTGGTGTGGTTTATTGTGGAGACCGAACAGCCATTAAGATAATTAAATTGATGGGCTCATGTTTTTCTATTCCGATAGTGACTGGGGAAAAGACACACAGAAAGAAAGTAATAGACGATAACATGTGATGATTGTCAAAATGGCGCCTGGAGCCAAGCATAGGTCTCACAAAGTAAATTCAATAAAGGCAGTCACAACCTATGCGTTAATCATCATTCAGAATCATGGCATTGCGAACATTAAAAAGCCGAACAAGCCTACTGTCTTGCCCAATCTATGAGCAACTTCTTTACTATTTGCTGGCAAAATAAGAACATTGA